>OY987315.1:37449506-37797130 GCA_963920655.1 Geranium rotundifolium
AACCCATGAAGATTTACACGCACATCCCAGCCCAACTCTTGGTTTTGCAATGTTAAGCCACATGGAAGCTTATAAATGTTAGAAAACGTTTATACGCTTCCGATGTGGGATGTGAAGACGCAAAGAGAATTGAAGCTTCAGCGCAGACTTGGCGCTTTCTTGTCCGTCTATCGCGAACGCGCGAACTGATCTGAGCCGTCCGTTGATGTCGACGTGGGCTCTTCTCCTCCACCCCACGACCTCACTTCTTCTCTTTTCTTTCTTAGTTTCTCCTTGTTCGAGTCAGACGAAAACTCTACCCAAAAAAAATGCCCCTCATTCTCTGTCGACTCGACTCGTCCTCCCCTTCCTCTCATCTCCTCGTCGTCACTGATGCAAATCGAGTCGTTGTAGGTGCTTCTCCACCACCACATCACTATAAATAAAGCGATGGTGAGGAGGAGAATCTCCAACAGCTTGATTCTCCAGTGAAGATTCAAGCGACCTCGGTGGAGTGGAGACTCGCCGATGATGTCTGGAACTCCGGTGACTGTAAGATTTCGAAACCAAATATTGCTTTTCCTCTTCTTTTCTAGGTTTGCATGTCCTCTTTTCTTCTGTGTCCATCTTCAACTACGAGTTTAAGCTTTAGGGTTTATTGAATTTCAATTGGGGATTTGAATTTCAATTTGAAATTGAAATTAAGGTTTTCTAATTTCGATATAATTTTTGGGGAATTCGATTTGAAAATGAAATTGGGGGTTATCGGTTAGGGTTTATGTATTTAATTTAAAATTTGGGGTTAGGGTTATATGATTTCGAAATAAAATTTGGGGGTTTCTTCTTTCAATTTGGAATTGGGGGTTAGGGTTTTCGATTTTGATTTTAAATTTCGGGATTTTGATTTAAAATTCAAATTGGGGGTTAGAGCCTACAGATTTTGATTTTGGGGTTAGGGTATAGTTTTTCAGATTTAAATTTCAATTTTGGGGATTTCGATATCAATTTCAATTTCAAATTGGGGGTTAGGGTTTTGTTTAACATTTGGGGATTTCGATTCTAAATTGAATCTGTATGTAGGCCCATCAGGTGTCTTGGGTATACCCGACTCACCCGACACCCGAGTCTACCCGAACCCGACTACCCAACTCCTCAACCGAGTAGAGTATCGGTTCTGGATTTTGGTACCTAACTCCAATCGAGTCGGGTACGACCCGAGCCGAGTCTACCCAACCCGACTCGATGGACAACCCTAGTTCTAGTTCTGACCGGTTTGGTCCCAGGTCGAAACCCTGCCCACTCTTAACACTAAGTGCTTTTGTAATTTAAAAGACATTCTTTTATGTAATTATTATGTATTTATTTTTGCACTTGAATCTTTTTTTTAATAACCCTAGAGGCTACAACCCTATAAAATAGAAACGGGTGAACATAGCATGTGGTTTATATAGAAGCAGAGTTGGAGTATAAGTGGGGCTGTGTGTGGCTTATTAATGAACATTTAGGCCAAAACACAGACAGAGCAACACGACCATGGAGGGTAGTGCCATTCCACAAGACCTTGTGGTCGACATAGCCGTGAATCTACCACTTAAATCCGTGCTACGATTCAAGAGCGTGTCCACTTCTTGGAGTGCCCTCTTTGCCACGCCCTCTTTCACTTCTCTCCACTCCAAAACCTCCATAACCAAGCCAAAGCTCATCGTCAACAGTCCTCACCGACCGGACCGTCTCAACGTCATTTCTCGCCCCAACAACGGCCCATACCAACACCAGACGTGCCCTGTTCCCATCAGGCGTGACCTCTGTTCCACGTTCACCATAGTAGATTCACGCGACGGCCTAGTTTGTGTCACGTCCACCGCCTCGGGCCACATGCCCATCATCGTAACAGCACAACTGTAAGACTGGGTTGTACATGTCGGGCCGGACTCCACAACTAAGCTCAAACTTATAGTTGGGTTTGACACATCCGTTTATATACACCCGTTCTATTTTATATTCTTTCCATTTCCATGTGGGACTTTACATTCTCAACATGATCGATAGTCTGAGGTTTGTCTTTGACGCCTCGAACAACGATCACTGCGTTGTGTCGTTTGGCGGCGGTGGATCGTGTTGCGGTCGTTTCGCTGTCGAGACGTACAGCTTGCATGCTGATAGGTGGAGGCTCGTTCGGGATGTCCCCGAACCATTGAGACGGGACATGAATGATGATAATTTTAATACGTTGACGAGCGGGGTTCCTTCCTGGTCGATCAAGACAAGGAACGCGGTTGTCACGTTCGACGTGTCGAATCTGTCGTTCCACGAGACGGTTTTGCCGGTTTCTGGCCCTGACGGGTACCTGTCACAGGTCATGACCCTCGATGGCTCGTTGGCGCTGCTCGCCCGACGCCATGTCGACACGGTGACTGAAGTCTGGGTGCTGGGTGAGATTGGGGTTAAGGAATCATGGAGTAAGAGATTTAGCATTGATCAAAATGTTGACACTCCCTATGGGTTTTGGAGTGACTATGGGTTGGTGTTTAAGGGCAGTTCTAGTGCTTGCTTTACAAGGGACGATGAAGTGGCTGTGTATGTGTTTGGAGAAGAGAGAGTCAAGAGTCTTGAAATTCTTGGGGTACTCTCTGGGAATTGGGGCCGACCTAAGGGTGTTCAAGTTGTCAATTACAAGGAAACTCTTGTTTCTCCCAAAATGTGTCTCAAGAGGAAGAGTGCATGTTGTTGAGGATTGGTTTGTTCTATAAGGTATGAAAGTGGGAATTGTGTGTAGTTAGGCGCAAGAAATTGATCATTTTCCCTTATTTTTAAGTTTCTACTAGTGGTCATGTCAATCTTACTTGATTTATTAAGGCCACATACTTTACATGTTAGGGTTTTTGAAGACGGCCTTGGTCGAATCTTTGGTGAATTTGGCCGGATTGATTTTATTCGTCTCATGAACTCAACCTCGGCTCGGGAAAACAACTATGGATTTGTATACTTCATCCACCCCTTGGCTTCTATCGGGCAAGGCCAACTCTTGTTCTGTCAACGCTCAGCCCTATCATATTTTGTAGAGGAATATCAACGAACATGTGTATTCTCATTTATCAAGTTGCATTATTACCATCGGTCGTGAAGTGTCGAAATATGAAAACACATATTTAACAAAATGTTTGATTTGATTATATGCTAAACAAAGCTACAAATTAAATTGGACTGTATTCTCACAAATTAATTTCAGTTTCATATTGCAAAAAACTCAACATAATGCATGATCATTTTCAAAAGTGAAATAAGATAGCAAAATGTTGACCATTGAATCTCTAAATCATTAAAAACACTTCATCACCATCACCATCACTCTCGTCTTTTCATTTTCTTGAAAAAGACACATAAGAGGTTTGGTTTATAAACTTTCCGGCCAACCATAGCTGACGCGCATTGACATATTGCGTTGGCTATAATTCGGTAAAACAATCTAGCCGTTGCCAAAACTATGCCCAACGCACTTCCACATGTCTTGTCGGGTATGATACGTCGTTGGTTGTTGAACTCGCCCCATCTGATGCATTGATTTATGTCTCGTCAAATATTTTACGTCGTTGTCCGTTGACTAAGATATCAATATTGTTCGACCCGCTTTTTTATTTTATGATTCTTGAGCATCAACCTAATTGAGATTCATGAGTGTTCACAAAGTCTTGGACATCCATCATTCACTTAACAACAATTTGAAGTAGAATAAATAGTACATTATGTAACCTAAAAAAAGCTAGTGATTTTACAATCAATCACTTTCCATAAATTGGAGTATGAGTAGTCTGTAAATCTTCTTCTTTTTTTAGAAACCAATACTACTCAAATTCAAAACCCACCCAACAAATCCAACCTAACTCATACAATAACTGCTAATTCACCTCCTAATTTCTCCCCAACCCATATCCCTCCCCATGTGACGCAGCAGGACTCGAATCCTGGCCGAAGACAAGTACCAAGTGTTCTGGACCACTGCACCATAACTGCTCACAGTAGGTATGCATATCTTATTTACAAGTAGGGACGACCAGCTCATAAGGTAAGAAAGACTTTTGCCTTGGGCCCTGACCCTGGAGAGGCCCCAAAACTGAGTTCAATATTATTATATTATAGTAGGCTTAATTTTTTTGAAGCACAAAGTCCCACCAACATTAATCATTAAATGGAGAGGAGTGACCCTAAAATTGAGCCCAAATATCATTATATTAAAATATGCCCAATTGGTTTGAAATCCAAAATTTCAGCAACTTTTATTAATAATTATTATCAGTAAATAAAAAGAAGTGAGAAGTGCGAAAGTTAAACGCAGAGAGTCGATGAGTCGTTGTTCTGAGCGAGGCTGAAGTTGAATCGACGATGGCGCCGAAGACGAGTCGTCGATGTGGAGAAACGAGAAGGCGACGACAACGGGCTAATGACTCTGTGAAGAAGAATGAAGCGAACTATCGGTTGATTCCGTTCCTTCTCCTATATCCATTGATATAAGTTTTCTAAAAAAACCCTAACTCAAATTTTCTATAAATACATGAAATAATTGGATTTTATTCATCGTAATTTCATGAGTTGTGTTCAAATATCATCTCAATTCTCAAATCAAATTTGAGTTTTCCACTCAGTCACTAAATGTGTTCTGAAAATTTGAGGTTAGGAACTGATTTCGGGTGTAAATTTTTTAGGACGTCCGATTCATATTGGAGAATTCCAATTTCGGATGTAAATGTTATAGGATTTTCAATTGGTGATTTTTTTTATTCTAATTGGGGATTTCCGAATGAGGATTTTCAATTCTTACTGATATTGATTGATTGATACTCGATCTAGAGTTTTTTATAATTTTTACTGATTTTTTTGTTACTCAGGATTTTCTATTCATATTCATAATGATTGATCTTTTTTAACCGATCCATCTTTTTATATTATTCTTACTGTTTTTTTTGCATCTGTAACGGTAAGTAATACATTAGTGGCACAACGTATTCTTGAATTTTTTTTCCTGATTTTTTCGATTGGTTCTGACTTTCTGTTATGATTTTCTTGATTGATTCTGATTCTGAGTGGCACAATATTGATTGATTCTTACTAATTTTTTTGATTGATTCTGAATCTTAGTGGCACCATATTGATTGGCAATTTATTTTTTTGATTATTCTTAATAGGCCCCATTTTAAATTTTTGCCTTAAATTCCTATTATTTTAGGGCCGGCCCTGTTTACAAGCAAATGAATCCCAAAATAATAAAATGTGAGTTAAGATATACATATATGTGGTCAGATTAGCTTAAGCCAAAGAACAAGAGACACAACCCTATTTGAATACGAAAATGTATATATATATCAGATCCTAAATACTGAAACACATAACAAGTGAACAACAATACTATGGCGGCGGCTATTCCACAAGAACTTGTGGAAGATATAGTGGCGAATCTACCTGTCAAATCTGTGCTTCGTTTCTCGAGCGTCTCCACATCATGGCGTGACCTCATACGTAAGCCATCTTTCACATCTCTCCACTCCCTCAACTCCAAAACCAAAATCATCGTCAACAGTCCCCATCGACCGGACTGTTTCAACGTCATATCCCGCCATGGTGGCAACAGGGCACGTCACCAGCACGTGACGTGCCCTGTTGCCATCAGACGTGACGCCAAGCCTACATTTACTATAGTAGACTCGTGTAACGGTCTAGTTTGTGTCACGTCCACATCCACCACTTCGTCTCGCCAGATTATTTACATATGCAACCCGGCCACCAGAGAGTCCAGGTTCGTGCCCCCGCGCCCCCGTAGTCATTATGACTACAAGGACGATTTGAGGTTTGCTTTTGACGCCGCTAGTAATGATTACAATATCGTGTCGGTCGGTGATGGTGACCCGTTTCTCGGTGCTAGTGGTATCATCGTTCAGATATACAGCTTACAAGCTGATAGGTGGAGACTGGTTGACAACGTTCAGACCCCTGAATCACTGCGACGGGACATGAATAGTTTTAATACGTTGACAACTGGGATTCTTTCCTGGTTGATCAAGACAAGGAACATGATTGTTATGTTCGACGCGTCGACTGTCTCGTCCCACGAGACAGTTTTGCCGGATCTTGGCCCTGATGGGTACCTTTCTGAGGTCATGACGCTTGATGGTTCGTTGGCGATCCTTGCCCGACGCGACAAGGTGAATGAAGTTTGGGTCTTGAGTGAAATTGGGGTTGAGAAATCATGGAGTAAAAGATTTTGCATTAATCAAAATGTTGCCAATCCCTTAGGGTTTTGGAGTGACTATGGGTTAGTGTTTGAGGGCAGTAATGGTGCTTGCTTTTCAAGGGTTCATGAAGTGGCTGTGTATGTGTTTGGAGAGGAGAGAGTGAAGAGTCTTGAAATTCTTGGGGGACTCTCTGAGTCTTGGGGGCGACGTAACGACGTTCAAGTTGTCAATTATAAGGAAACTCTTGTGTCTCCCAAAATGAGCCTCAAGAGGAAGAGTGCATGTTGACCATTGCTCGTCGGGTGGGTTCTCAGCAACGGTCACTTCCGTTGACCAGTAACGGTTAAAAATTTACCTAAAAATGTCATATCACGTAGCTGACGACGCACTGTTTTATGCGCGTCGGCTACGATGATATGGAAAAATTATAAAAGAAATTCTCATGAATTCATTTATCATTTTTCATTGGGAAGAATACAACTGGAGTTAAGTTAGTGATGGAGGTGCCCGACAGTGTTTTTAGTTATTTGAAAGTCGAAAATTGTCATGTTCTTGTTCTATTATTGTTTTCAATGCATAATTACGTTTATATTTCAAATCATAAATACGTAAATTTGTTGTCATTATCTATTTTATACATAACGTGGTGAATTTGTTATTTATGGTTTCGTTTATTATTTGAACATAACTAAGAAGTAGTGTGTGTATATTTATAGATAATACAAATGAGTAAGACAGGTGACTACACCCAACTATGTCACTTTTCAAAATCAGTATCCAACTTCAAAACATTTAACCAAATTTGTTAAAAAGTCTAAAATGCCCTCAATGGTTTTAATTTAAAATTAAACTAGTATGATAGCAAACATAGACTTATGTGCGGCAATTGTGTTAGGGGTCGCGTATGTGACTTGTATGTTGCCCTTAAAAAATAAATAGCCGCGCTCATATTTTGTACACGGCTGATAATCAAACCGACCTTGGAGTTGTTGTTAATACGTTGTTTATTATGAATATGAGAAATTATTCAATTTTTGTTCAGATCTGATTCTCGAAATTGATAACCAGAAACTGAACGGGTTCACGTCGACACGTGTTTGCCTCTCACCCACTCACGTACATTATTTATCTCTTATTATTATTTTCTTAACTTTATATTTCGACTTAGTTGTAACAATTAAATCTTAACATTCGGGTTTCAATTATAATATTTTATGATCGCAAGTTTCATGTGTTCTTTTACTATAAACCAAACTCAAATTCGTCAAATTTAACTTACAAACCAAGCATGAATTTAGGATCGAAAACCAACCGGTTTCAATCGGATGGGACCTGAATCGAACCGGCCAAAATCAAATTCAAAACCGCTCGGTTCTTGTATATTGAGAACCGAAAATTTTGATTCTGTCAGTTCTAACCCGTTCGATTCTAGTCCAAAACCGTGCCCACCCTAAGTGAGAATACTTTTGACTTGAAAAAAATAACACCATGAAGGAATTAATAAGCAAAGATGAAATATATACTTTATTAAATAACAATTATGGTACCTAAATTGTTTCATTGAGATGTCTCATCTTCACCATATATAATATATAGTTTAGTAGTTGCTTGTACAATCAAACATTGCCCAAAGTTATAGTATAGTTGTTGGCTTTATGTAAAGAGAAACCATAATGTAGTAGCTCAATATTTCATTGCCTTGTTAGTGTTTGTGCCACCAACATTAATAAAGCACTGATTAATATTATGTCACTAACATAATAAAACTAATCAAAGACGTTTGATGGGAAAAAGCGAGTGTTTATGTCGGTGTGGGCCAAAGTATATAAAAGGTAAACACCAAAAAGAACAATAGAAATAAATAGAAACGTTTTAAATTCAAATTAGGGTTAATTACAACTTGGACGGATATAATGACGCGTTTTACATTCTTTTCTAGTTATAATAAAAAGTTCAAATTAAATAGGTTAATTGTATTTTTTTATACTTTGTCCTAATGCCGTTAGAATTTGAATGAAAACCTAACTTTTTCTAAAAAAGACGAAAATACCCTGCAATTAATTTGAAATCAATTCAACTGGTTTGAATTGGACCAGAAATAAACCAGAATTGATTTTTCTGTATTCAATTATATAATAATAATAATAATTAGGGGTGGGTAATTTTTACCCAAAACCGAAACCGAACCGGGATCCAAACCGAAACTGAACCGAAGAACCAAGAACCGTGGGTATCGGATCGGATTTGGATCTCAAAATTGAGAACTGAATCAATTCGGTTTGGTTCCGGTTCTAAGAGTGTAGAACCGCTAATTAACCGTTTGGAACCGAACCGATTTTGGGGGTTTTAATTAATATTTTTTGTATTACAATTTTATGTTTTAGTCTAAAAAGAGTTTCAATATGTATAATTTTCACCATAAATTGAATAATGTTTTAATATCACATTAATTGGATCTAATTAAGCAAAACTATACAACTATATTAGAGAATCGGACCCTTAATTTCACAATTAATCATTCAATTGGGTCAAATTGGGTAGAACCGAGAACCACACCGTAGAACCGAGCCTAGAACCGAACCAAAACCGACTTATCGGGTCCGGATTTGAGTCTCCAAAATGAAGAACCGATTGATTGGGTCCGGTCCGGTTCTGGAATCGTGCCCAGCCCTAATAATAATAATAATAATTAAGTGATTAATTTGAATGTCATAATTATTCTATAGGAGTTCCGTTTCGAGCTCATAGTATATCAAATCAAAGAGAATCGAGCAAGCAGTAATGAAACCTTTAAATTAAAAGTCAATTTGGACTCACATTAACGTCCTTAATTGGAATGTAATAATTAGATTAGGACCCACTTCATGTGCTAACACTCCTATAATCTTTGATTTGGTGATCTCACGTGAATCTTTCATATTTGATACTGTATCATTGTGTCGTCGAACACAATTGGTGGGTCAATCCATGATGTCTAAATTTAAATATTAAAAGAAAATCTTTTTTTAATCTTCAATATGATCGTTAGTGAGGCCAAAATTTTAGGTTAAATTTGTTTTTAATCGGATACTATTCATTATCTTAGTTAGACCTTGATTAACAAAATTTTGAACTACTTCTCACTCTTGAACATTTACAATATGTTTTAGTTTTTAGGGCAAGTTGTGATCACGTGAAAGGTCTCATTCTAAATAGATTTTGAGTCCAAAATATCATTAATACTTATAGAATTAAGTAAACCATATATGGTAACCGAATATGATATTTCTATTTTTGTTCGTAGTCGTACGTAATTAATAAAGTGTAATTTTCTCTATATTTATATTAAGTTTATTTATTTCTCATTTAATTATTATATATATTTTTTACACAGCTCACTTTTATTATGATTAATTATTATTATTATTATAATAGTCAAGCATGAATTTGATATAATCAAAGTCTCAACTAATTTGATTAATAATTTTGAGTTTAAATTTGTAAAAATGTAACTTTTGGTAAAGTTCAATAATAAAATCTCTCACCCAAATATGTGAGTAAATATAAAATTTCATATAAAATCAAAATTAACAATAACTATTTTTATTAATAAATTAAATACATATTTTATGTAATAATAATAAATTTGTTTCTCAAAGAATACTTTGATAGCTAGATACATACTTTTATACAACAAAAAAAAGATTACAAGTTCGAATCTTACTGAAACATGAAACATGAAAAATTTTAAACAGAACAAAAAATTGTGTAATTAAATCACAATCAGATACAAACCAATCTAATTATTTAAACTGTCCGAACTGGTAAAATGTTGATTGAAAATATATAGAATGTTACGAACTCAAAGTACTCGAAGTAAAACTCCTCTACTACGTGTCACGTCCTAGAATAACGCATACACAGATCTTCAACGATCTAACGACCGGTAACAGCTTAAATTATCTTTGCAATTAGTAATTCCAAATACAATTTTTATCGTATATTTAAATTTAAACGTAAAGACTCGAACTGAAACGCATAGTTTGACTGAAACCTGACCTCACACACACCACCTCGTATCTACGTGTCACAATTTCCGACCAATCTGATCTCACTTTAATCGGCCATTGATTCAGTCCTACGCGCACCATCTGTCCGACACGTGTCCCCTTTTACCATTTACCGCGCCCGAGGTTTCGGAATCCCAATACAGACAGATCTTCAAAATCTCCGTTCGCCCCTTCTCATCCCTCAAAATTACCGTTACGCCACTCGTCAAAATGACCCTTTTGCCCCTTATCCACACAGCATCCACGTTTTGAATTTTGAAACGGCGCCGGACCACTATACATCTCTCTCTGCTGTGCGAGCGCGTTCCGCTGCTCCGGCGGTCCACGGACTCCCATGGAACCCACCAATGAAATCACCCAGATCCAGTGACTTTCCAAAACTGCCCTCCAAAATCTGTCGGTGGCGAGGACAGTACGGACATTTCGCTCACCGCTTAATAGAGAAGTGCCACGGAGGATTCAAGATATGAGATTATTTACTAAATAAGGATTAAAATTTCAAGAGATTGTTATTACCATAATTAAGTGCCGAATTTCACTCTAATTAAAAATCAATCTTAGATCTATGCTTAATTTGTCTTAAAAACATCTCCTAATCAACCGTTTTGGAGATCCTAATTAACGGCATTACCTTTCACTGTGGTGGTGGACTGGGTCGTGTGTTTCCTTCCCAGACGGCCTCTTGCAAAATCATTTTAAACAAATCAAAATAATTAAAATTAAAATTAAAAGATAATTAATTACAGCAAGTACACCCATTTAAATCACTCTTATATTTAAGTACACTTAATATTTGAAGCTCATTATGTCGTTCTGAACGTAATATTTTTATTCTGATTCGACTTCTGATTCCGTTATAGATTTATGTTAAGAAAATGAGTGTATTATTAAGCAACTAACTCGGTATCACGTGGACAGTCAAAAGAACATATGGGTAATATAGACACCGAACCGTGATCCCAACAATTGTTAGTCAAATCAAATCTAGCTAGCTCGTGAGCCACTGTATTACAAGAACGACAAGCAAAATAAACAGAAATGCATATCTCAACAGTGAACGTTTTAGGAGTACTTATATGAAAAAAAATATATGTAAAAGTTTAAAGTAACCGGGTATGGTTAAAGATTAAATGTACATAGATGCAAAATAATTTTGAATAATATTTTAAAAAAATTTAACTTATCATTAACGTGGAAATGGAAGAAAATAAGTAATTGTGTGTAAATGTAAAAATGATTTGAGAAATTACCTAATTTCAACTTGTCCCTGAAGTAAAAGGAAAATGTGTTAAAATAATATATTGGTGAGGTTTTTATTTAAAAGGAGTGGGTGGAAAATAGGAAAAAGTCGGAATTAATTTTAAGGAAACAGTGCGTGTCCCATGTCCTTGTCTTTTTCTCGTGATTTAATTTAATTCAAATTTATTTATATTTGGGCAACACAATTTAATTCCCTATTTTTATTTTCCAGTTCCTTCTTCTTCTTCTTCTTCTTCTTTACAGAGAGTGAGTGTTGAGCTCTGTTTCAATTTCAAAGAGACGCTTGTGTTCTCTGTTCTCGCTCCACGCGTCTCCTTCGCTGCCTCTGTTTCTTTGGCCTCTCTCCCCCACATTCCTCGTTCCCTCTCCTCGATATGTCGTAGCTTCTGGCTCCTCTGTTTCTCCGATCCCTCCTCTGTTTCTCTCTCCCCCTCGGTGCTCTGTTTCTCTCTGCTGGGCTCTCGCGCCGTCGGCAATGGCTCCGTCGTTCAATTGGTGGGCGAGGGAGGCCCAGAGAGGCACCCCCGTCGTCGTCAAGATGGAGAACCCGAACTGGTCCATGGTCCAGCTCGAGGGTCCCGACGACGACGACGACGGCGGAGACTTCCTCTCCGCCGCCGCCGCCGGCGACCGCGACCGATCCCGCAACAAGAACGCCAAGCAGCTGACTTGGGTCCTCCTCCTCAAGGCCCACAAGGCCGCCGGCTGCCTCGCCTCCCTCGGGACCGCCGCGGTGTCCCTCGGCGCCGCCGTGCGCCGCCGCGTCTCCGCCGGGCTCACCGACGGTGGCCCGCGGAACGGGCTCTACCCGTGCCTCAGGGCGTTCCTCTGGCTCGCGGTGGCGCTGCTGGGGTTCGAGGCGGCGGCGTATTTCACAGGGTGGCGCTCGCATGTGAGCCTGGTGGTGGAGTCCCTCGATTTGGGGTACAGGGGCGTGTTCGATTCCTTGTATGGGAGGTGGGTCTGGTTCAGGGTTGGGTTTCTTGCTCCTCCTCTGCAGTTCCTCACCAATGCGTGCATCGTCCTGTTCTTGATCCAGAGCCTGGACAGGCTCGTCCTGTGCCTGGGCTGTTTCTGGATCCGCTTCAAGAAGATCAGGCCCGTCCCCAAGGCCGGAGACCCCGCCGATCTGGAGTCCGATCGCCGCGGGTTCTTCCCCATGGTGCTCGTCCAGATCCCAATGTGCAATGAAAAGGAGGTAATTTTGTTTCATGCCGTTGTTGATTTCACATTTTGCATTGTATGTCTTGATCAGTGTTGTAAAACTTGCTAGGTGCTGGTAGGCCGGAGAGGGTCTTGGAGGGATTTTGATCGGACGAGTCGGGGATTTTTGCAACATTTTGGTCTTGAATGTGTGATTGGGTTTGTTTTGTTGGTAATCTATCACATTCCACATTTTGGGTCTGAATTGAATTTGGGCGTGTCTTGAACAGTGGTGTAAAAATGGCTAGGGGCTAGTAGGTGGTAGAGGGTCGTCTAGGGATTAATCAGATTCTTACTGTATTTTTGTCCTGATTGTGTGATTGGGTTTATTTTGTTGGTTGTCACATTTCACATTATGGGTCTGAATCGAATTTTGGGCGTGTTGTGCTTTAATATCGCTAGGCGCTGATCGGTTAGAAAGAGTTTTCTAGGGATTAGTTGGACAAGTTGTGGATTTTTACTGTATTGGTTTGGAATGTGTGATTATTAGGTTTATCAACAATCAATAGCTGCTGTGTGCAATCTGGACTGGCCCAAGTCCAACCTGTTGATTCAAGTTCTTGACGATTCGGACGATCCGGTGACGCAGCTGCTGATCAAGGAGGAGGTGTTGAAATGGCAGCAGGAGGGTGCCCGCATTGTGTACAGGCACCGCGTGATCAGAGACGGCTACAAGGCCGGCAATCTCAAGTCTGCCATGAGCTGCAGCTACGTCAAGGAATACGAGTTTGTCGCCATCTTCGATGCTGATTTCCAGCCCGCCCCTGATTTCCTCAAGAAAACAGTCACCCATTTCAAGGTACTTGATTGCTTATACGCTAATGCTGATACATACATTGTCATTGCATTGAATTTGACAAGAACTATACGAATCGTTAGGATAATGAGGAACTAGGGCTGGTTCAGGCAAGGTGGTCGTTTGTGAATAGGGATGAGAACCTCTTGACGAGGTTGCAGAACATCAACCTGTCGTTCCACTTCCAAGTGGAGCAACAGGTGAATGGTGTTTTCATCAATTTCTTTGGGTTCAACGGGACTGCTGGAGTGTGGAGAATACAGGCGTTGGAGGAGGCCGGTGGGTGGTTGGAGAGAACCACCGTGGAGGATATGGACATTGCTGTGCGCGCTCATCTTCATGGCTGGAAGTTCATTTTCCTCAATGACGTTGAGGTACTAACTTGGATCATGAGCGAAGACGGGTTTTATTTCATTTCGTTGACATTGAACAATGGTTGCTTATCTTGTATTTTCAGTGCCAATGCGAGTTACCCGAATCTTATGAAGCTTACAGGAAGCAACAACACAGGTGGCATTCTGGCCCGATGCAGTTGTTCCGCCTCTGTTTGCCCGCTATCATCCGATCCAAGGTATGCACGTATGTATGTATTTGCTCGATGATGAGTTAGGTTGGTGTTAGAGTACTACATCTGAAAGATGTGAATCCGTTCATCGGGTTAAATAACGGTATAGGTCTCCACTTATCAGTTTGAGCTTTCAAGTGGGTTAGGCTTCTAACATTTAGGAACTTAGGTTAAGTTTATGTCTTGATGAATGTGAATTGTTAATATTTGTTATCGATTGTTGTTGTGGTTTTTCTTGCAGATTAGCTTTTGGAAGAAATTCAATCTGATCTTCCTCTTCTTTTTACTTAGAAAACTTATACTGCCTTTCTATTCGTTCACCCTTTTCTGCATCATCCTCCCGATGACGATGTTCATCCCCGAGGCCGAGCTCCCAGCGTGGGTCGTGTGCTACATCCCGGCCACAATGTCGTTCCTCAACATCCTCCCCGCCCCCAAGGCCTTCCCTTTCATCGTCCCCTACCTCCTGTTCGAGAACACCATGTCGGTGACCAAGTTCAACGCCATGATCTCGGGGCTGTTCCAGCTCGGCAGCGCCTACGAATGGGTCGTCACCAAGAAGTCGGGCCGGTCCTCTGAGGGCGACCTCGTGTCATTGATAGAAAAGGAGTCCAAGAACAACCCTAGGGGAGGCTCGGCGCCTAATCTCGAGGAGTTGAAGGAGGAAATGCAGCTCAAGGAGCAGAGAGCTTTGCTCAAGAAGAAGCACAACAGAATTTACACCAAAGAGTTAGCTCTCGCTTTCCTCTTACTGACAGCCGCGGCGAGGAGCCTCTTGTCGGCGCAGGGAATCCATTTCTACTTCTTGCTGTTTCAGGGCATATCGTTCTTGCTGGTCGGCCTAGACTTGATCGGCGAGCAGGTCCAATGACCGAATGTACAGAATCACGTATAAAGAAAAAAAAGGCGAATCGGGTGGGAACTGATTCTTGAAATGTGGTTAAAACCGAAACAAGCCGCTGGGAGATTTGATTATAAGAGGGCGCGACGCGCTTTGTTTCTTTGCCCGCCCGCGCCAATCTGAAACCACCCGAATACCAGAAGAATCCATTCGTGCTGAATCCGACAGAAGGAGGGCTTCTCAGGTTTTTCTTTTGTTTGATTCTTTTTGTTTTTGGATCAATTCTTTTGTGTAGGGATTTTAGGTTAAGGTTTTTGAGGCAGAATTGTCTGAATTCTCTTCAATGCGTTCATCTGAATTTCTCTCCCTTTTGTTTTTGGTCCCCATAAACACTGAAGGTGTTGAATCAAAAGTATTGTTGCAGAAAGGTGGAATTGGTTAAGGCTCAGAAGCTTTCTTTTGTAGATACTGAGGTTAAGAAAATTAAGGAAACATCTTTTTTTACAGTGATTCTAAACTACATGTGTTTTCTGATGTTGTCCTCTGGATTTTACCTCTTCACATGTCTGAAACTCAATTTTTAATGCAGATTGCAAGAACCAACTTGAGAATTGAATTGACAAACCTGAAAATGACTTTTAAATAATTGTGCATTGTGAAGGCTGGTAATGAAATTGCAAGCATGCCTTAAAATCATCAAAGTTGGGAGATTGAGGAGGCACATGTGAAAGATGTTGAATTAAGGTTGTGGGCCATTTAAGAGCTGGCTTCCCCAAATTTATGGTGGGAGAGAAGTAAATGCTTGAGGTTTGAGCATGGACCACCCATGATGTTCCTCAACCAAATTTATTCTCATCTCTTCATGTGAGTCACTACCAAATTTATTACACAAATTTTGAGAGTTTAATCTCAACCATTTACTGAACTAACTACTGAGTCAATTCAAATCCAACATAACTTTTTTTACCATGAGGTTGGTTAAGAATATACAGTAACTAAAATGCAGGGGTGGGCATTTTAGACTCCGAACTGGTCCCGCACCGAACCAACCCGTAACTGGAAAAAATGAGAACTGAGATTAACTATTCGGTTTTGGTTTTAAATTTGAAAAATACATTCAATTTTGAGTTCTGGTTTTTAAAACCTAGAGCCAGTAGTTAACTTATAAGAATTGGATCGGTTTGCGCTGTCGCGTATCCACATCTCGTCCACCCACATGTGCCAGTGATCTTTTATCGTTATTTTCTTTGTAAATTTTATATTCTAAATGAGTTGTAATAGTTAAACCTTTAACATTCAATTTCCGATAGTATATTTTTATAACTGTAAATTTAAAGTTTCGACTATAAATTGAGCTCAGATTCGTCCAATTCGACCTACAGATCGAGTATAAATTAAAATATAAAACTATCTGATTCCAATTGAGTAGAACCGAGAAACCAAACTAGAGAATCGTAGTTACAACCTAACTGTTTCCTCACACAGTGATTTAAGATATGATTCCAAACATCAAGAAACCGAGGGATTGTGTTCGGTCTGGTTCCAAAAACTTTATTTAAATAATGCAAAATACCATATAAAGAGAAATTTGAATATGGTGGGTTTTGCATTTGAAGGCCAATCTACCACCCTCAAGTTAATAATTGCCCAAAACTAAGCTCCCAACCAACAACACATTAGTGATTTTCTCTTATTTCAACTAATAAATAACAAAATTAAATGATAATGGTAGTTCGGTTTAATTTTGTAGGTTTGTGTTATGGGTATGTGAAAAATTAATTGCCAACAAGTTCAATAAAAACAAGGGCTTGGTCCACACCTCAAAATATCACTGAGTAGCCATAATTTATTTTCTAATAATGTGTCAATTGACCAGAACAGTTCGTGCCCAATTGGATCCATTTTTAGTAATTGGTCCATTAGATTGAAACGAGAATAAAAAAAAACTATGGGTTTATAAATGTTTGAGCCTGAAAAACTATGGGAACATACCATTGACGGAAAAGCAGTTACTTTAGTGAGACTGTGGTGGCGATCGTCATGCGATTACCCTCAAAAGATTAACATGATATTTCTTCTATATCGCGTCCACTCGTAAAATAAAAGCACGAGCTCAGAAAAAGAAAACTCATAAACGTAATAAAATCAGGTTAGAAACTGTTACACTGATCGTTCGAACAACTAAACAATATATTAGATCCGATGACCATAAACAACAGACGAGCAGCAGAGATACATCAGAGTTTTTATTTATTTATAAAAAAATGTTTTTGGATGAGTTTAGAAAAGAGGCTCTTTGGCAATGTTTATAACGTTTGTCACCGAAACACAAACACATGCGTACATCTCGAGCTTAATCCCATCCCTCTCGACGTACTAATGATAATTTTTCTTAATAATTCCATTGTGAAAGGATTTAGTCAATTTTTTTTGAATCGGACATAATCCAAAGAAGTCACTTCATTTTTTTGGGTTCGAACGACACCGTGTCTAATCAGAATATGTCTTCTCTTCTCATTATACGAATTAATCTTGATCACACAAAATAAAGACATAACTAATAGTTAAGCTCATTCTATTAGTACTTGAAACTCAATTTGCATCGCAAAATCTTTCTAATACACAAAGATGTTAAAATTATTTTTAATATTATCTGAACTTGAGTCACAACAATCTCCTCAAGAAACAAACCACAAAAGCTACAAATATTTATGCTCTGATCTACAAGCATTACATCAAAAACAATAATCTTATCAATCAAATGTGTTTGTCTGAATATACACGCATGGCCTGTATTTTAACAAGTCTTGTTTCTGCTAAAAAAATTTAAAAATTTAAAATCAAACGGTTGGGAGCTAAAATACCTATACAACTCTTAACATATTTTTTTTTCCTATTTTTGCTGTTTAATAAGTGTGTTAAATTGGCACTCAACTTCAAACAATCGATAAAGGACACACCGAGCCTAAGGTAGTATGCATGCTCATCATTTCATCGCTCCGATTTCAAGCGCCCTGCCGGAAATGATACGATCAACATTACAAGAGAATTAAGTGAAATTGTGTACTTGATTCGTATAAATTTCTGTCACTCACCATTTGGCCCCAAATTGGCAATTGCTGAATTGGGGTCGTATCTCATTTGGAAAAGATTTTGAAGCTCGGGGTCTAATACAGTCTGCTTCATGTATAACAAGCCGGCTCGTGTTAATATTTTTGAAAAGCAAAAGGATGAGTGTAGCATAATGTGACTGAAGATGATTTACTTGCCTCGAGTAGTGGTGTGTAATGTTGAGTTGCACTTGGGATACCCGACATGGCCCCGTGAAAGACTCCATGCGGGAAAGGTTGAGACGAGCTCATCCCGGGGCTGAATCCAACAATGGCTGCACCACCACTTCGTGAATGAAGAACCTGTGGAGCGAAAACGGATGAGACTACTTCATATTTGGATACATCACATACATATCAACCACTAATTAGCAGTAGAATCACATGAAAATGGCAAAAACCTTATGTATATCATCACACTTTTGCAAAAGTGTTGTGTGCTTTGTTAATGACATTAACAAAAAGTTTTGACCTTCGATTTTTTGTGCAAAATGTGTGTATTTGTACAAAAATGATGAAATTGCCCTTAACATAAAGGATTATTTTCTTATAAATAAATATTTTTAACTTTTCTGAAAATAACTGTTAACTAAATTTGTAATTTAATTTTTTTATAAAAAACTTTAATTTTTAAGCTTTTGGGCAATATCGTTATTTTTATATAAATACATACATTTTGCATAAAAAATCAAAGTCCAAAGCACATTTTTGCCATCAATAAAGCACACAGCACCGTCTTGCAATAGTGTGAAAATATACATAATGTTTTTGCCATTTCCCCTATAATCAACAATTACTTACATCCTTGGAAAGGAGCATCTCTAGGTCAATGTTAGGTTCCGGGTTGACAGTAGAAAGTTTCATCGACAAAAACTGCAACACGAGCATGTATATCTTCATTAAAGCTTGTACAAACTGCAACATGAGCCATTTTTACCATATCCTTCTCTAAATTTAAGACAGGTTATTTGATTCTTTAGCAAAATCTCTTCTATTCAGGCAATACAGTATTATTTCAAACAGGAGTATGATTTATTTGTAAATACTAAATACCTCAACTTGCTGTTGGAGTGACTGAACGTAGTTAATAATCTCGTCAAGCATAACAGCCTTTCCGGTAATCTAAAGTCAGTAAACAAAACCAACCAAAGATGTTATTATTGGAATGAACATAAAAACAATGTACTCGGCTTAGGAAGCCGTTTCCCTTTAAATATACCTTATTGCAGCCCGGAACAATCTCTTGAAGCAATCTCATGCGCTCACTAATCTTTTCCCTTCTCACCTGTAAGTAGAATGATTTCTCAGTTCAAGCATTTATAGATATACCGAAATAGTTTCTTGAAGTTTGACAAAAATAGTAGGAATGTACCCTTTCCGCAAGACTATGGCTATTTGTTGCCTGGCCCTTCCTGGCTCTCACGTGGATGTAATCGTTCTTCTCACCATCACCGCTACATTTATCTTTCATTTGCTTACCAGCTTCCTTACCACCTCGGCCCTGTTCGGTCTTTTGCTTCTTCTCGTCCTTTTCTCTTGCTACCTCAGAGCTCTCCCCAGAAACCTCCTTCTGTAGCTCTCCCTCGACATTCTATCACAAATGTCAAAAAGTAATTCAAATACAAAACTCGAATGAGCATTCTATCTATAAATAATGAAACTTCCTTCCCATATTTATCATATAAATGAATTAACATTAGACTGACAACACAATGTTACCATTTTGACTTCCTAATCGATATCATCACAAATATAAAGATAATTTACCTTGTGTGGGTTGAATGGAGAAGTGGGTTCGAGAACTTGCTTTCTCTTCTTTCCACCAGGCGAGGCGACCATGTCTCCCTCTTCTGAAAGTTTAAGATTTTCCCGAGAGTGTCCACCACTTGCTGACGCCTTCTCTTTGCCCGCTTCCTTGTTTGGACCATAACTCGGTAGACAATCAGCAGTTATTTGACCGCAATCAGATAGGCCAAAGGAACCAACGATTTCCGAGAAGCCACCACTTCCAAAGCTGGGAAGCTTCGGCACCATCTCCCCGAAACTCGAATCGGATGGATACCTAAGAAGATGGGAACTGCTACTCATTCCCTGATTTTGGAGCACACCGGGGTAGGTGGAATTAGCAAACTCATTGTGAGAGACCATGGAAGAGCCACCGAAATTCTGATTCTGACTCAGTGAAAGGATTGGATCCCACCCAGAAGCATAAAAAGGGTCTGCTCCATTTGAAGATTTGTGTGCAGACAATGAGCTCATTGCGACCCCCTTACCATTCTCAGACTTGGACATTGGATTTGTGTTGTTGTCTGAAGAAGTACGATTCAGACTATCTTGACCTCTATGTGGGAACCCCATTTCATCGCTGTTACCACCACCCATGTCTTTGTGAACTCAAAATCTAAACCTCCAGAATCTATGTTGGTCACCTATACATATAATTTATATGACAGCCTAGCTCAACAGTTTCCCCAGAATGACAGTACTAGAAACAGCTACTCAAACAATGAAATCATCATACTAAAGGCAAAGCGGATATGACTAAAACTAGGTGGTGATATCTTGCAGGACTCAACAAGGAACAAATAACCTCAGCAGCTTTATAGAAGTGAGGATGTGCTAAAGCAAAAGATAAATCTCATTGCAGCCTCCCCATGAACAGAAAGCAAAACAAATCAATATTTAAGGGCACAAAATCATGGGATCAAATTCAATCCTACTTAGCAAAGCAAGAAAGAAGAACACTTCCCACAGACAAGAAAGCGAACCTTTCAGAGCATAAAGGGCGAGCAATGGCATTAGCTAAGCAACAACAGTTTCAGATTCCCTTTTCTCTCTATTTAGCATTCTCCACTCCAAAGACCAATGTGATTGATTTAAGCAGCCAGGAATTGAATCTAAGCCACTATGACCCAAAATGTGGGAGAGAGGCTCAGCCCAAGCAATGAATATAGAACAACAAAATGGTGGTGCCTAGAGGAATAGACCCTTATAAGGAAATTAACTGGGTGTGCAAGTTTTGAATCAAAACCTAACCAACCCAAGAACACCCTCAAGGCTCAAACCCACCTCCAAAAAGAGGGGAATTGAAGACACCCTTTAATGATACTCCCAAATGGGTACCTAGAAATGGGAACAAGACATCAAATTGAACCACACCAGTCTCCTAAATTGGGTATTCTGATGGTTACCTCTAACAAGCATCAAATGCTGCTTACATTCAAGAAAGAAAAGAAACAAGTTCAGCAAATGGGTTCTTTCACAAACAGCAAAAGAAGCATCAAGTTCCAAACTTTATAGATCACACACAATTTCAAACAATAGAGAGAGAGAGTGTGTGTGTGTGTGTGTGTGAGAGAGAGAGAGAGAGAGAGAGAGAGAGAGAGAGAGAGCTTAGCTTGCTTACCTGCCCACAAGGGCACGTACATGATTATTATATAAAAAGACTCACTAACCACTGCCAACTGCCATTGTTTGTTTAATAATCACAGAGCTCAGAGCCTAATCTCCTTTCCCTCCCACAACTTTAACCTAAAAAAGATTAGCAAGTTGCTTCCTTTTTCTTGCCTTTCTTTATCCCATTTTTTTCTCTTGCTCACAAAACCCTCATAGAGGACATTGGAGAGGTTCTTCTCTTCAACTTCAAGCCCAAGCTTTTGTTGCTCTCTCTTTGCTGTAACACACTCAATTTTTTTCCCTAACATCTATTACCCTCCATGCATCATCCACAGTTGATGCCATCATGTGATCATTGTGGGGCAGCAGACAAGTGTATGGTCAAGATTTGACAACTCACACCATAAACTGGCAAGGTCACAAAACAGAGTAAATCTGCTAATTTTTCTAATATTATTTTGTATTGTTGCTTTATAAAGATGGCTTTGGGTCTGAGGAACACAAAGAATAATGGAATCTAATCATCAATTTTACCTCCTTGTCCTAATGTTCTGGCAGAGTTTAGTTTACAGCTGTTTCTTTGTACACGAGCTGGTCAAACCAACATAATCTGGTCAACATCACCAGTTTTGTTGCTGGAAAAACGGGGAGATCAAGATTTATTACAAGATTAATCACAGCCATTGGTCACTGAGATGGTGTACCTAAAGTGATCAGTGTGGTCACTCACACTGAATCATTCTCCTTCACCTGTATTATTTTTGTATAAAATCACAATAAACAGAAGAAAAAAATAATCGCCGTATAATTTTTTATCGACGAATTGTATCAAGATTTGGACTCGACTATGATATGATGAATCAAGATAGCAGCAAATGTGTGATTCTTAAGATTATTATATTAATAATAGACTCAAGACACACCCTTATGTAGACGGGGGCCTCAATACTGTCACTCGACTCCCACCGAGAGAGAGAGAGAGGCCCAACAGAAGTTGGAAACAAAGGCGATTTACAACTTGAACTTGAGTCACGCTGCGGTATCTCAAGTTCAAGTGTTTAATCAATTGGTCAAGCAAGCGTTGATCACTATAGTTAACTACGCCAATAAATTTGAAATTCAAATCGAAATTAACCTTATAAAATATACTGTTCTCAAAACAAAGAGTCCTTAAATTCGAGTTGATTCGGATTATGATTCAAATCCAGTTGGAGAGGACCTAACATTCCATTCGGATTCAAATTTGAACAAATCAATCACTGAAAGAGAATAAGTGAAAGTGAAAAATGATATAAATTGAAGACGAAAGCATTTTGAACTTTTTATTTTACCATTTCTCATAGAAATAACTGGGTATAAATAATCAAGTTTTAAAGTCCGAGTTAGTAATATAAAATTACTTTATAGTTGAGGATAATAATAATAACATGTAATTATTCTTTAGCTTTATAAAATTTGATTGGATATCCTATAATTGCATAATATTGCTTTGCTATTGGAATTATATATAGTAGTGGCATTTATTATATGCCACTTAATTTATAATCAGCATAAGCCAATTAATTCCATCTGTGACCCAATCGATCAGTAGACAGGTAGGTTATTAGATCTTGTGGATCACAATTGCATGTGTTCATCAGTTTGATTTTTTGTTTCTTAATTATTAACAAATATAATCATGTACCATTGCATTATTTTAATCAATCGGGTTAAGGGCAAATGCATTATTATTGATAAAACGTTAACTATCAAACTTTATTTTCTTTAACTTGTTTAGTTTATGGATTAACTTCTTTTAAATCCTAGCTACCCTTTACAAGTTTGGGAAAAAATTTAAAATAAATTTAACAATTTTTCTAATACTTTTTAGATGAACATTTTCTAAGCTCAAATATTTACAGGTTATATAGAAAATCTCTTACAAATAAAACGGTCACATACATAAACAAAATATTTTAATATATCGAAATAAGATAGGTGCAAAGTCAATTATTTGACGAGCTAACTTCTAATTCACGAATTAATTCAATTTGGAGCTACAGGAGATCTCATTTGATGGGAAGGAAGACGATGATACATGAACTCAAATTATATTACTTACCGGTTTACAAACTCATAGTTCTTTTAAAAAATATTTTTTAATGTACACTACGTGACTTGCGCACGATAAAAGATATGCAATTTTTATTTAATTTAGTTACTGTATATTAATACTATGTGATAATTCATTTGAAAAATCACGTGTTTGATTTTAAAGAATGAAAATATATTTGTTCGGTTAAACTTTGGACTCGATCGACTGACCTTTAGATCACATACCAATTGACCCACCAAACCAATTATACCCTTTTCTCTTACAATTATGTAACAATAAAGCTCTCTTCTTAATTAATAATACTAATTAAAACTTAAATGCTAACCCCATCTCTTATAGCTTGAATGGCTTGAAAGCAGATCAAGTACAATTCAGAAGCTAATAATTAATGAGCAATGTTACTTTGTAATATATACGTGGTTGAATGATTAGTAACTTCAATTCGTGATGGGAATTTAATCTTTAATTAACAATTTAGTAAGCTAAACCAATACACAATCCTTCCAATGTTGAACCTTTTTTTTGTTGTTTAAAATCGAAAGCATGCGCAGAAGACAAATAATCATCAAGATTGTTCTTTAGGGTGTTAAAGCCTGTTAAGGAAAATGGAGCCATGATTCTTGCATTGCACCAAAATATTTTCATCATTATTAATTGTAAAGCCATGAACGATTTTGAAAAAGATGTGAATTTATTTAATGGACTAAATTGTGTCTGGGTTTATATGTTAGTTTAGGCTCTAAAGTGACTCATTACTTGATGCTAGAGTTTGAGTTGATAGATATGTAAAATATATGTGTCATTTACATTGACTAGAACTAATTTAAATTTAAAATATTAATCTTATTGGTTTGATTTGTTTATTCCATTTACAAATATATTATTTTCAAAATCTTTATAAGTGAGTTACATTTAATTTATCCAACTCATGTTTGTATACACGATGTTGTATGTATGTGTGAAACTTATTTCCTTCGCGTTCATATGCATAAGCATTTACAATTTAATAAGATGCACTCGTATACTTTCGGCTAAAAATTCATAACATACGTGCAGCCGTGCACAACTCTAATATGTTACGTGGCTTACGCATAATGTGGTACCACTCGCAAGTTAGGTAATTATTAGACGTCTTCTTCACGAGTTAATTAATAAAAAGGAAGATTTAGTTTACTATATCTAAATATAGTCAATTCTTATTTTGCTAACTTAAGTACTTTTTCGGATATTTTATTTTCATTTTTTCCATTTCCGTTAGCATCATAAAGATATATTGTTAAAACCATATGACAGTTATACCGCAAAATTTTCATTAAATTTATAAACTTGTGTTACTGGGGCAAGTGGAGGTCAATTTATAAACTTGAATTTGAGTCGAATACACAAATATCAATTGAGGTTAATTTATGATGTACATGTATTTTAAATACATAGAGATGTGGGCTGTGTGAGTGGAGGAATTAAAATACGAAAATGTAAATAGAGAATAAATGAGCAATGACAATAACACAAAACATAATTTAGGTAATCACTAGTGTTGCTAGGTCACTCCAATTGTATGAAATTGCGAACTCATGAAAATTCATCATGCACACGATCAAATCTTATGTCAACAAAAAATATATTGACTCCACCTCTCGATGTTGGAGCCGGCCTAGACTCATAATGTTTACCATCCCTCTCAGGATAGAGTGCATCCCGAGTATGCCATAAACACGACACTTTATGGAATGGAGTTCTAAAGAGTTGAACTTCCTTAATTGAGATGTGTCGGTCACCCATCAGCCATCTTAGACACAACATCGCAACTCGCGGACGTTCTTAACATTCGTCGAAATAAAACAAGAAAGATAAATAACAATTCATAAATCCATGCATGCATGCTTAATTCGTCCAGAGGTTCATACAATCATATGCGTAAGAGTATATAACGTAGCACCCACGATTATGTGTGTTTACCCCACAATCATGGTGCTCATCGAATTGAAGACACAAACTCAGTGAAAAAGTTGGAAACACAAAACCCTAAACACACTAGGGTTGGAGATCAAAAACTCTTTAATCTCCTTAAAAGCGTCTTCTCTTCAAGCCTTGAAGACACAAATTCAGTGAAAAAGTTGGAAACACAAAACCCTAATCCCGCTAAGGTGGAGATCAAGAACTCTTTAATCTTCTTAATAGCGTCTTCTCTTCAAGCCTTGATGATCCTCGAGCTCGATCACACCTTCAATGGAGTCATGGTTCCTCTCAACACTTTCGATTCTGTCTTCATAATGCTTTTTCGTCCATTCTCTCCGTCCTCTCCCTATGATGCAATGTGAAAAAAGGGGCTGAAAATCATCGAAACTATTCATGAAGCAAAGCGATCCACTTAAAAGAAAAATGAACAACACAACTCGACTATTCCCGAGTTTATGTTTCTTGATTCGAACAAAGTTCAATTACTCTTACAATATTTATAATTCATTCACGTTTAGCAATTTGTTAATAGTAATATTATCATTATTATATAATACCTAGCATTATTTATAATGACCTCATATAGATTGAACATTGTTGGGTCGGCCACTAATGGTTATGAACCGAGCCCTACCTCCACTTGGCCATAAGGGGACACATAGTTTCTTCAAGATATATCAAGATAGAGCTAAGTAATTATGTGTTTTGAGAAATCAAGAATCGGAAACAAAAATGTTGAGACACTATCATTACTAGCCATATTTTACCAACCAAATCCTCTTCCACACTCTTCACTCCTTATGATTTATGTCGGATATTAATCTGAAAATATTGAGTGCCTTATTCAATTTTCACTGCATACATAAAAAGACTATAGACCAGTAGATCCTTTAGTCTCGACAAAAATCTACTATTTCCAATGTAAAATTACAACCATATATAACTATATAAATTAATCTGAGTCATTTCGATGAATTTTATTACTAAAATATCAAAATATTATGATTGGTTTAATATATACTGAACCAAAAGGTTAAAATATTTAATATTTATTCACCGAATCAAAAAACTCGGGTTAATTAAATGTATTGTAGAATATAGCAACTAGAGTTAACTGAATTTGAAAACATAGAGGAAGAGATGGTCTAGTTTTAAAAATAAAAATAAAAAATGGATCGGAATTGGACCAGTCTGGACCAGGTCGGACCAAAATTGGACCGGACCGGACTGAACATGCCAGAACCAATTTGACTGAACTCTGACCGAGTTTCGACAAACTCGTCTCGCTCGGGCCCAAAATCTCGGAATCCGTCCGAATTCCGGCGAGTTTCATGATACTAATTCGGATGAGTAGAGTTTAGTTCTTCAGTTATGTTGTGTGTTAGTATGTTATTGTAATGTGTATTGGATATGAAGATTGTCTCTCCTAATTTATATGGCGGAATGAAAGACTTTGACTATCAACTTCTTCCATTTTTATTTTTTTTCAGCAAATAAGAAAAACCCCACATTCTAAACTTACTTTCAGGCAATCGTGTTATTAGTATTTTAACTCTTTTGTCAGAGATCGTGTTATCAGTCTTTAAACCCTTTTTTCGAATATTCAAGTTACTTGGTTGTTTGATTACTTTGTTCTTAATATCGTTTATGGAATAAATCGTATATAACAATTTAACAAATAATAGAGTCCTCCAGATGGATGATAAAACCATAGAAAACTACATTCGGCCCAATAGGACCTTTCGAGCTATTCACTCGCAAATGAGAGGCCCAACTAAGGTTTCGTTGAAAAGTATGGCTGGGCCTTGTATCAATATCTTTTTGCATAAACATGCAATAAAAATTTATCAGAGGTATGAAAGTTCATTTTAATTATTAACTTGTCCAGAAAAAAATATTGTTAATCTTTTGATAAATTGAGAACTATTTTTTCTTTAATCCAACGATTAACATAATAAGTTACACGAGAAATCATGTTGTGTTAGTCAAGGACCCGATCTCCCCGACCCGACCCGACCCGACCCGATTAAGGTTAAGATAGGGTGTTCAAATCCCACCCCAATTTGAACATAATACATATCATAAAAATATTTTTTATACAAATTTATTGAATATATAATAAAAATATATTTTGAGTCGGGTTATGTGAAAAGTACTCGGTATTTGGTAGACGCCAAGACGAGGTCATGATGATAATATTGTGTTTAGGGATCAAGTTGGTAGTTAGGTTGAAATATTAACGCCCAGACAAAATCAAGACAATGATATTTTGTTGACATTCTAACAGGTTCTCTCATACTCAAATCGGTTGACAAATTGAATTGAGATTCCACTTTGGATATCAAATTTGTTATTTGGGGGACATTTGCGCTCTTCAGAGTCAACTCTATGGTGTCATAAGCTCTTCGTCTTTGACTGTATTAGGTCTTGCGTTCTATGCGTCGATTACTTGCTGTCTTGCGCTCTACGACTCAGGTCTCTGGCATCTTGCGCTTTAAGACTCTGTCTTTATGACACATGGATTGTAAGTATTGCTATCGTACATCACCTACGATTGATTTCTCGGGAACTTGAATTTGATGTGCGAGGTTTAGTACGTACCATAATAAGGTAATTAAGGAAAACGAAATTATCTTACCCCACCCATTCGTTAGAACCGTAGACTAACAAATGATCCGAACCAATGTAACAACACATGTCAAAAAAACTCATAAAATCATACCTCATATGATAACATGTAACAATACGACATAACATATATCGATAAATAACTTGATCTACCAACGCTTGCTTAACTAATTGATTAAGCATTTGAACTTAAGTCTAAGGAACATGAGTTCGAGTCACGCTACAATATCCTGTCTTAATCGTTCTGGTTGAGGTGACATGACAAGACATGGATGAGCATTTTATGGTCACACAGTACATAGCTGTTACAGTTACAGCAGAAAAAAAGGCTCATAGCCCACAGGCCCATATATACCATACCATAATAGGGTTGCTATTGCTAATGCTAAACCTAAACCTAAACCAAAACCAAAACCATAGTTACTTCTCTTTCCTTGTCCATTCCAAACCAGTTTTGCCCTTAGATTCTCTGTTAGATACTCGACGTTGACGTCTCAGGACAACCCCTGACCACCTCTCTTAATAACCCCTTTAATTTCAGACAACAACAGTCTCCTCTGGGTCCCACCCCCACCCTTTCTCGTACGGACACCACAAAACTATTCTCATAATCTCATCTCCTTGTTCCATCGCTTTCTCCCATTTAATTTCACAAACCCATTGTGTGTTTTGCTCCCAACTTTTTGTTTTTGCATTTTTCTTCTCTCTCTCTCTGTTGTTCTGGGTCTCGACACCTACACCTCTTTTTTTCTTCACACATATGTGTGTAGATTGATGTTCAGATGATGAGTGTAGATGAGAGTGTCGATTGGAGTCACGTGAGTTATAAAAACACACTTAGGTTTTTGGCAATTACTGCCTCTGGTGGTGCAGTGTGTGCAGAGAGGCAGTAATGTGTGTACAGTTCAGGTTCAAGTGGGGAATGAGATGGAGCCTGCATGCTTTTTTTTCTCCATATCTCTTACTTGGTCCCCCAAACCTCACATGCCCCCTCCCTCACAAAACCTTCACATGTCATCTTCTAATTCATGGGTAATTTTGAAATTTTACGGGTTTCAGTCGTGGAGTCCAACCCGATATGCAGAACCCAGTTTTACGTGTAATCTGACGTGTCGATACACAGAACCCAGTTTTGCGTTTCAGAAAAAACGTCGTGCAGACTGACGTGTGATATGATGATCAGGATTCGAATTCCAACGGCGATACGCGGTTGCGTTGGGATTTTCCATGGATGATGGCAAGAGGGTGGTCCATGTAATGGGACACATTTTGAATGTATGTGTGCAGTGTTTGGTGTGTGACACATATTGGTGCATGTATTAATAAAATGAAATGGTGATGGTAAAGGGGAGAAATATGAGGTTTCCCATGTTGAAACAGGGGTCCTCTAGAGGGGACATGCACCCTCCATATCCTATCCCTTTCAATTGCAATTTACAGCTTTGCATTGGGATTGGAATGATAATGGTCCTTCCTTATGACTTGTAACTCAATACTCACTACTACATACATATTTGGAGGACATAATTTTGGTCCTACCACCAAGCCCCACTTTGTCCCCTCCTCATACCTTCTCTAAACAAACATGTATTTTTAGATTAAACTTTTACATTACATAAATTGTATCCGTCTAAATATGTAAACATAGAGGCGTGATATAATATGGTGCAAACCAGACCACGTCGTGCGAATCGGTGCTAACCAGCCTAGGGATCCTCTGTTACACCTCAGGGACCCCCGTTACACCCGGAAATCCCATTATACCAATTCCTCGACAGGGTTCACTGATTGAGTAGAGAAAAATACTCATTACTCTCGTTACACTTGAGAACCCCTCGTTACACAATGAAAATATCCTTATTCCAATATCATAGAAATACATGACTTAATAAAGGAAATAGAAAGTTCGCACCAATCTCCTGATTGCATGTTTGTCTTTGCCATGTTATTAATAATATTACGATCACTTATAAGAAAATATTGATTCTTCACATATTTTTATCTGAACTCTTTCCTTTTAAGTCAATCAGAATCAAACACAGTACACAATATTTTGATTTATACTTCAAAATGTGGCTTGTGAATCATAGTTTCTCGATCTGAATAGCCTAGAATTTGATTTCTTGATAACAAAGCTAAATGCTTTGGTTCCAAAAGAGTTGATTACTCTAACTACAGCACTACCAACAAAACAAAGACATGCAAAGCCTTTACATGCTTCTTGTGCACTGCACTCGACCAACAAGGCCTCAAGTATCATTCCAGGCAGCAAAAATTGGCAGCTGAGCCGTTGGGAACCACGAGCTCGCCGGAGTCGGGCTCACGAACTTCGACGCCAAGGGAGGCTTGGCAAACACCATCGCCGCGCCGTTCCTATCCGGACTCCCTTCCCTGGAGCTGCTCAGGCTCGTCACCAGCGAGGACGGGTCCGAAAAATGTGCTCCTCCTTGGCCCTGCAGTCCCATTGAGAACGAACTCGTCCTGTACCCTCCGCCATTGCTCATCGACTTGTCGTCAACAAAAGGATTGGCCTGCTGCTCCTGCTCGGTTTGGTAAAGACACATCTTCCAATCCGAACCGTTGGCGGTGCCATCGTTGGCCCCGGATTGAACATTGGCCTCCCCGTCGTTGTGCATCAGCTGTTGGTAGCTAACAATCTCGTTGCTCGGCTTATCAGTCTCCTTGACTCGTCTCGCTAGCTCCCCGGAGAGGAGTGTGTTGCTGGCCATGATCCTCTCCACATCATACCTGGTGATGTCGAAATTCGTCACGGCGTTAACCCCTCGAAACTTGATTGCTGCAACATCGTACGCCTCGGCCGCTTCCTCTTGAGTACCTGAGAGATCACGACAATCAATAATCAAGCACTAAACTTCACAAGTTGGGGATTTTTAGAACACCAGGTGCCTAGTTTCACTTCACTCAGTCTTTGACTAAACTCAAGTTCTTGAATGCGAAAGTGGGCGCACCCAAGAACCAGCCTTATGGAAAGCAAAACCAATAATGCAAGTCACAAAAGCGAAAGCTTTTGAACAATTATTTGAAATGATCAAACAAAGCAAGTAGTAACTATGCGAAATGGCGGTATGGATTCAAAAGTGTCGGTAAGGAACTCACTGAACGTCCCGAGATAGAGGTCCTTGTTTCCCGCGACCCTGCCTATTCTTGCTTGCCATCTTCCATGCTGGTGATGTCTACAGAAACAGAGACAAACAAAACAATGAAACAAATGCAAGAGCTTGAAAGTGAAAGTGAACATTTCATGGTATCACCACACAAACAAACCTTGTAACTCCTCTGTAGATGGAGGCCCCTCTCGAGAATCCACTGCTCTTCCTGTAACATTGGACCAACCAAAATTTACAACTCATTCCCAAAACCATACTCATTCATTAGTAAATAATGCTTCCTTTACCTTCTTAAATGGGCGACGAATTCCTGTCTGTTCATGTTCTTCATCCCCTCGAGCTCCGTCTGGTAATTCTCCAGCTGAAACAGCCCCAAAGTCATCGTCATCAGCTAAAACAATCCGGGAACCGATAGAGATGTTAAGCAACGATCAATTTACATTACCGGGAAATTGATGTGAGTGGAAGGTCCCCAGTACTTGAGCGCGGCGAGATCGTAGGCTCTGGCGGCTTTGTCCTCCATGTCATAACCACCTTAAATCGATTGGAATGTTTCAGTTCGTGTTTCTTGAAATTTACAAAAGAATATTCAGACAAGCATGTTGGTTCTTGATGAAATGAAGGTGCTTACCGAGATAGACTGAGGGAGCGAGTGATTTGATGGGAATGGCATCGGAGAAAGGTTGAAGAAGACAAGTGAGAGAGTGAGAAACAAGAAACAAGAAACAGAGAAGTGAACAGACAAAAAATGGAGCGAAGTGAAGATAAAGAAGAAGAAGAAGAAGAAAAACCTTGTCGTCCCTTCCTGGTCTGGCCTTCCTTCTTGCAGCTGTTGTCCCATAGATGCGCCTCGTATCTCCCTGTCCACCTGTGCCTGTCAAGGATCAAGAAACCAAGAAACCCTCAAAGATCAAGAAAATGTGTAAACCTTATACATGTATGTGTACAGTGTAGTAATAGTGTACCTGGTGACGCCTCTGTACTGAGAGGTTCGCTGGCCGAAGGTGTCGATGGACTTGCGGTGGACCGGCTGCTTCTTCTGCGCCGCTTTTCCGGGGGCGCGCTTCTTGGTCTCCACGGCGGCGCCGCCGGAGGCAGAGTACTCTGTCGCCCCCGGGGCAGTCACGCAGCTCGACTGCGACCCGGGGCTCATGGACAGGCTCAGCGATTGCAACCCGCTCCCACCCGCCGGAGCGCCGCCACAGCCACTGCCGTCGTGGTGATCGACCACGTTGTTGTTGTTGTTGCTGTTGTTGATGTTCATGTTCTGGTCGAGGCAGGTGACCCAGTTCTTGAGGTCGCCGATCTGGTCGCCGGCGGCGAGATGGGTCTCGCCGGAGAAGAAGTGGTTGTGGTGGGGTTGAGGGTAATGCGGCTTTCCGGCGGCGGAGCTTTGGTAGTAGTGGTGAGCCCCAAGAAAATCCTCCAGCTTTGGGGATTCACTCGACACCATTCCTTCGAAAACAAAATCAAGAAATGATTTTAAATCATGGTTTCAAAGAAAAATACGTATTATATGTAATTATATGTTTGGCAAGAACCTTGAGGGGGTGGTTGAGAAGCGGAGAGGGCGTCGATGAAGCAGAGGGAGCCGTCGGATTTGAGAGGCATGAAGGAGAGGGGAGAGTGAAGAAACGCACCGTTTTGAGAAACCCCATAGAAGAAGCTATTGGTTGTTGTTGCCTGAGGAGCTTCATGAAGATACTGATGATGGTGTTGGTCTGAAGAAGATGGAGACTCCATTTTCATGTGTGGTGAAAGAGAAAAACCCAACCAGTTGCTACTATCACTCATTTTCTCTTCTTGTTGACTAAAGAGTGTGTGTGTGTGCATGAACTCTCAATCATTGGCCACCAAACAGGAGAGTTATGGTTTCCTTTGATCTTGCAGGTGCAAGGTGTGGTGGGAGGTGGTTTTGTAGTGTACTAATGAACTCAAGAATCTAGTATCCAAGAAACCCTTGTATGTATGTATGTCTCAAAGGAGGAGGATGTTATAAAGAAACAACAAAAGTGGTCTCTTTGAACTAAACAAACAGAATGATATTCCAACAACAAATGCTTCCATGGGGATCTGTGTGTGCATTTTCTTTTTCTTATTTTTCACCTTCTTTTTTTTCCATTTGCACAAGAATGACAACAAGACATGTTTAAACTAACTCGATTTCCTCGTATATATCTTTTATTCAGTAAATTTAACGAAATCATGTTTTCGTGATCTTCATGTATGAAAATACTTATTTCTTGTAATTCGACTTGAGTTCAGTTGATATCACCTCTCTTAGTTAACAATCGTGTATGCGTTATGAACTGATTTGTCTCGAAAGAGTCAAAAGATATGCTATCTCTATTAAAGTCGCGTGTGAATGGCACGCAACCCGACCTTCCAGTGTGGCTCGTACCCTTTTTGGGTCCACCCACCGATTTATGGTTGAACCACCAGTTAGAAATGTTCGGCCCACAATAAAATGGGCGAGCCATGATTTTATCAGATAACAAACCACATTCAAATGGTCCGACTGTATATACCCAATAATAGCTCATACATTGACGGTCCAAGCCCAAACCATACAATTCTAGGTTAGGCTCCCAAAGTGTCACACCCTGGAGATTTTCGAAAAAGTCATCCCGCACGTGACCAACAACTTCGCCCAAATTCGTTGACCACTCTCTCCTATTCCGGGTCAAGAACGTAATCACTGTGTTTCGTTCGACACCCTCGACGACCAAGGCCACAACCTCGCCATCCCATGTCATTACGATCTCGCTCAACGCTCGAGCAAGAGACTCCAATGCCAAACGAACCTTGTAGTGTCTCGAAAATACAACATAGGCACGCTTCCAACTTCAACCTAACTGAAGCACCTCAACGTCTGAATCCTAATACGTCTACAACGACGAGCCTGCTCACTAGAAGAGCCAAGGCCGCCCCATAAGAAAAGCGTTCGAGGATCACCCTAGGCCGGCCCCGCAACACCGGTCCACCACGAAGAAAGCTCGCAAACCCACCGAAGATGAGTGTGTGCCACCTTGCTTCGTGGTCATGAAATGCCACAACATCACTTTCTACTACAAGGAGAATTGTAATGCAGCTGGACGCACTGGATCAAGATCAACGGGCGGAATCGCCTTTCTTGTGCTCAATATAAAATTTTTAGATATTTTTCTTTACTTTAAATAGAGTTTTATTTAGAGAATTCATTTGTAAAGTAGCATAAACAAGGGTGCGGGTATTGTAATTCTCAACTATGGCTAAATATTAGAATTAGTACAACTTCTTTGTGGACGTGTATTTCATTCATTACTTAATAAATAAGTTGGAGCCTCTTGTCTACTAATTCAAACAACTTAATAATATTTTGACATATCTACCCACCATATTTTAAACTTTGAAATAATTTGTAATTTAGCATTCAAAACTATACACTCACTTAAACCCTAGCAAAACCTAGTTGTTACATCATACATTACAAGTAAAAACACAGTACAACACTAATTAGTAAATACCATTGGCTTCTCTGTAATTATTTTGAATGGTGTGGTTCATTTCCTCACTCTGACTCTGAGTCTCACATTCAATGATAGATGAATTGTAATCTAGTGGAGGAAGCTCACCTACATTGCAATTCCCAGCAGCAGAGAAAATACAAATTTCCAGCAAATTTTCAATGCATAAAAACACAGAGATAGATTTGACAGCCACACCCCAACCAATCACTTCATATACAGTCCCTCTCTCTCCCTGTGCCCATTCTGTAACCTATTTAGGATCCTAAAAAAGAAATATATATATGTATATATTCACATCCCTCAACACCATCTTCAAATATTGATTAGAAAGTTAAAAACCAGTAATAATATGTTATAGACAAGTTTATAAGTTAGATATATCGACTAGCCGATAAAAAGAAAGATCAGATAAATCAGAGGAGATCCCTGAAAGATTGTGTCAAAAACGCGTTTTGTAGTACATATGCATATGCATAATCAAACTTATTATTTATTAAAAACAAAATAAATAGTATTTAATCATTTTAATTTTTAATTTGACGATAATGACTCTTTTATTCCCGCGAGATTGAAGGGTTTGACTTTTAAATTATGCAAAAAATTTATAAATTTAATGTCAAATCAAGATTGATTTGGTTAAATTACGATTAATCAGATTCAATCGGAATCAGCTGATTTGAACTAAATTAGACCAGATTAAACATGATTTAAATTAAACTTTAACCTGTATTTTAACCGATATTTATTTAATCGTATCGAGGAAATAGAAAATATATATACATTATCGATATCTACCAGTTATGGGGTAACGACCTTACTCTTTCATTTTATTTTGTGAAAGAAATTAAATATTGTTTTGTTATCATCAAACAATAATTACAAGGGATAATTCCAGATACCACCCCCTAAAATATACCAAATCTCACCCAACACCCCTTAAAACCATTATTCTCACCAGTACCCCCTTAAAATGGGTAAAAATTTCAGTTGTCAAAAAATTATTGAAAAAAGACAAAAATACCCCTTTCCCTCACCACTCCCTCACCTCTCCATAACCGAAATTGCCCCACCGGACCCTCCCTCCACCGTTTCCGGCGAGCCTCACTCCGGCCAATCCCCTCCCGCCGCGTGTCCCCTGTCTTGGCCTTCCAACACAAGAGAGTACGAAGATGGAGGGGCGGAGGAGGGGAGGAAAGCAAGGCTGACAGTGGCGGCGGAGGTGTTCGAGGTGGCGCCAGGAGTGGCGGTGGTGGAGGGGATTGGCCGAAGGGAGGCTCGCCGGGAGGGAGGAGAGAGAGAGAGAGGGTATGGTGAGGGAGAGGTGAGAGAGGGGTGAGGGGAGGGTTATTTTTGTCTTTTTACAATAAATTTTTGACAACTGAGATTTTTACCCATTTTAGGGGTGCTAGTGAGAATAATAGTTTTAGGGCATGTTGAGTGAGATTTGGTATATTTTAGGGGGTGGTATATGAAATTATCCCTAATTACAAACAACAAAATCCCTGGAATTAGTTGGGCATGTAATAGTGTGTGACTGTGACCCACAAGATGGTCACAGCCCATCACTGGCCGTAGAAATGTAGAACTCTTGTGACGTGGCTCACTGCCATGCAGTGATTGATTTGACCTCTAATTTAACCCTCTGACATTGCTAGGTGGCTTCTTGGTCAAATTTTTATTCAATAAATTTGTTATTAATCTCAAAATAATAATAAAAATAATAAGTTTAGCATTTATTGTTAGTCTTGTTATTAAATTTCCTTCTAATCTGTACGATCAGAGTAACTTTTGAACATTTATTCCAAAAACATAAAATCATCATGAAGAATAAATTTGGGGCTATATAAAATAGCATATGGTAGGTTCTGTATATAAAGAAGAGCAGTCACTTCCTCTGATTCAACCACCCAACAAAAGTCAATGACGGTCCATTTTTTTGGATCCATATACCAGAGAATAATATTTTCATATATATTGTTTAATTAAAATTTATGCCTAGGAGAGTCTATTATCATTTAAATATTATAAATTAGTTTAAAAATCAAATTTGGTGAAAAATTCCCACTATTTCTACTTAATCTTACTCTAAACAGGTCGAATACTCTCACAATCACTAAACAAACTCAGTACAGTATAAACAAAAATCACAAACAAATGACTCGAATGTTTGTTGAGTGTAATTGAGTGAAAATACAGTACTGTTAAAAATAATTATTTATATTTTTCTCTTAAATTTATATTATGATATATGTTTTTCAATATTCTTGTTTGTATTATTTAGAGAATGTGGTCAACACTTGCTTTCGAGACAAGGTGAGTCCAAAGATGAACTTGAAATATTTTAGAAATTAAATTATGAGCAAAAAGGTCACAAAATAAAACAAGCTTTTCACTATGCAAATCTTTGTTATGTTTAATCATGTTTCATTTGTTTTGTGCTGTGCGCGTAACACTCGTTTCTGTTCCCTCACATGTTTTTTTCATAAAGTTTATGCATTTTGTTTAATTAACTTGAATCTAAGTTTTTTTAGGTTGGTCTAATCCGTCAAACTTGGGATTAATCTTAGTGAGTACCCATTTGCGGACTAGAGAAATTAGGAATGATCTTGTTCGATATATTTTAAGAGGCGAAATCATACGTGAATTGAATAGAAAGTCTTAATCGTCTGAACTAGAGGTGTTTACAGTTTGGTTCAAAAACTGAACCGATCAATCGGTTCGGTTCTTGAAAAAATCAAACTGAAACAGAACTGAAAAAATTCGGTCGATTTGTCAAACCGAACCGACCGGTTCAGTCGGTTTTCGGTTTGAACTGAAAATCAGCCACAAAACCAAAAAAACTCGTAAATCAAGCAAAAAGTGATTAGATTTCGATCGGGTTTTAGAGGAATTATGTATAATAATTTTACACGAACTAAAATAAAACGTTAATAAAGCCCAAAAAGAAAAATCCAATTGAAAAACACCCTAAATTGAAGCATAAACCGGATGATTCATTATAATTTGAACTGGGAGTCGGTCGGTTCAATTTTTTATCGATTTTGGTTGATTGAACCGAAACCGAACCGCCCAAGAGCAAAACCGACCAGAACCAAACCGACTAAAACCGACCATTTTTCGGTTCGGTCAGTTTTGGTCGGTTCGGTTTTTTTGAACACCCCTAGTATGAACTAGTAAAAATGAGTGTGAAATGGTATAAATACAATACATCTAGTAGAAAGTGAGTGTGAACTGATAGAAATACAAAAGTAACCGTGGTGTAAGTTCGTTGCCAATTTGTCACGCGTTAATATAAATCTCATCAGATGAACGACTCCCGTAAAGTTCGAATGGTTCGTATTTATACTCAGTTCACACTGTAATGCATGGATACTTTGTAATATATGTATTAAAAATAACTATTCAATAATAAAAAAAGCTTAATCATAAAATTTTGTTATAAATCAAATAAAATCATGTAAAAATTAAGTTGAAACAAAATGCATCAATCTACGATTAAATTGTAATAAAATACATAACATCAAAGTATTAATCAGACATTTAATTGAAGGAAGGATGTAAAAATAATGTCTGAAATATAAGAGTTCTGAAAGTATACATTAGACATTTAATTGAATGCTTTATCTATCTTAGACTTAGGGAAATCTGATGGACACATGCCTTGGTCTAAGAGATGAAAAATATGGAGGGAATATGTATGCATAAATTTACGATCGATCAACTTTATTTTGAACAGTTTCGATAATTAATTCCGTAGCAGTAGTCGATACGTAAAACAATAGCCTCAAATCTTGAATAGGTAAGCCTTTCCATTATTGTCATGTAACAAAAGTATTAGAGCAGGTAATTGGTTTCATATTTGGGTAACAAATTGAAGATCACATCCACCAAACTATGGCCCTTGATCTTGAATTTGTGCATGAAATATTCAACTACAAAAGTAAGAGACAGTCCATAAATATAATATTTTTTGGGGGGAAATTTTATGATGAGAAATAGATCCCATTTTTATGGTCAAAATTTACTTTATCCACTTTGTTTCACACTTTTTGCAGGAACTACTAAAACACTTCTTTATCTCTCTCTATTGGAATATACTATTGAGATTGGCTCTTTTGTGGGGCTGATTTGCATGCAAAGTGTGCATGAAGAGAAGGGTCTTTCAATTCCATGGAGAGATTGGGGACAGATTTTCAAATGTGAATCATTAGCTCCTTCTGGTTTTGTGAAGAGAGTTGCAAGTTTGTGCCTTCTTTTGATTATGCAGCAATGATGAGTCAATCCATTACCACTAAGCTTTTTCCACTCTCTTTTCAATGAAAATTGTTTTTAACTCATGTGCTGAAACAATGCATTGTCCTTTGGAATTTGGCATTCAATTTTGTGTCTCTTGAATTCACTACATTTCTCACAAAAATTGACCAAACTTTTCAGTGCAGATGAAATTTAAGCAGATGAAGGATAGCTTTGGAGTGATATTTATTATGTATCTGTCTCTTTGGATAATTGAGATCTTCATCAAAGGTATTAATTCTCACCAAACATGTTTGGCTTAATATGAATATAACTTGTAATTAGTATAATTTACTCTATATATGTATCCTATACCTTACACCATAAATATTTTATTACTTGACAGTTATATAGACCATCATTAATCTTTATTTTACCATGAAAACTGCTATGATAAATTGCTCATTGCTTTATTAGGTCACTGATCTACTGAACAATTTAAATGATATAAGTGACCATATAATTTAATCATAATTAATATTCTCTAGGAGGAGTTTTTTTATCATAAATTTGTAAGCTTAAGTAATACATTCTCCAATAGGAAAATATACTAAAGAGAAGGTTGAAAATATAGTTTGAACAAAATATTTTGTTCCTGATTTAAATTAGAGATTCAAAAATGATTTAGGTTGTGATTATGATTGATTTTCTTGACAAATCAGTTTTATTAATAATTTGACACTTTTGTGCTCAATTCATGGGTATATTGGTTCAATTCATGGGTATCTTGGGAAAATGCTCCGGAAGTATCCTGAATTTTGGTTCAATTCATGGGTATTTTGGAATTATTGTCCAAAAAAAAATTCAGGGTATTGAAAAAAAAATAGTATGAAAGTGTCAAAAATGTATATTTAGGTGCACAAAAATGTCTTTTTCCATTAAAAATTATTCAGGTAATGATTATGATTGATTTTCTTGACAAATCAAAATTTTATGACTAATTTGAAGCATGACTCAATTCTTTAAAATATAATGAGAAATATATAAAGGTCATAGGATTGTAAATATCTCGTGAATATACGGATGGACATGCCCCAATCATGACTCACGAACAACTCTATTTCTTGACCGTTTAATAAAAGCTACTCTTACATTCAAACAAGAGGATAACTCAGATTTAAACACGTCAAACATGTTAAATTAATATATGACTATTCCTTGGAAAGATTAAAGGGAAATTACAGAAATGACATTGATTTGTCACAAATTTTCACTAACCCACAAGTGTGAATGGTAGAGAGAGAGAAAGTGAAGGAAAGTGAGGAAAGGACAAGGGAGCAAAGAATTGGGGACACAATATTTTGTCCACACATTGAAAAATGAAAGAGGCAGGTTTTGAAATAGAGTGAGAGATGTGGACCTAACAGAGGACCAAATAGAGCAAAAATGACTAGAGAAAAGAAAAAGGCAGTGCTTGGGAAGAGTACACAAACAGTGGAATACAGTTATGTTATAGGAGCCATTTTGATTAATTAAGCTTTACCTAAAAGCCTGAGGCTGTCTCAGACAATAACAGAATAAATCCAATGAACAATACAGTGCCATGTCCATCAACAGTGTTGGAGATCATGTAAACACACATTAGATTCATCACACCATCCCAACATGAACACCAATGGACACACAAAGAAACTTGGAGAGAAACCATCTCTTAAGTTAATAATCATCATGATTGACTTATTTTTTTGTTATTGACATAGTTAAATTAGGGGATAAAAAATCCACCTCTTCGAGTGCCCCTCACGTTGTATCATCAGCGACACTGAACAAGTACTCGAGAAAGTTGTCTCTCTTGTCTTTCAGTTCCACGACGCTTTCTGCAAGGTGCATTTTTCTTTGAAAACTTAATGTCACGTGCATATTCTGATTCTCCTCACTCCAATGACCGTGACGACGAGTACTTTGGTCTCCTTACCATCATTCAGAATGAGCCCATTCTCAACCTCATATGGGAATAGATGATGCGATCACATCATATTTTAATTTTATGATATTTTATCCAACATTAAAGAGTATTTTTTATTGATATTGCATATTTTATCGTCCTTATATGTCTTTATGCATTCACCGGTTGTTGAGGGCATGTCGCGCAGAAATATGTTAAATCACAATCAATTTATTTCTAACCGTGAAATCTGTGAAGTTCATAACTTGAGCAATAGAGCTTCAAATCAAACAAATATTTTTACGATGAACAGAATTTGAAGACCTGCAACTTTTCAGAATAACGTTTTTGAAAATTCAGACTTCTCATGAAATGTCCTAAATGGCACAACCTTGTCATTTGGGTCGAGTCCCTCCTTTTAAAATTACATGAGGCATAAGTGAAAGAAAAAGGAAAGGTCAATGGCACCCCCGTGTCATTAGCACGTGCCTTTGAAGTCTCGGCATAAAAAAAAAGGGATAATTCCAAGTGGCTACATCTAGATTTTGCTGTTTTTCACCTAGGTACACCTAGAACTTTTTTTTTCAGCTGACTACACCTAGAATGTGCAAATTTTCCACTTTGCACTTTCCGTCCAATTATGTTAGTTTTTAACTTTTTTCATGTGAAATGACTAAAATGCCCTTAGGGTCAAATAAGTTATTAAAATTGGACTGAAATGACTAAAATGCCCTTAACTATTCATTTAATTTTCAAACCAATGCCACCCATTTTCTCTTCCTGCGTTGAAGCCTTCACCGGCCAAACAGAATCTCCTCCACGCACTCGCCGGAGCAGCGCCGTGTTCCGCGTGTGTGTGCAGGCTGTGGAGCTCCATTGCCGGAAGCGACCAACTCTGGGAGAACCTCTACTTCCGACACGTGTCCACCCCTCCGCCCGGAGTCTGACCCGCCAGGAGGCTCTACATGCTCTGCGTGAGGCCGTTGCTGAGCAATAGGAGTCGGGTCAGGACCCTTGACGACCTTCAACTCTCGCTTTCTCTCTTCTGCGTCCATTATTACGAGAGCCTTAGAGATGCGTCCGCCTCCTCCTCCCTCATATTCCTCCGCAACAATCCCGTCAACGTTTGATCATTGCTACGCCTTTGCTGCTCCGGCGAGTGCGTGGAGAAGGTTCTGTTTGGCCGGTGAAGGATTCAACGCAGGAAGAGAAAATGAGTGGCATTAATTTGAAAATTAAATGAATAGTTAAGGGCATTTTAGTCATTTCAGTCCCATTTTAATAACTCATTTTATCCTAAGGGCATCTTAGTCATTTCACATGAAAAAAATGTTAAAAACTAACCGAATTGGACGGAAAGTGCAAACTGGAAAATTTGCACATTATAGGTGTAGTCAGCTGGAAAAAAAAACTCTAAATGTACCCAGGTGAAAAACAGCAAAATTTAGGTGTAGCCACCTGGAATTATCCCTAAAAAATGGGCAGAACCAAAAGGAAATGACACGAGTCAATGGCACCCTATACCATCTAGCCCGTGATATTATGCGGTCGGGTGTTTGTAAAAGCCGATTTTGACCTAACTAACGACCAGAGACTCCTAATGCGTCATTGGAGGTTTCGAGAGAAGGTTCAAGTTTGTTGGAGACGAATACATACGTAAAGATCGATTAAATATCAAGGAAAAACACATGCTAATATGAACAATTATATATTAAATTTAGCTCTATTATAAATGTTAACATAGATCATTTCCATAATACATTGACACATAATATAATTTAATGTAGTTAATTAAAGAAATTACATAATTAACCGTAGTGAACTGGAACACATCCAGGCCGATATTCCCAAATTGGGTAACACTTTAACCAAAAATCAAATCGCTCGCAACTATGGATGGAGCGATTTAAATGGTTGGTCGAACAATAAACTTTGCAAACCAGAAATGTAACAAGCATTGGTTAATGAATCTAAGAATGTGTTAAGGACTGACAGTGAAGAATGAAAGCAGAATCACGTGAGAGCACAGAAAATCCAAAACAAGATCTAGTGAAAGATCATGCCCTACAATCTATGGCCAATACAAGGGAGGGTCCACTGCTTATGTTGCTGTAACCTTCTCAGGAGCTACCTATCAAAAGGCCCCACCCCTCTCTCTCTTCTCAGCATTATCTTGTTTTTATTGATAATCAATCAAGAATTCAAGATAATGTTGCATGCATGAGATGCAATGTTTTGTCACTTCCTCTTCTGTGCCCCCAAACCCACGAAGCACTCAACGGAACTCGAACCATGGCCGGAATCATGGTAAAGCTCGTGCTGGACCACAACGCCAGTAGCTGAGTCTTCGTTTTGCTTGTGATAATATTTCGTAAGGAAAAGAACACTTTTGTGCACCTAAATATACATTTTTGACACTTTCATACCGTACAATTCTTTTTTTCTTTTTTTCAGTATCGTGAATTTCATTTTGGGACAACTGGCCATTTATTTACCAAAAATGACCTTGAGTTTTGATTCAACTCATGGGTATTTTGGTTCAATTTATGGGTATTTTGGAAAAATGGCATAGAGGTACCCTGAATTTTGGTTCAATTCATGAGTATTTTGGAATTATTGTCCCAAAATAAAATTTACGGTACTAAAAAAAAGAAGTAGGGTATGAAAGCGTCAAAAGTATATATTTAGGTGCACAAACTGTTCTTTTCCCTAGTTCATATCAACCACTTGATCAATTCGAACAATATTAACACTCCATCTTACAAAAGATTCAATGTAGCAAACACGAGTTCGCAGAATCTTTAATTCGATTAAAAACAATACGAAAAATAACAAAAAAAAGTCGTATAATATAATATTTGTGTAAAAGGGTAATGTGTTGTGTTATTTGTATTTTGTGCAAAACGTGTTTATTTTTATCAAATGACAGGATTTTTTCTTGAAGTTAAGAATTAAGATTTTTACGACATACCAACTTCAACTTGAGCTTGGCTTAACATGCTCGCTCACTGAATTTAGACAAAAAGTATCATGTTATGCTACACTTTTTTTTGTTGTTATCTTCCAAAACCTTATTGTCCAAACTAATTCTCACAATGCAAAAGAAAAAAAAAATCTTTGGATTGATAAAGTAGGGCTGGTGGGTGGGAAGCACCTTTATTTAAATTGAATTAAATTTAAAGACCAGCTCTGTGCCTCCCTCTCTCTTTGTAGGTACTGTTCAAATTGTCATCAGCCAAAGTAGGTTTGGTTGTGTGGAACAAGATGTGTGTTACCAATGTCATTAATGGCTCACCACATCATTATTCACAACATCATTCTTGTTGTGTAATGAATAAACACCCATCTCAACATGCTTCCATTTATAGTAACCTGCTTTGACTTTAATGGAATGTAATGAAAAAGAAAGCCCCCAACCCTACCCTCCCTCTCCTCACTGTCTTATTACATTCACGTGCCCTCTGTACTGCTCTTTTAGTACAGGTTTAAAGACACTCAGAGGTGAGGGAGGCTTCTCTTTTACCCCCAATAGGTTTCTTTGTTCCTCAAAACTGGTTCAAACCCATGTCACAGTTTGGGTTTTTGGTTTTGGTTAACTCCCAACAGTGTGTTGGGAGGGAGGTATCTTTGCTACCAATCCTGGCCAATAGTGATATTAGTAGTCGGTGCAACCAGCGACTTCATGTTTATTATATGAAGTATCTGTCACTTCAATCGCAGTGTTTGATAATCTCTTACGTGCCTGGACATGCATTGTTCGTGTGAATGATATTAGTAAAATTTGAGGCTCGGGAATCGAGTTTTAGATGCTTGAGAGAATGTGCGGGGTTAACGTCAGAGTAAGAATTTACTTTTGCTTAAGTTCGGGATTTGGTTAATAGAGAGGTATCTTTGCTACCCATTCTAACAAGTAGTAATGTCGGCCGGCACGAGAATTGAAATCAGCGACATCTTTCTTATTGTGTTAGATTTCTTTCACTTCACTGACCTTCTTTAATAATTTTTTACATGACTAAATAAGCATTATTCGTATTATGGTTAACCCCCAACAGTATGTTGGAGGTGTCTTTTCTACCCATTATGACAAATAGTAATATCGGTCGCACGAGGATTGAAATCAGCGACCTCGTGTTTATTATACGAGACATTTGTCGTTTTCAGTTACCGTCTTTAATGATCTTTCACATGCCTAAACATGCATTATTTATATGCTGGATAATAGTAAAATTTGAGAATCGGTATTCGAATTTTGTTAAGGGTATGATTTTAAATAGATATTAGATTTCTTGTGTTGATTGTTGATACAATAAATGTGAGTTAAAATTGATCCCAAGGGAATTGCTTCCATTTGAAAATACTTTTCATCTCTTGAAGTTTGGTTATGTTGAAGTGAAATTTGATTCCTGAGGTTGGTTTTTCAAATATTGGAAGAAACAGAGTTGCAATTACTACTGTCACTGAAGTTAGTTGTTAGAGTAAAAACCATTGAGGTCCAAGGTTGGACCAGTGACCAGAGACTAGGAATGTGTTGGTGTCCAACACACCCATATTTGACTACTTTGGCTATTTGAGTCTCCTTTTTTGTTGCCTCGACATAGAAATGGTCCATACCAACAAAGACTTCAAGCCCATGGATAAGACCTGATGTTGATGCTACATAGAGGCATAAATGTTACAATGTAAAGCTCAAAATGACTCCAACTATGTTCAGAAACCATTTAACCTTCACTTACAGCAACATCAACCATGAATTTTCCAGATTCTTTTATCAACTCTTCATGGTAGAGATTCTTAGTGGCATTGATTTCATTAAATCAAGTCATATATCATATATGTTACATCTAATCAAGAATTTTTAAACTTTGTTCCCAGCTCCCCATTACAGACTTACAGGTGAAGAATACAAGGAATAAGTGAAGTCGAAAACTTTGGATCGGCGCCTTTGAAAGAGGATAACATTATGGTACAAATGCAGGTGGATATGGTATCATCATCATCACCACCTCCGAATTAATGATGTGAGCAACTGCATGAGTAAATAACCCAGTTACTAAAAGAAATCAAGTGTTAATGCGATTTTATCATTTATACAGTGAACATTCCTCCATTACTTGTGAAAGCTTGAGGGAACATTAAAACCTAGTAGAAAATGTAGAACACGAAAGTGAAGGCAACTATGAAGAGTTTTGCTAAGACAGTAGAATAAGTTGGGGGGTATTTACATTAAGTTGTTAGGGAGACGACTTGAATTTTTATTTACAAGTATTTAATTCATTTTTAAGATGAGATTGATATCATATTCCCCCCTCAAACATGATGCAACTTAATGTGTGTGAATGAATGGCATGTACAAGGTTTACGGTTTGAAGGCAATTTAATTTGAATACCTAAATAAGTAACTAAGTACTCCTCCCATCCAAAATAAATTAAACGGATTTAAATAAATAATCCTCCAAATTAGTATAACCATTCCCCGTGACTGGCATAAATGAAGTTCAAGGATAAAGATGTGATAAAGGTAACCCCGGGTCATGGAGAAATATTCAGACTGATTACTCCCTTTAGGATGATTTTTGTGTTAGCCACACGTTCGACGAGCAATAGGAATATTTCATTGACGACTCTCATGCATACCAATTGCTGGAACACGAGCATTCCCATGTAACCAATTTGAGTCTGCTTGATTTGTGTTAGAATAGTTAATTAATTAGGGTTTCCTATTTGTGTTATGTTTCCTAGTTTGATTACTCCCTTTAGGATGATTTTTGTGTTAGCCACGCGTTCGACGAGCAATAGGAATATTTCATTGACGACTCTCATGCATACCAATTGCTGGAACACGAGCATTCCCATGTAACCAATTTGAGTCTGCTTAATTTGTATTTCTGCTATAGACCTTTGCTTCATTTTCTATTTTCTTGATCAACCTAATAAGTTTTATAAGTTTCTTTACACTATAAGTTGTTAATCCTACTTTGATGACCGTACTGGGAAGAATTAGTTTATTTTTACTTAATAACCAGCTATATCAGTTTCATGATGAGTGAAAAGTGAAAACATTAATGTATCAGAGTAGTAAAAGCTATTGTAGAGCAGATAAAGATTGCGTACCTCAAATAGTTCAAATGGGCTGCCTTTTCGGTAATCATCATTCTTCTTTATATTCCCGCTAGGAAGAAGGCTGAACAACAATGTTCTCCATCCAATGAGTAAAACAGCAGTGCTTCCCAGTGTAACTAAGACAAAGGTATACGCTGGAACGTGGCCCGACGATGCTGCCCTAATTGCTATTCCCAACTGTCAAGAAAGAAAGCCAATTATAATGAAGAAACTCAAGCAAGTAATCTGTTTGATGTATAAACTACACAAAATAGCCATTCTCTTATGTAAGGAAATACTCAGCCAAACTCTGTGCTCTTGGGTTCGAACCCAAGTCCCTTAGGCTCGAGCTCAAGTGCTTAACCAGTTGGTTTTACCAAGTGTTGAATGGAGTAAAGCATAACTAACTTTGTGAAAATGGTTTTATTATCCATATTGAGACAAACATGGGTCAAGTTGTAAAAGACATCTTCGATCGATGCAAATCTTTCTTCAAAATAATCGCAGAAAGACATAGATGTCCACCAAATAGTTTGTAAGGTAGAAATGCCTCAAGGTAAGTACACTGTAAAATCTACTCACACAACTTGCTGATCAAAAAATAAACTGTGTAAAATCTACTCTAAATTGACAGATGATGCTAGATATCCATGTAAGAGTACAAGTATAGATGATTATGCTTAACCCCATCATTGCAGTCTTGCATGAGGCAGATAAGAAGAACAAATGAACTTCAAAATCATTGTAACCAAGTTAAAAGTTCTCTATATGCAACTTATCATCCCCAATTTTCTCTTGTGTGACTTTTGCAATGTTAATGGAGATCTGTGTTCCCTTTCAAGTTAAGAAAAAGAATGTTAAATATGATAAGCACAAATGGGATTTAGAGCAAGACATGCATTTGAGATTACTCTGATAATCACATGCAGCTAAATTTATAGGTGTCAAAATAAAAATCAAATTTAAAAGTTGGGAATGCAAAACTTTTGGGATATATGTGTGCCTAACATATATTTTGGAATTGCACATAAGGAAAACAAATAAATTTTTAAGTACACAAGTATAAAGGATCATTAAGACCTAAATAATCTTTTTTTTAGTTTCTATTGAACTTTTACTTGTAGGATAAGAAAGTCAAGTCCTTTCTAAATGGAAAAGGCTCTATTCATTATCGATACTAATTCCCACCAGCAGTCCAGTAACAGTGAGATTCAACCCTTACAATTTTTTTCTTACTTGATAGAATTTGAAGCGCAAATTTGCCCACAATCAGAAATCAAATTAATTCTGTGAAAGCAATTCCATATAATGTAATTCCACTCTTAAAACATCATCACTACATTTGGCTCACTGAATAAATGTTAGGATAGAATAAAAAAGAGCAGGCTGGAAAATTATTGAACAATTTATGTTACCCCGACGTAATCCACCTGTTGCCTGGGTTTATATATAAGAAAATTAATGGGAAACATATATCTTATGGTACCGCGAAATAGAAGACATGATTGATATCATATCTCATTGTTAAACCAAATCTATCAGAAGATTGTGGTATAAAACTCGGTCCATATATATGCACTTCCTCACTCAAAACATTTGAGTCAAATCTCTTGACTGGACACAACTCATTACCAACAAGAAATCAAAGTTAAGAATGTTATAAGCTTATATGTGAAGTAGCTTTATATTGTCCCGTTCCAAGATTTGACGTCTTTCCACAAGAAGGAAACAAACACCCTGTCATAATCATTCTTGATGCATTGTTATGGATTCCTATATCAATAATTTTATTTCAGTGCACACAGCCCATTATAAATGCACGGACACTATATTTCAAAACTAATAAAAGGATCAGCTGCTTAATAAACATTTCTTAAGTTTAAATTCTTGGGATTACGAAGGCAATGAAAATAGAAAAGAGAGGTTCAACTAATTTGCAGCTCAGAGTTTGTTGAAACATTAACGAATGGAGTACTAAGGCCATGACATTGAGCAATAATCACAAGCACACAACATGGTAGGGCATTGCATTGAACAACAGCACAAAGCTGTCCAATAAACATCAACCTTCATTGAGCAAAGCAAACACAACATTGTAGACACAAACAAATACATGGAAACTTACCGGAATCCCCGCGGCCCATGATTTAGCCGCAGCAAGAACTGCCTTCGACCGACCCTTCATTCCACGACCATCCTCCCCATATCCCCCGAGGAAGTATGCACCCAGAAACCACCCTGTTCACTCACAATCAAGCACATAATCAACATTCAACACTCCAAAACACTGATGCCAAAAACAAATGCAGTATCCACCAAGCATACCAGCAATAAAAGGGTCAGCTGTACGGACAGTTTCCAAGTCGAAAACAGGGAACCCATGACTGAACCTCCCAATTGCTGAGAAAGCAAGCAAAGCCAACACATCCCCACCGGAAAGCAGAGCCACACGACTACAAACCACAAACAACACAAACCCAGAAACACAGCATGCTCAAAAACAACAACCCACATTCCAAAAATGTGAACTTTGAGACAATTCCTCAACAAAACCACTCACCCCCATTTGTCTATGCGCGCAGACGAATTGGGTTTCTCGAATTGGATCACACCCTCCAAGGGAACGTTCTCTTGGGTCACAAAAACGGTGTCTTCAGGAGCAGAACCCGAATCGGAGCCTACATCGGCTCTTGCAACAGTGAGCTTGAGGGGTTTGGAGGAGGCTTTTCTGTGGATGAGGCTGAGCTTGGAATTGAAGAGCAGAGGCTGATTTGGGGTTGTGGAGGAGGGAGGAGAGTGGAGGAGCCATCTCGGCGACAGAGCTCCGGTGGGAGCATTGGTCAGAAGTAGCATTTTTGAGTGTGGCTATGAAAACTAGTGGTCACAGACCACTCCTTATTTCTCAATCCATCCTGGTAAAGAGATATAATTATAGGCTCCTTTTTATCTTCTTTCTCTTCTTTTATTTAGATTTAAAATGTTTAGAATACTGATAATTAACTTGTAATTACCATTTATGTTCAAGAAAACAATTGGATGCTACTTAGAGAAACTCAAATCCATAGAGTTTGAAGAGCAACTCCCCTCTCGAGACAATCATGGGTCAAAAATGACAAAATCAGCAAGAAAAATGAACTTCCCGACTCTCATCAAGACGTCGTCAACAACGAAGGCCGATGTTTTATTTGCAGTACCAATCTTCAGAGTGTTGAACATTGATAAAGGCATTAGGTTAATGCTAACGCCTCAATCGCGTAATGTTTCGATAGAACAATGTTGGGGCTTGATTTTAATGGGCTTTCCCGAAACCTAAGTAGTTGGCTCGAGTCATTAAAATTTTTCGATTCTAGTTCCATTGGCCTTTCCTTGGTTGTTTTAGGGTTGTCTATGATTGTTGCCATAATTTTCCCAAAATTTCCTTCATTGCCATAATTGCCATGATTGCTTTGATAATTATTGTCTTGACTATCATAACTGTCCTGATTCTGGCCACCTTGATTCTTAAAATTTGCACTGCTTTTAAGTTGATTTTCTTGGCCCGGAGGAGATGTCGCTTGATTGAATTGCTGATTTTTCAAAATCTATTCATTGACATAAACTACCCCTAAATGTTGTAAATGCAATTATCACGACAACACTACTATACTATGTTGTAAATGATCAATAAGTGAAACACTACTATGTTTCACCTCTTCCAAGGCCCAACAACATTAGAAAAAGCCCAAGTCCACTACTGCATCATCATTTCTAAAATGTGAACAACAAGATGTGAGCCCATGAACCATGACATCGACAATACGAGATTTATTATTTTACAATTAAACTAAAAACTCTATTACTAACTTTAGACAATATTTACATACATTAAGGTTTAGGGTATGTACAAATATAATTTACGAACAAAAATTATACATCAAAAATTTTCAGGCCCAGCTACTTATTGACTTATATGGGCCTCACGTTATCAGTGGAGAAGTCTGGGTTTCGAATCCCGCTGTGCACAAGGTGGAGAAGGATTAAATGAAAATTAAAAAAAAAAGTCATTTCTTATATCGATTACGCTTCGTTCCTCAAACCCATTTTTAGTTTGTAAGACCAATTCTCTGCTTCAGATGATTCCGAAAAATGCACGCACCCTCTTAATTAACAGCATAAATGACATATAATCTTGCTTGATTAACCTCGTTTTCGCTCGGGTTGGCAAGATCGGATCGAGCAAGAAGGCGAGTTGCAAAGCTCGTGCAGAGGCAAAAACAGAAGAAAATAAAAACCTCAATCCCAAGAATTCCTCACATGCCGGGTCGAAACTCAACGACATAAAGCAAGAAAATGAGTCATTAGTTAGTATAATCAATCTCTTGCGTGCGAATATTCGGTAATTGTGCCTCGGATTATTAATACTAGTTAATCATTTAACTAATCAATCTCTTTTTCTTCTATGTCATTTGTTTAATTCTCTTGCATGTGACATAAGATTTGAATGAATCGTGTTGTTGAATGTTCGAGCTCTCTGAGATAATGAGTGCAAGTGCAACATTTTCTATAAACTATTCGCGTAGAATCATGAGATTATTTGAATATCCATATCGAAGAATCAAATTGTCAATAATGGCCTCCATGACCGAGTATTGAGAGATGATGTTCATACGTCTGAAAGATGTGAACTCGTTCACCTAGGGGTGTTAAAAAAACCCGAACCGACCAAAACCGATCGAATCGAATTGAACTGAAAAATAGTCGGTTTGGTCGGTTTTGCTCTTGGTCGGTTCGGTTTCGGTTCAATCAACCAAAACCGATCAAAAATCGAACCGACCGACTCCGGTTCAAATTATAATGAATTCTCCAGTTTATGCTTCAATTTAGGGTGTTTTTCAATTAGATTTTTCTTTTTGGGTTTTATTAACGTTTTATTTTAGTTCGTGTAAAATTATTATACATAATTCCTCTAAAACCGATCGAAATCTAATCATTTTTTGCTTGATTTATGAATTTTTTTTGGTTTTGTGACTGATTTTCGGTTCAAACCGAAAACCGACCGAATTTTTTCGGTTCGGTTTCGGTTTGATTTCTTCAAGAACCGGTTCGGTTCGTTTTTGGTCGGTTTGTTTTTGAACCGAACCGTGAACACCCCTACGTTCACCATAATAAATAACAGTAAGAGCTTCCTCCATCAAGTTGATCATTCAGGTGAGTTGGGTTTCTGATACGTTATATATCATATCTTGGTGTGTTTTGGACGTGTTTGTCCAGACTCTAGAGCACCACATCTGAAAGATCGTTTAGATGCAAATATGTTTAGTAGTTTAAGTAACAGTCTGAGTGTTTTTAGGTGAATTCAACTTCTGACATTCAAGTTTTTACAAGTAAAAATAAGTTAACCTTAATAAATGAGTAGATATTACATGTAGTTTTCAGAATTCTCTCACATATGTTATACTAGGTTTTACAAATGGGTTACGGTAAATGAAACACAAGTCAAGCGCATAGATCTTGATCTCTGCGTAACGCTGAGTCGACCAAGTTTGAGCTATGATATTGTGAAGAAAAAAAATATCTAACAAAATATTATGAATAAATTTTAAATTGGATTACATGATATATTATGTTGATATAATTAACTGGATGTAACTCGATACTTTCATAAATAGGGATGAACTCCACTACAAACGGCTATAAAATGTCTGAACGGCTGTAGAACATCGCTGAAGATCTGAACGAGCGTTGTTCCATCGCGCGACACGTGGCATCAAGATTCTACAACGGGTATTTTCAAAATTCTACAAGGTCAATCACGTCCTTCCATTTATCACTACAATCACGTCACTCTTTATAAATAAGTTGAACAAAGAAGGTCAGATTCGACTTTTGGATATCGGGTAAGGATAGTTGAGTGTGATGATAAAGAAATGAAAGGGCACACGGATTCAAGAGCAATAGTGATTAAATTAAAGAAAAAACACATTGATCAAATCATGAGGATTAAGTTTTGTGGAGAAGCATCTTTAGAACGAAACGAAGACGCTTTTATGGGTATTGCCAATCTCATAAGTTACTTAGCTTTTGTCATCTTGTCGTTGCCAAAAACATGTCTCTCTCTCTCTGCCATATAATACTCAAAGCTCTCTCTTTGTTCGTAAAAGCATCCCCGTTTTGTTTTTCTTAGGGTTTTGGGCCAAAAACGAATAGGAACCAGAAAAGAGGTAAAGGGTGTTTTGTTTTGGTAATGGAAGCCATGAGTGAAAACCCAATTCCCAACTCTTTTAATATTTTATATGCATTTCTTGGCTGTTTGCATGTGGCATGCCACGTTGGGATCGATCTTGACCAAGACATGGTGATGTGCAACTATAGGGTTATCAAGAACCCACCTTTTAGGCTCAAGAAAAGAGATGCTAGCTTTTGGTAGTGTTTGGACAAATTGGACTCTAGAGTTGGTCAAAACAATAACTAGGTATATAAGTCTATAAGGCAGATTGAGATACATATATTTCAGATATGAAACTCTAACGTGATACGTTAAGATCATAATATACGTTAAGGTCACAATGACACTATATGATGACATAACACATGTACGATAAATGAGTTGCTGACTTATTCAAGCATACTTGAGATCAGTTGATTGAATTTGAGTCATACTGATCATGGTTCGACTCTTGACGATATTATTGCTTTCACAAGTAATGATTGAATGATAGTTACGATTACATAATATTTTACGATGAAAAATAAGGGGACAATGTTTTTTAATTCTCGGTACATTAAGAAATCTCTTTTAACTTGTCAATAGAAAACTCTTTATAATTCACTTTCTCAACTTTTCATGAAATTTGCGACTTTTCGAAATTAAATAGGAAGTTTTTACAAATTCAACGATCTTCTGCTTAAAGATTGACCATGAATGTCTTCATTTTCACTCATGTAACTTTAGTACACCCCACCTCCGTAAACTCAATACCTTTTAACCAGAAGCGTGAAGCTCAAACACTGTGGTATCCAATTGAGAATTATGTTCAACCGTTGTGATATAATTTACAACAATATGCAACAATACAATCAGGGATAACTACACATCAGTATCCGCAATTGTATGTCTATATCACATCAATATCATCAAATTTAAATTTTATTTCCCCTCACCAAATTATCATTTTTTTGCCACCAGACTTGACTTAGCTAAAAAAATGTGAAAATAATTTTTTTCCCATCAAGTCGAGATACGGTACAAAAACTAAATCCGTCAGTTTTGTGAGAAAAAAAATAGTATAATTTAGTGAATGGAAAATGAAATTGAAAATTGTGATACAAAAAACTTATTCACATGCAATTATTCCATACAATTACAAAGACATGTATGTATTTATAGGTTATATTCATTCAATAAGAGAGAGATTCTATAGATAGTGTGTAAATTAACAAATACCAATCAATGACATTGGGGTGCTGGCCTTTATAAATGGGAAGAAATTAAAGACAAGCCCTACAAAACCATAGAGGCCTAGCAAAGGGCATGCATGGCTATGGCTTTTCTCTCTTAATAATTTCAAACCATTTTTTTTTTCATTTAAATTTTCCATAAACCATAGTTTATTTATTTCAAAAAAGAAACGAAGGAGATAAGACATGCCTTTGGGTTCTTGTACTTGGTCTCAAAAAATGCCCTTGAAATTTGATACATTATATATTAAACATAAAAATGTATAGTTTTTTGTGCTTCAACATCGATATGTGGTCAATAATAATATTATTATTTCGGAGAAAACCAAATTCGAATTTTATTGCAAACCCTACATAAATAAATCAGGAAGCAAAACTTGTCCTAAACAATACGAGACAATAGTAACCCACTACTCTGCCAACAAACCCTAAAATATTATTATATTATTATTATTATAATATACTTAATTTTTTTTTGTCAAATATATTATTTTATATAATATTGAATTATGTATTTTCCCTATGCATGCCATGCCTCGGAAACTCACATAATTAGTTTCTTCATCAAAACTCAGACAGAGCTGAGAGGTGCAAATATGTCCTCATTCAAAATCAATATTGTCTAAAATTAAATTTGGCACCAAACAATTTTGATTGAAAAAAATAATTGTATTGGTATTATAAATTTTAAAAGTGATCATATCATGGTCAAGAAATATGCAAAAAGAAGTCACTTTCATTATTTGTAAAAGGAATCGTGGCATTATCTCAAACTCGAAAAGTATAATTATTTCACATCATCGTTATTTTGTAGAATCATTACAATGCTTATTTCAATAAAAAAATTTAATTGAAATTACAAAATGAGCATTACATTGAGTTTCGGGGAACACTGACCGACCTCAACTCAATGATCATTTCAAATTTTTCTCATTTATTAATGTAATGAATATAAAGTTTGGATGTTATTTAGAAAAGATAACGTGAAATGATTATTTTTGAAGTCGGGGATATTGGCATGGTCATTATAAAGGTAATGATAGTAACATAATGTCCATTATATTTTACAATAATGACATGATTTTTTATGTATAATTTAGAGTAACGTTGTAAAATTTTCGACATTAATTAATTTAAGAGAACCAAAATTCCAAGAATAAATTCCACATTTCTTGAATGGAAAATATTAACATTACATAATGTAGTGTGTACGGCTAGAGAGTATACGCGAATTAAACACAATACTTTATAAGTGAAAGAATATTAAAGATATGATTTTGGGCTGAGAGAGTTTGCTAAAAATTTAAACGAGGATTAATAAAAAAAAAATGTAATTAATAGAGGATTAATTAATTAAACATTTATAAAAAAGCAAGAGACTTTTAGAATATTGATTTTTATTACATGTAAATTAGGTCGTGCATAAGTTAATATAATAATAGGAAAAATAAGCGTGTTGTATATTGTCACAATACTTTGTCTTTTTGAGAAAAGCACAAATATTATTAAGCAACTAACTCGGCATAATGTCAAACAATCGAAACAACAGATGATGGGACATAACTCACCCCAGATGATGGGACATAACTCACCATGATCCCAACTATATTGTTAATTAAAACGTACATGATTAATTTATCAGCCACATAATTACAAGAGTGACGAGCAAAATAAATAAGAACATATATCCCAGAAGTAGACAATGTGCGACAACAATAACTAATGCTACCCCGACCCGTTTAGCATCATGTAAAGTCACGATCTCTACTTCATAGGGATGGAGGTACCTTGTCGTCCCGCTACATAATGCTTTAAATATGGCTCCATGATAATCCCGGAGACCATTTGACCCTAACCAATTAGCGTCATGCAGAGCCACGGCCTCCACCTCATACGGGTGGAGAAACCCCGTGATCTTACTGCAAAACGCATTAAACCAGCTTTCTGGATCAATCATGCGATAAGTATGGGAATCACATTTTTTAATAATGCAAGTCCTCCAAGCTCTTTGTGCTTACCCGTACCAGCCCATCGACACCAAAACAAAACCCATCCCTCCTGGTATCGGACCCAGTGGGACACCCGAGAACGTATTGAAGCTTTAGAAAACCAAGACTCCCTAATTCGATATGACTACATAAACCTGCTAATATACGTTAGAGAACTCCGGTTGCCCATCAGCACCGAGCCATCAACCAACCAAAACCACAACAAGCTAATCGAAATAATTTTCTTGTCCTATTTCTGATAAGTCCCGCCTGAGTCCGTCTGTTCTCCTGCACCGATCTCTACCGCTCCCGCAACAAGCTAATTCTCGCCCGGATCCGTCGCACTACTTTGTTAATGACAAAAAAAAAGTGTCTAAAATATACTTTTGGAAAATCTTTTAAATAAAAGAAGTTGATAATTATTGTGGCCTGAAATAGTAGTAATTGAAAAAGATCGAATGAGAAAGAGAGTCACGTGAGCATCATGACTTCAATTGGGGACAAATATGATATGTTAATGCTACCACATCACATAGCCCACTCTAATTATTGTGTTTCTTTAGCCTTTTCTGAAAAATAAATTAAAGAAAATTATGGAATATGCATATATATATATATATATATATATATATATATGTATGGTTGCTGGTCTTGTCCTTACATCATTTCACAACTTGCTACTTGCAATAGAGTTAAATGTGTAACATCATTTAAATTTTTATTCCATTTATAATGTTAAGTGTGAAGACACTATTTAAAAAATAATAACCATATCATTAGGCAACAAAATTGAAAGTTGTGGATACGTTAGTTTGAGCTTTTAAATAGGCTGAACTTTTAACATGTCACTTCAGTCTGGTCTGTTTTGAACAAGACTTTCATATGATATTTATTTGTTTTGGGCTTACATCGTAAATCTGTTCACCAGCTTAAGTAACAGTTTGAGCTCCTAGTAAATTATAAGAAGTGGACGTGAACTATTTCAATTTCATAATAACTAAACGTGTATTTTTAATTTTGTAAAAATGACAGCGAAATAATATGTTCTTATACAAAATATGGGCATTTGTCCAAAATGATAAATGTCATTGAAATTAAATAATTGAAAATATCAATACATTTTTTTCAATTCGATTTTTTTCTTCACTCTGAACTCATTTAGGTCTGAAATCTTGCGGACAGATATCGACAGTGTGCGAAAAAAAGAAAATTGACCAGTTATAGTTTCCTTTCAAAATGTAATTCAAAATTTTGTCGTCTCTTACAAATATACATGTTTTTAACATCAACAGTTTACGACCACTTTTCACCGTATACCCTTTACAGACGTAAACACCATATTTTGGGAAGAGCACAACAAGATTGATTCAAATAATTGAGTTGGGCTGTTGAATCCCACATTTGTGAAAACAAGACTTGGTGGGCAAAATTAAGATAGATTCAAATTATGGGTACACCAAAAATGGGGACCTAAACAAAGTGGTCCCATTCCCATGTTGTGTCTTGGATTGCCAATAATGTCATGCGATATATTTGTGAGGGTGAGACCAAACTGTGGGGTGTGTCCTAACCAGGGATCAACCACACTCCTACTCCTATCTCTCTTTCACACATTATTATTAATTGTTCCATTCTCTTTTTGCTTCATATGTTGTTTTTATTCATAAAATTATGAATATTGCAAGTGCAGGTGGTTGTGATTAATGGGAACAATTGGGATTAAACACGTAACAAATGAATGGTCCAAAAAACGTATAATACATAGTTATGGTGCATGAACCGGTCCCCATTTTTTGGTGATACATAGTTATGCCAAGAAAATAGATTCATGGAACTTGCTTCTCTCTAATTTCTATGCCATCATTTTTATGCATGTGCATGTTCTTAAATTCAACATATGTAAAAGGTTGATGAGTTAAATTCGAAAATAATTTTCATATTTTTCTTCGCACAATTTAAATGAAATTTAATTTTTAGACGACGGATTATAAACTTAAGAAATAAATTGTGTAAAAATATAACAGGTAATTCAATTATCAGTTTGACCTTTTAGTTTAGTTGATCTATTAATATAGTATCAAAGCTAATAACTTGCGGCCACGAGTTTAAATCTCAGAACATGCACAAATTTATAATCATTTAATTCTCTTTTACACATTAATTTGTGAAAAAAATCTTTACTATCGTCTTAATTGGGCTTCTAATATAAATGTCTGAAATTTTTATGTGAATTTGTTTTCGTGGGCAAAATATACGTATTTTACAAACATAACAAAAATGACTTAAAATTAATATATATATATATATATATATATAAGGACTTAAAGATGTTACAAATTGTACAAAACACTAGTTCAAATATCGAATACTACATTGCTCATACTTGAAAATGAAACCTAAAAGTTGTGGCCTTCGGTCATCACTTGACGTTAAGTGAGGAGACCCGCACACCAACTCAGGTTGGGAAACAAACACACAACACTTCCACAGTCTGGTCAAACTCATTACTTAACGTGTAGTGAGGACACCCGCAGACCAACTCAGGTTGGAAAACAATCACACACACCACCACCGTTCTGTCCGGTTCGATCTGGTCCGATTTGGTTCAGTCCAATTTGATCCGGTTCGATTCGGTTTGGTACGGTTTGGTCTGGTCCAGTCTGATTCAGTCCGGTTCAGTCTTGGAAATAAAGCTAAATCAAGATAATATCAACGGCTACGGGCCCCAAGATTTTGGAGGGAATAATCGTACGGTCAAGATGACCCCAAGTGGGGACCCACACACCCCTGTCGGCAATCTGGAGGCGGATCCTCTGAATCATCTCTCCCATTTCAAAACTCTTCACATTTTTAAATTTTAGTATCACACATTTTTATTTTCAGTCCAATAAAAATAAATTATTTCATCCAAAAAAATTAAAAATTAAAAATTAAAAAATTAAGTAATGGGTCGATATGGTGAGGCCTTTTATGGATAGATAGGAGAAATTAATGGGCCCACGTGGCGCCATCGCCACCACGCCCCTTCGTTGACACGTCCACGTCAACGTTCTTACCCAAAAAATAAAAATAAAACGAAGTAAAATAAATATTTGATTAGTTAAATTATTTGGCCTTTCATGACAAATATATGGAATTGACTTTATTGTACATTGAATACAGCTAGCAAGCAAGCGGGAGGGGTGAATTGGTCTTTTCACATGCATCAATAATCAAAGATCGAAACTCGAAAGGTTGAGGAACTATTTGGGTCTACTTATAGTAGCTTCCACTTTTCGGGTACACCCTAGTATTTTCCAGCTATAATTTCAATTTATTTATTTAATTAATTCAATTCATTGATAATTTCTTAATAAATATTTGTTTCGTATCGTAATTTAGAAAAATGTTTAGCGGGTCTCAAGCTCTCGAGTTCCTATCGAGGGGGTGGTTAAGGTGAATCAACCATTTACTTTGCTTGTTCGTGTCGTTGCTCGATCAAACACAACCGCATTGCTTCTTCTCAGATGTATGAGCTATTATAATTTATAGATGTAATGTAAACATAACAACACAAGTGGTGGATAAAGGTGAAATGAAACAATAATGAGACAAGCACTTGCATTGAAGTGATGGGAACAAGTCTTGTAAGTTTGTGCTCCATGTTCCTTATTCACACAATTCATATGGTTTTGTTTTGTATTGCACATCATATCCTCTCCTACAATGCCAAATTTTGTGCACATTCTACAAACTATTTTACATATATGTTGGTTGGTTCCTCTTAGAGATGACAACGTGCCAGTTTTGAGTCGGATTTAGTTAAACCCGCACTCAAACCCGTTTATAGTGAGCGGGTGTCCGACCAGCAAAAACTCGTCGAGTACGGGATTTATTTGTAACCCAGAACCCGACCCGAAAATTCAAATATTAATTTAAGCAACAGTCTTTTTTACAATGCAAGTCCAAAAGTTAATATAAATATATGTTATATTATATTAATTTAGGTTTTTGAGTGAGTTGTAATTAAAATTTAGTTTTTTATTTTATTTTTTAAAAAAATATTAGTAAAAATGTAAATTATATTACATAATATTAATATATAAACTATTATTATTTTAAATTCGTACTGGTGCGGGTCGAAATCGGATCGGGTATAGGTCAACTCGAACCCGCTCAAAAACCCGTTCATAAAACTCTAACCTGGCCCAAACCCGTAAAACATCGAGTTTCACCCATTCCGAACGGGGCGGGTTGATCGGGTTCCCGTCGGGTTCGGATCTTTTTGCCATCCCTAGTTCCTCTGCACCAAAAGGATGAATTTAACTGGGTATTATTTAATTTTGTGGAAGATTATGCAATGAATGGTATTACATTAGATAATGCTCAGTCGATTTTATAACTACGAGTTGTATGTTTTAGTCAGAGGTGACTCGTCTAAAAAATAAGGAAAGCAATTGTTTTAGCCCCACCTAAAAAATAAGTCAAAGTATAATAAAAATATTTTATATTCATTTTGAAAATTAATTCTCGAAATAATTTTTTTTAATCACTTCTGCTTTAGGCCCTGAGAATTATAGAGCCGTAAATTTTAAGAGTAATTCTGTTCGTTACGGTAATGCGAAGGCACGTGCTTTGCAAGTCCAACAGTTTAGGTGGAAGGCATGTGCTTTTGCAAGTCCAATTGTATAATCTTTACCTAAGTTGATCATATATAAATTGTGATTAAGAAAATAATAAAGCACCTTAACCACACAAAAACCCTTTTTTTTATATAGAAAATGAGTGTTGGATCTTTGATCTTAATAAGGTTCCACGCGTGTAAAGAAGATCATCACGTAATGACACCGATTTTTTTGACCACTTAAATTAATTAATCCACTTGAGGGACTTTAATTAATACTATTAGTACCAATACTTCAAATTAATTAGCAATAGAGGCATGTGTACATCCATGTGACAATTAGCAGAAGAATAAGTTTTCAAATTAACGTGACCAAGGCTTAATCAAGATTCAAGAATGAATAATTCTTTTTGTACCCATAACAATATTAAAGAATGATTTATAGTTGATAATAAATTATTATGTGTGTACGTGTGATAAATTATTCACACGTTAATAGCTGGAAATTGAGAAGAAAACTCAATTAAATCTTCTCATTTTATGTATAACTAATTTAATCCATTTTAGTTGTGATAGACCCACTAAATTGTAATTATTGGCTGTCTTTATTAACTGCTTACTGCTAAGTAAAATGCTAATAATGTCTTTTATAATTTTAAGTATCACTGTTTAACATACCAACTAATAAAGGAAGGACTCGAATACCACCAATAAATATCTTGTTTCTAATAACTTTAAATGGCAAAATTTTAAAAAGGGAACTAAAGTACTTACGTATAATTAATTTAATGATAGCACATAAGTCCCTGTTGATGTATAAAATACTGTTTAATGCAAATTATAAAACCGATCGAAAATTGTAAAACCTCTTGTTATATAGTAATACTTTTATAAATAGTCTCCACACGCTATTGTCGCATTTGCAAAATCTCTCTACACACTGTAGCACAAGTTTTGTCAACCAGTGATGAGAGGTAATTTTAGAATGTTAAATATATTTTGAGTTTTTCCGTCTTTTTAAACTGATTCATACTAACATTGCGAAAAAATTATAAATTAACAGAGAGTTCTTGCAATGAAAGTACCATGAAAAACCGTAACAGTATAAAGAGAGTTTTTGTAATTCTCTCTGATACATATTGATGCAGTGCAAATCAGCAAAGTGTCGAATTTCGACAAAAGACTAGTGTTTTCTGGGCGGAAACGACGTTTTGAGGTCATCTTGGGGTTCAAAATCGCAATTTCCTAAGTTTTGGGCACTTTTTGCAATTTTTATAATTTATTTTCTTTTTCCAATAAGTTTAAGATTTTTTTTTCTGCAATTAGGTTTTGGCTATTTAAGCCGTTTATGTTATCCATTAGTTTTGAAGTTAATAAAAAAATCGATGTTTCCCTCAAATCTATCACTTTCGGTATTCGCAAGAATCAACGAATTTTGATAAAGAGTTCCTCCTACCCACGTACGCTGCATCACATATTTACTCAGAAACTCGGTTTTGCCAAAACTTAAGTTACAGTATCTGCAAAATATAAATAAGTTTTCGATACATATCCAAATTTTATCCTATGGTTAAGTTAGTTCATCATGAAAATGATTTTGGTACAAACACTAAGTCAAATTGATAAGAGTGACATTGTTTAAAAGATTTTTCATGCATGACATTGATGGAGAGAGAGAGAGAGAAATGTCACGTGCCAATCTATGTTTCTTTTTTTCAAAACTAAAATGATGACTATGCACTACTGCTATGAAAATGATACTGCTGAGCTCTTCTCTATGCAATAACCTCTCCTTCTTTAACTGTCCCAATCCCATTGCTAAAACTAGTATCTAAAAATTGGAGGGTGTAGAGGGAATTGAAGAATAAATTAAATGACATCCACACCCCTCTACAATGCATGATGTTTTTGGCATTTTCATGTTATTATTGGCAGATATGCTAGATCATTAGAGTGAGTACATGTTTGGGAGTGAGCATGAGGGAGGTACAATGACCCATTTCGCATTTTAGAGCCGATTCGAAGTATCTGGTTTTAACTTTTAAGCATATAAGAATTTTACAGCTCAAAATATATTTGATTATGGTGCGCATTAGTAATTAGTGTTGAGTAATATATGATAGCGATATGGACGAGGAGATGCTTTGACTGGTTCCAGGTTATCGAGGCACCTGTGATTTTTGTGTGTGGAAATCCTGAAACGCATAATGAAATCCTCCAAATTGCTATTAATAGATTTGGAACCAACCCATGAAACTACAATTAGATTAATGATATTCAGTGAGTTCGGTTTGATAGGTTAAGTTTGATTTCGGTTATAAATTACTCACCCCGGTAGATGATAAAAAAAATAAAAATTAAAGACCAAATTTTTATATTTAAAATGTGTAATTCTAACAAAAGTTTTGAAATTCACACCTACTCATGTTAGGTTCTTTCAAATAAAATAAATGGAAAAAAGATGGAAAACTTGTTCCCAATGATGTATTTATTTTATCATATACAAAACATTGAAAAGTGGAAAAGAAAAACATTTTGGTTAGTTATAAAGCAAAGAGCAGTCCTTTAGTACAAACATTGTCCAGTGATTTTCCTACTCATGCCCAATTGTTTCACTCTCTCTTCTCTCAACACAACACAACACACTCCCATAAACACCAAAACCACTCTGGTTTTCAACTTCTGTCTCTCAGCTCAGCTGAACAAAAAAGAAGAAGTGAAACCCATCTCAGTCCACTTCAAGCTCAACCCATAGGCTTAAAATGCACCTCAATCCACCACAGGAAGCTTCTCTCTTGCTGCCCAATGACCCATCATCAGCATTAATGTATCAATATTTGCTCAGCACACCAGAGCTTGCTCTGTAGGCTCAGTTCCTTGTAAAGGGTATGGATTTTGGGGTGGTGGTGGGTTTTGATGTATTGGGGGGCTCTTCAGATCCTGAGACTAACAAGCTTGGTAATAAAAGGTATGGATCTGGGTTCCAGAAGCAGGAGAGATCTGGAGCCTCTACTGTTGTTGATGAAGAAGATGATTGGGGGAGCTCAAAACTGGCAAAGACTGGTATTGACAGTAACAGCAACAGTATGATGAGATCTAACACCACACTGTTCTCTTCTGAAGGTCACCAACAGCCCCAAATGCTGAGCTTCTCTTGTCCCAAATCAGAACAGCAAAACTCTGCCTTGAATAATTACTGCCACTACCCATATTCTGCTTACAACAATAGACCAGGTATTATCAGCATGCATATGATATTGGTTACTTCAAGAATTCAAAACCCTTGCTTTTGCTAATCTGCATGACTATTGTGCTTTTATGGGTTAATGGGTTGCTTAATAACATGATTACCTGAGTTGGGTTGTTATTTGTTTTTGATTCCAAAGTACAACTTGCTGGAAGGTCTTTTCATTGAGTCTTGTCAAGAAAAAAGTGTTTTTTTCCCTCTCCTCCTGTTTTGGGGAGGTGGGTTTTGTTACCAAGTATTTTCCAACAGGGTTTGCTAGTGAGCATTAAAGAAGAAACCAAAAAAGAAAAAGAAGTTGAGCTAGAAGAAAAGTCCTATTCTTTGATTGATTTTCATTTCCAAATTCCAACCCTTTTTCTTGGCTTTGTTTCTGCTTTATTTTCTTGTTCTATCAGAGACAAGAAAATTTCATCATTTTTGTAGCCTCCTTAAATGTTGCAGACAGGTCTTCAAATTTTTAAACAGTTGTTTCTTTTTATGGGTTCTGTTTCAGGCTATAACAGTGGTGGTGGTGGTGGAGGAGGCATGCATGGAGTGTTGACAGGAGTGAGAGGACCCTTCTCTCCATCTCAGTGGATGGAGCTTGAACACCAAGCTCTCATCTACAAATATATTACTGCAAATGTTGCAATTCCTTCCAATCTACTCATCCCTATCAGAAAGGCCCTTGATTCTGCTGCCTTTTCTGGTGCTCTTCTCAGGCCCAACCCTTGTAAGTTTTCACTCTTATCATGTTTTTTTTCCCTTAACTATCTCAAGATCCAAAATAGTTCACAATATTTGAGAATTGTTACTTTGTGGCATGATGGAAAAAGAACTTGCTGTAATGGCTTTTGGATTCTATTGTGCACTGTTATGAAAAAAGCTAGACACTAGTTGGGCAGAGAAAGAGCCTTATGGGGACTAGCATGGGATTAAGTAAGGATTAAATGGAAAATAAATGGGATTGAAGGATTAATTAGACAAGTTGTAGGTTTTTAGAAGACTGCTATCTGCTAGTAAGTATGCCATAGTATTTGGTTTGCTTATGTTGTTTATTCTCAAATAAGTCCAAAGATATTGGATTCATCAACCCTTTCGAGTGTTGTTGACGATTTGATTGTTTGTGTGACTGTGTAGTGGGATGGGGGTCTTTCCATCTGGGATTCTCAGGCATGACAGATCCTGAGCCGGGAAGGTGTCGCCGGACTGATGGCAAGAAATGGCGGTGCTCTCGAGACGCTGTTGCTGACCAGAAGTACTGTGAGCGGCACATGAACAGAGGCCGCCACCGTTCAAGAAAGCCTGTGGAAGGTCAAGCCGCCTCCTCCCCCGCCACCAGCATGGCAAAACTGATGCCAGCTGTCTCTTCCTCGCCAGCCTCGGGGGTTGCACCCAACAGCCTTGCCATTGCACAGCAGCAGCAACAGCTCAAGAACTTGCACCCTCCTGCTTCTAGCAACAGGTAATAGATTTAAAACAAGAAAACATGTATATTGCACTTGTTACTGAGATGGTTTCTTGATTCACATATTTTAGACGTGACATGCTCAAATGGTAGTTGAATTAGATTAGCTCTTGCTTTTGATTATAATCTTGTCGTGCGCAATATAATTGCAATTGAGTGGTATTGTGTTGCCAATTTGTGCATCCATTGAATTCACGATTAAGAATTCCCGACTAGTCCTTGATTAATCATCTATTCATTCCTGATTGGTCTCCGCCTGACTTGTGCCTAGCGTTATTTTAGAACATTGGTCTTTTGCTTTTGGAATGAATCATGACATTTCCAATTTGCTGGTAGAGAATAGTTTTGTGGAATCAAGTTTTGAGCAATGAATTTAGTGTCTTGATTTTGTTGTTTGGGTTGCAGGATGTATATGAACAAAGAGGATAATGTTTCTGATCCCAAATCTAAGGACAACCCTTTCTTCATCCCGAAACAGCAAAACCCGTATGTTGACACATCCCGAGCTGAGTTTGGCCTTGTCCCCTCGGACTCCCTCCTCAACCCTTCCAACAAGAGCTCCACATTGATGAACTACAAAGACAGCGAAGCCCAGCATTCCCTGCGCCAGTTCATGGATGATTGGCCCAAGAACCACTCTGATCGCTCTGTCATTGCCTGGCCCGACCTTGACATGCAGCCCGATAGGACTCAGCTCTCAATCTCAATCCCCGACAATGAGAAAGTCGTCGCTCTCTCCCCTCTGAGGCTGTCTCGGGAGTTTGATCCCGTCCAGATGGGTTTAGGAGTCGGGGGCGCCAGTGAGTCAAGCAGCAGGCAAGCGAATTGGGTTCCCATTTCTTGGGAGACAACCATGGGAGGGCCACTCGGGGAGGTCTTGCACAATACTAATAACAACAGCGCGATGGAGTGCAAGAACTCGTCGTCTGCCCTAAACCTCATGACCGAGGGATGGGACAATAGCCCTCCGCTGGGGTCATCCCCAACTGGGGTCTTGCAGAAGACCGCTTTCGGTTCCCTCTCGAATAGCAGCGCCGGAAGCAGCCCGAGAGCGCACGAGGGAGCTAGCTTGTGCAACGACCTGCTCGGGACAACGCTAGTGAGTTCAACGATCTCCGAAAGGTATTAGGCCGAGGGAGGAAGGAGAATTTTATGTATGAGAGTTGAAAATTTTCTCTGTTTTTTTCTTCTTTTCAATTTCAACTAGTTTTGTTGATTTTATTGTTGTTGAAACAATGTGTCTAGTTCATGATTTCAAAACTTTGTTTGTGTGTTTGAGTTTGTGCACATGGTTAGTTGGTAGGGTGTTATTTGTGCTTGGCAATGTGGAGCTACTTTTGTTTTGATGGTTTGTGGGTTATTAATATGAGGGACCATTTCCTACACTTCACTCATTATAGGATATTTTGTTTCTACTCAACCATCAATAATTGTGTAGCCATGTTTTGTCCTACCAAAATAAGAGATGAGCATTGCACCACAAGTGTTTTTTCCCTTCATTTTTCTTAAATTACAACAAACCTTATATCTGCTCATAACATTATCGACCTGACTACAAATAATGTGATGCTCAACAAATATGAAGTTTTCTTAAAAACTTTTCTCTTAATTGGGGTGAACAAATTTAAACCAAAAAATAATGACGATTTGATTTACGATGTAAGAAAATAAAAACTGAAAATGTTCCGTGCGATATTTGATTTGAGCTGATCGACTCATAGACAGTCTACTGATCATTTAAGTTCTATATTGTATATTTATTTATATTCACTAATAATTTTAGATTTTATGCAACTAAAAGTTTTTAATTAAGTCTCTATTATACTTTATAATGGACGTAGAAATTAAAAGACTTAGATGTTTTGAGGAGAATCGTACAAACCTTAATATTAAAAAATTAAATAATTATATATTCTTTAGTGGGAAAATTAGAATTGAAATCGGTTCCGATCCGAAATAGAACCGAAAATTGAGAATTGTGAGTACTACGTCGTTGGTTTTGGTTATGATGTTGAGAGAACCAATTCGATCAGTCGTTCGGTTCTAGTTTCAACGGTATAAGAACTTTCTCGTATTTGGTTAATTGATTTTTTGCTTCTTTTGAGTATGAGAAGATTAATGAGAGAGCAAAAGACTTATGAATTAATGACTCATGAGTAAAAATGAGTTAACTCTCGGTTTTGATTCAGTCAGAGTCTTGTCTTCTACTCTTTATTTTCTTCTTCACACTTTTGCAATTAAAGTTTTCTTTATCGTTACATAACTCAGTGTCGCTTAGATTTTTTCACCTATAAACCGGCCTCAATTTTATCTAAATCGGTTATAAATTCAAGACAAAAATTTAACTGATTCTAATTGGGTAGAATCAGAATCGAACCAACCAAAACCAAACAATTTTTCACATATGATTCCGAGTTTGACTCCTATATATTTAGAACCGATATGTTTGGGGATTCTGATTCTGACGGTTCGGTTCTGGGTCGGAACAGTACCCACCCCTATTTTTCGTAAATAAGTTCAACAATCAAGTTATACACACCCCTACATTTTTCGTAAATAAGTTCTCAATTATTCACCCAAGTTTTATTTCATTTGATCTTGTGATACCAAAACTTATTAAACCCTAAATTAATCATTTCAACAACTAGCCAAAACCTCAATCATTCAATTTCCAAAGCTTGTCCCTTTCAGTATTGCATTTCTGTATTCTTGAGTCGGTGAATTTTCTTGCAAAACCATAAATACTTAACTTGAATTGGGCATCGAATATTTTTGGACAACATTTAATTCCAACAGATTTTGTAAAATAGGGAAAGCAAAAATGTCATGTCACTCATGTTTGTTTTCGGACAACATTTAGTTCCAACAGATTTTGTAAAATATGGAAAATGAAAATGTCATAGCATTCATGTTTGTTTTTGGACAACATTTGATTCCAAGAGATTTTGTAAAATATGGAAAACAAAAAATGTCTTGGCATTCATGTTTTAATTAGTTTAATAAAACTCCATTAAAATCAACTATTTCCAAATCTCTTAAATCTCCATCAAGTTTGTTGAATAATAAATGAATAACACACCTAATTTAATCAATTTTTTTTCTTAGCAACTTCTCAAGTTTTTGTGACGAAATTACGAAATAATGTTCGCATAAATACAAAGCATATAAAGCTCATGATCACTCCAAACCCAAAACTCACAAGATCAAGTTTCTTGTTAAATATTCTCCACAAAATCAAAATTGTTCTCACTAAACTCTACACAATCAAGATATGTGCACAAGAAAATCAAATTGTGGCAAAAAGGAGGTCACAATTACAAATAGTCCCATCAACGTGCCGTTCTCGTGGGAGAATTCCCCGGGCGTCGCCAAGGCGTCGCCCGGGGGCCTCTCCTCCACGTGCCGGGAGCTCCCGCCGCCGCCCGTGGCTGCCAGGTGCTCGGGAACGCCTCCCCCGCCGGCCGCGGCGGATCAAGAAGCGTCCCTTCAAATGGGCAATCTCCACGTTGCGTTGAAGAGTCCGTTTAAAGGGAGGGTTGTGGATAAGAAGCCCGGAGACCCTTTTCTTGCGGCGTACGTCAAGTGCACGGCGAGCCCTTTGAGTCGTTTCTCGAGGCCGGAGGTGGCGCCGGCCAGCGGCGGAGGGAAGGGACGGCGGAGGAGAATTTTTTTTGGGGTTTGTTGCATGGAGTCTTGTAGTGTTGTTGAGGGTTGCAATTTGGTGAGGGTCAATAAGAGTGGGAAGTGAGAGGAGTTGTTGATTTTTGGGATCAAAAAGAGGAAATATTGTGGTTTATTTTTGGTTAATGTTATTGTTACTTCACCTACAATTTTATTGTATAGTATTAAATTGTTTGAATTTATTTTGTCCTACTACATAAAAATACATTGCCTCTGTTTATGTTATTAGAGGCAAAGTCATTTTCGTAATGAATCGTGACGAATATGTTGGGGTTTCTAACGGGTCTAGCGTAGCGAAAAACAATAAATCGACCTGAATCCCTTACACTGGATCCTTGCCAACAACTAGATGAATCATAAGGAGGAGAAAAGATTCGATCTTTTACCTCTCGAAGCGTGAAATCTCCCGATCAAAGACGTGCTCTGGAGCTCGTCCTCTACGTCTCGCACGCACAGGAGCTCGATCACGACGAAGCTAGGATTCGACTAGTGGCTACTAGACCACCAAAGAACCCACACACTCTTCTCTAGCTCCCAAATGTAGCAATTATAGAGTTTTATGAGGAATAGCTAATATTGCAAGAATGCAGTGTGAAAGCACTCACCCTTAGCCTCTATAAATTTATAGGCATGGGTGAGTGCCTTAAGGCTTTTCCCGTTAGGCCGATGTGGCGATCGCCACCCTCCACATCTGATGGTGGCGATCAACACACCCAAGGTGACGATCGCTACCCTCCACAAATGTCGGTGGCAATCGGCACCTCACTTCGTGGCGAGTATTCTCATTCTCTCCATTTGGACCTCTTGAGTCCCATCGAGTAGGCTTCGATTCTCGCTCATGGTGTGCAACCCTGTAGGCCCGTGACCCATTGGTAGATTGACGTGAGATCCCATCTCACCCAATCCATCACTAGTGGTCTCTAGTAAGACATAGTGATTACCCAATGTCCACGAGTGTATCGATCGGTTCGATATCTCCTTTCTGTCATCTGTATCACTAACCCTTTGTTTACTTTTAGGCGTATGAGATCGTATGAGACATAGAATTATCATCCTCATGTATTCGATCTAGTTCCTCGAATTCCGAGTTGACTGATACGTATTGGTGCGGCCACACACTTCATCAGTCACACTCACCAAGGGGCCCTGAACCATATCCTTCACCACGTCTCACCGTGGGGAAACAAATCCTTTCGGACACATCGTGCGCTCCCACTACAATCCGTCCAATGGCCAACGATGTCCGTTATAACTGCCCTGTTACAGAAAGCGTTGGGACATGTCAAACCAATGGAGTGACGTGCATGTGAGCCACTCGCTCCAAGGTATTAAGGCAGTGATCACACGACGACGGAGTATGTGTTGGTGACTTGATCTATACGCCGTACTCCACCTCGGGTCATCCATATCATCCTCCAGATGATATCCGTGATATGACTTTGGTAGTCTCATCACCATGATCAACAGTACTTGATCATAAGCCATCATCACACTAGTCACTTATAGATAATTATTTGAGTAGAGATCCGTCAAGCATAACTTGACAATATCTAAAGGTTCTGCTGTTCTTGTGTAAACACTAACGACTTTAAATTAAGTTATTGCTTGACACATTATCATAACACAATAATAATATAAATGTCATTCATTGCTAAACAAAAAATTATACATAAAAGACTTGAACTAGGGCACAAGCTCTTACAAAATATTCATAACCTATAATATTACAAATAAATTGTAACAAACATATCAAATTCAAAACGTTTAATTATTATTTAAGACGGGATTTTGACACGATGTCACCAGGAAACAGCTCAATGTTATTTCAATACTAAGGTTGATTGCAAAAATTAGCTTTATCTCATTTTTGTTAGTGTCGCGGCTCACCAACTTCCTATCGGTCAACCACCTTTCGGAGAGGCGGCGATGATCTCGACGTCCAAGGTGAAGCCTACGCCGTTCCTGCGGCCGAGAAACGCTCCTCGTCACCATGACATTGAAATCCATCTTCCTCCGTGTGTGTTTTCAGCAACCGAGTTGCTCAAAAAATGGCCCGCGTGACGATCCTTTTATGGTAGCCTAAAAGAAGTGCACCAAAGGCAATAAGATTGGTTTCGACATGTTATGAGTGAATGATCATGTCAAGAAATTATCATTTTGCTTTTCTTGTAAAGGCTCTTGTGTTGTCCGAAACGATAACTTGGTCATGATTTCTTAACTTTCGCGTGATATACTAAATGTAAAACAATCGCCAATTTTGAAAATTAAAATAATAGTTCTTGATAAACTCGTTAGACCGCTTTAAATTTTCCTTAAAAAATCTATTACCGATTTTAACGATTATATTAAAGAAAAAATAGTTACGATTTTCAGGATTGGAAAGGGAAACTCCAAATACACTACAAAGCAAGTGATGAAATTCAAAAAAAAATAAAATAAGAAATATTACACAGAGATGATGCATTCTCGTCTTTAGAGACAAACTCAAACTTGTACTTACTCCCAAAATAGGATTGAATATGTTCAATATGATCGATTCCATAGACGTTCAATATTTATATTATCTTGAAATTGTTTGTGTCACACTAACTAATTTAAGGGAATGATGAGGTTAACTAATGAATGAAGACAATGACTATCTCAATAAGGGGTTGAATTGGATAAGAATTGATTCAACTTTTCTAAAATTCAGTAAATAAATTGACACTTCTATTATTCTATTAGATGATGATGATGAAGAAAGTAATAGACTATCCAACCAAACCAAAACGAAAAATAATGGGCAAGAAAATACAATACTCGAATCAAAGGTAATGATAAAACTGAAAGAGATTACTATTATCTGATTCAACTAAGATCTGAATTTGATTGATTGATTAACAAAAATTACAGATTATAATTAAATAGTTTCAATAAATAAGTTGTTTCGTGACAAAATATGTTAAATCCATTCAAGTTTAAGTTAAATTTGACTATTTGATTACTTAAAACAAATGTGAGCTTGACCATATAAAAGGGTAATTTTCTATTACTGCCCTGAACATGACACACATATATATCGGTATTATCAATTGCAAACATTTATTTTAGTTACAAATTTTAGAACACTTCTAGTTAATTAGATTAAATAATCCATGGTCAGATTTAATGCTGAGTCATCAATGACATACTAATGTAAATATGAATCACTTATAAATTTCTTTTGGTCATTTTATACTGTCAGAAGGGTATAAATGTATTTTGAACCTCTATTTATTTTGAATATTATTTACTTATTGAATATTTTATTTTGAATTTTTTTTATTAGTTGAATATCTTATATTACTGGTTTATTGTGATGATTTAACCGGTTCGTCTGTAAACCATTTTATCGGTTCTCTTAATACATTTCATGTCTTATGTTTCATCTAATATGTGTCATGTGTTATGTATCATCTAATATGTGCCATGCATTATGTTTCATCTAATATGTTCAAATCCTTATCATCAAGTCCGTTTCCCAAATCTGTTTGGTATAAACAGTTCAACTGGTGTTATTTCATCGAATATTATCAGATATCGAATATGTTTCATCGAATATTATCAGATATCGAATATGTTTTATCCAATATGCTCTATCTTAAATGTTTAATCTGATATGTACGCAATCAAACTCACTCCAGCAAAATCACTCTACCAAAATGACCAAAACAAAATCGTAACTCTTTCACGAACTAGAAAAATAAAACAGAGAACCAAATATGCAAATGACCCAAACATTGAATGTTCTCATTAACTCTCAAAATGACTGTATACAAAACAACCATTCACCAAATGACCTAAAATAAAACTTTTTCACAAACCCAGGTAAATAAACCCAAAAATAAAAATATAGACCCAAATCAACAAAATCAAAACCAGAGACCCTCTTTCATTAAAATGGGGATTTGAATGAGAACGGCAGAGAAGGCTTCGGAGCCGAAGGGAGGAATCCGAATGTCCCTGTTGTGAGCATGATCGCCAGACCCGAATCAACCCATGTCTGACAAATAATTTAATTTTACACTACATAAGAGTAAATTCATATCACGAAAACACCTCAATTTACATAACCATCACAAAACCTATATGTGAAAGATAATCAAATTAGTAAACGAACTTACAATTCGTTATCGAAACCCTCCGAGACCCGATTCTCAAACTGACCCAGGTCCGACAAATTCCTCATCGCCGGCGGCCGATTCCCGGAAAGCTTGGGTCAGGATGTCGTTTCTCTTGTTGTCGATCCATGCTTGGATCTCGTCTTGAATCGAGGCGGCGACACGGGATATGGAGGAGGCCGAGTCGGAGCCGTCGCCTGGATGGTCGATTCGTCTAGTTTGAATCGCGTAGCTGAAGCGACGATCGAATCCTCACCGTCGCCGTGTTTGGAGCCGCCGTCGACTGGAGCCAGGAGGTCGCAGCCTTGATTCGGAGCCGTGGTCTGGAGGGTCGATCCGTCTGTATTGAATCGCAGAGGTTAACGGCGATACGAATCCTCCGTCTCCGTCTCTAGAGTCGCCGCTGTCGTCTGGATCTGGAGTCGCCGTCATCTAGAGCAGCAGCCGCCGTCGACTGGCCGCAAAGGGAGGAGCCGCGGAAGGACGAGGAGCTGCAAATTTTGTTTTTGCTCCTGAATTAGGGTTGTGGGGTCTCTCTCTATATATATGTATATGTATATATATATATATATATATTATCAGAATAAATTTTGTAGTAGGGAAGAGGTTTGTAGCCGAATTCATCCCCATATATATATATATATCATGTTACTACACTTAAGTTTAAATTGTTTATGTTACTAACTTTAACTTCTGATTTGAATCAAATGTTTAAAATATGACAAAACTACCCTTCAATTAACCTAGCATCAAGCCGGATATTTGAAGTTACAGTTGGTGGGACAGATCCCTCACCATAATCACAGCTACTGTTAGTTAAAACAAGCATGACCAATTTGTGAGCTATTTTATTACAAGCAAAAAAAAGAACACATGTTCCGATAGTGGATAGTACGCAACACCGTTCGCTAATGATTCCTCCAAAGTTGTGCAGCTCGACCTGTTTAGCATCATGTAGAGTCACGACCTCCAACTCATACGGATGGAGAAACCTCGTGATCTTGCTGCAGAGTGCTTTACACAGGCATCCATGATAACTCTAGAGACTAATCAACTCGAACCAGTTAGCTTCATGCAGAGCCACGGCCTCCAACTCGTACGGATGGAGAAACCCCGTGATCTTGCTGCAGACCGCTTTAAACCAGTTTCCTCGATCAACCTTGTGATCAATATGGGCATCGCGAAATTCAAATTCTCCCAGCACATTAGGTTTAACCTGATCTACCGTCGCGACCCAAGCTCGCCCCACCTGCAATTCTGTCCTCAACCCCACTGCACTCGACTCCGTTCATGTCATCTCACTAGATCTGCTTTCTTCACCGCCAGCTGTCGTCGCAGCTACCACTGCAAGCTCCGGAACTGTCGCCGTACTAGAAGCCCTTACAGGCGGAGCCGTAAGACATCGTCGATTTTCGACGAACAACCCAAATCGCCACAGGCGAAAGGTACAAACCGCAAAGAAACCGTGCACCGACTAGGGTTTTTGATCTACCCTTTAATGAATCAAGATGTTTGTTTTTAATATCTTGGGAATGAGTTGTTCTTGTCATTACAAAAATGCATTAAATTTAAAGCCGCCAATATTTCAACGACAAAATATTCAAGTACTTGAGTTCTTATATTACCATATTAAATGTGTCTTTATAATTTGTTTTCTCTGTTCATATATTGAGTTGAATATTTCATAATCAAAACCTCAATTTTTAATACTTGAGGGCAACTCTTTAAATTACACTATTTTTTTTCTCTTATCATTTTAAAACTTTAAAACGATAGGTGACTTCTTATAGATTTTATACTGAATATATGAAAGGAATGAATGTTAGTTGAATAGAGAATAATACAAACTTGACAAACGATTTTTTATTTGGAAGTTAAGATGTATGTGTTAGTGACTTGAACTCTGGACCACAAGTTCAAGTTTTTAATCATCTAAACTAATAAAACATTCATTGTGTTCACTAATCTCAAATACTTACAAATAAAATTTCGTACATACGAATGTGTTGGATATTTGGGCCTTAACTAAAAGAATGAGTATTTAAGGAAGCCCATAAACACATTATCGTTTATCTTTGACTTAAAATACTAACTTATTAGGTTACTAATTTTCTAATATAAGATTTTAAACTTGACTTATGGACATAATAGAATGAAGGGTCTTTCTCTTACCCAAATAAATTTTGACAGTGAAATGTACCTCTATAATAATTGAGAATTATTAGTCTGATAAATAAACATGCAATTATTTGATTTGAGGGACTTTAATTTAATTAAATAAAATAAATAATGAAATCTGATATGGTTCCCAACAATTGCTCCATTTCATCACTCAACCTGAAACAAGTAAACCATATCTAGACGTCAATGACCTCACACAAAAATCCATTTTTATCTTTATTATTTCCCCATATTTTAGTTTAATTAAACTCCATTAAAATAAAATATATTCAAGATTAACAAACTGAAAGATAAGTCATCACCACACCAAAATATTCCCAAATCTCTTAAATCTCCATCAAGTTTGTTGGATAAATAAATAAATAATAATATGCCATATAATTTATTATTTTTTCTTAGCAACTTCTCAAGTTTGTGACGAAATAACGAAATAATGTGCGCATAAAAAACAAAGCTTAATTAAAGCTCATGGTCTCACCAACCCAAAACTCACAAAATCAAGCTTCTTGTTAAATATTCTCTACACAATCGAAATTGTACTCACCACTCTACGAATCAAATATGTATTCAAGAAAATCGAATTGTGGCAATAAGGAGGTCAGAATTACAAATAGTCCCATCAACGTGCCGTTCTCGTGGGAGAATTCCCCGGGCGTCGCCAAGGCGTCACCCGGGGGCCTCTCCTCCACGTGGCCGGAGCTCCCGCCGCCGCCCGTGGCGGATCAAGAAATGCACTTTCAAATGCTCAATCTTCACGTTGCGTTGAATAAGAGCCCGTTTAGCTACAAAGGGAGGGTTGTCGATAGGGAGCCCGGAGACCCTTTTCTTGCGGCGTACGTCAAGTGTACGGCCAGCCCCTTGAGTCGTTGTTCGAGGCCGGAGGAGGCGCCGGCCGGCGGCGGGAAGGGACGGCGGAGGAGAAATGTGTTTAGGGTTTGTTGCGTGGAGTCTTGTGGTGTTGTTGAGGGTTGCAATTTGGTGAGGGCCAATAAGAGTGGGAAGTGAGAGGAGTTTTTGATTTTTGGGATCAAAAAGAGAGGAAATGAGGGGAAAATATTGTGGTTTAGTTTTGGTCATAGAGTTTGATGGTTATTGTCTCGTAACTTTAAGAGTGTTTTGAAAATTTGGGTGATAGTTATTTCTTTTTGTGGTAATTGCATTCATGTGATTCGAATCAATGACTTTATATTATTAGGTTGTTTGAATACATAAAAATCCATGGCCTCTATTTATGTTATTAGAGGCAAGTCATTTTTGTAACGAATCGTGACAACGTTCGTAACTCACGATATTACAAATAAATTGTAACAAACATATCAAATTTAGAACCCTTAATTGTTTTTGGAGACGGGATTTTGACACGATGCCACTAGGAAACAACTCGATGTTATTTTAATACTAAGGTCGATTGCAAAAATAAACTTTATCTCATTTATGTTAGTGTTTATGTATTAACTTGGGAGCTGTGCAAATCAATAAGATTCACTTCAACAAGTAATGACGAAGACAATGATCTTCTCCATTCAAAAGTTAGAGGCCATTCTTTAGAAGGATACATGATATTTTCTACGTTTTCAATTTTATCCGGTTACGTACAGTTTCTCATTTTTTTATATTAAGAATATAATTTTCTTTTTAATTACTAAATTTTTACTTTTGATGTACAGACATTGCTCACAACTTTATAAAGAAGCATATTATTTATCACTCAATCCAACTTATGCATTAATCATTAATTCAATGTGTAACTAATACTTAGGACATTTTCTTACCCGACCGCGATCTGTTTGGGTTGTGGAAAATTCTCTCGTACCCGACGGGCTATTCCCGCCCTTCCCCGATCAAGTCGGGTCTAGGAACCTCAGGGATCGTATCCATATTTGGAAACACATGAAATTTTCATTTTGGGTCGAGACGAAAAAAAAATGTCTACCTCGTCTCATATCTAATATATATTAAAAATATTATTTCATACTATTTTAACTGAAATGTAATATAAAATTTATTTATATGTATAGAACGGATGTGTAATTTAAAAAAAAAATTATATTCTTCTCCTAACATATTAGACACACCAATATGGTTGAAACTCACCAAGAACATGAGCTCCTAGTAACTTTTGCAACCGTTTAATTAATTTCCTCATAACCCTATAAATAAAGGTTCAAAGTAAAGTAACTTGTCCAAAAGATTAAAGAAGATCGATGAGTCTTGAAAACGATCATCGCTTCTCAAATGTAGCCTTCTCGTGGGAGCACAAGTCCAAGGTCGTGGCTCACCAACTTCCCACCCGTCGACCACGACCCTCCGGAGAGGCGGCGGCGATCCCGACGCCCAAGGTGAAGCCTCCTCCATGCCCGCGGCCGAGAAACGCTCCTCGTCACCGCCACGACATTGAGATTCCCCTTCCTCCGTGTGTTTTTCAGCAGCCGAGTTGCTCAAAGAATGACATACGTGACGATCCATTTATGGTGGCCTACAAGAAGTGCACCAAAGGCAATAAGATCGGCCTCGACGCGTCACAAGTGAATGATCACGTCAAGAAATTAGCTTTTCGCTTTTCTTGTAAGAGCTCTTGCGATGTCCGGAACGATAACTTGGTCAGGATCTCTTAACTTTCGTGTGATCTATTCGGTATAAAAAAATTACCATAAATGAAGATTAAAATTATAATTTTCGTTAGACCGCTTTAATTCTTTTCAAAAGATCTATTAACGATTATATTAAAGAAAAAATAAATACGATTCCCAAGATTGGAAAGGCAAACTCCACATACATTACAAAGTAAGTGAACAAAATTCAACAAAAAGATTAAAAGATATTATATATAGATGATGCATTCTCTTTGTGGATGATACTGAATGTCATTGTCATTCTCGTCTTTAAAGACAAACTCAAACTTTCACTTGCTCTCAAAATAGGATTGAATATGATTTTATGGACCTTCGCGTTTAAACTTTATATTATTAGTGGAGAAATCTTAATTTTGAATCTCATTGTGATCAAGGTAAGGAAGAGTTAAATAATAAATTTATGACGTGACAGTAATTAAAAACTAATTGTATGACCAGGAGTTGAATTGGATAATAACTTATTCATGTTTTCCATTAATTGACTGTAACAAAAGTTACCGTTTATAATTGGATAGTTCCAATAAATTTTAGGTTATTTCAGTCAAATCACTAACCAATCTTTCGTGGTAAATTGTTAGTTTTGTTAGATAAATATGTCGGACCCATTAGCCGTAATTAATAAAATATATTTGGTAATTCGGACATAGCTCGTGAGGGGATAGGGATGACATTGGGGCGGATTTGGGGCGAGTCGTATAATCTCAGACTTCGTCCCGAAATTAGGTCCCTTTCCCCGAACCCGTCTCATTTCCAAATACTTTACTATCTAACCCGTTCTGAAACCCGACCCAACAGATACATGTAATTTGCAAGTCCGGACCCGTTCCGAAATCATACGTTATTCCAATTTTCTTATAACCCGTTATATATTATATGATCATCATTTAATTAATTTTTATATACAAACATTAAGTTATTTACATATAAAACATGGTGTAGCAAAACATATTTTTGTCAACAAAATAAGTAGATAGAATCTTATGATAACTATGATAATGTGTGTAATATAAAGCAAGCACTGAAACAGTTCATGACATATTCTAATTTTAAAGAAATAATTACTGCAACATTGCAAATTTAGTCTTCAAACTCTAGTGCATGACGTATTCTCCCTATGCAACCAAAATCAATTATGAGAAATTAATTAAATGTGTATGCGCAAAAAATCACATAACAAAGAAGTATATATTGATAAAAAAAAGGAACAAAATTTCTAACTAGGGTATAATTTGTTTTTGATAAATCTAGTTAAAATTAATTAGTTGATGACGTTTTCTTTTAAATATACATATAATATTATTATTTTTTAACATACACTGGGGCGGGGCGGGTACTGGTCAGCCCAACCCGGACCCTGACCCGACTAGATACCTGTTTGTTTGCCCGCTCCGTTACCAAAAATTGTTGACCCGTTTATTATAGTTGGGTTTGTGAGTTACTTGTCGAGTTTGTGTATTTTTGTCATCCCTACGAGGGGAAGTGTTGAACAAGCATCAACAAAGTCCCTTTGGAATATACCATACTCAAACTCAATCCAATCTGTACCATATTCACTCTGATGGGCTATTAAATAAATATATTTGACTCATTAAGTTTTAGGTTAAATTTAACTATTTTATCAGTAAAAGCAATATTGAGCTAAATCTACCTAGGTATGCTCCAATTTTTGTTCTTTTCATCATCTCCTAATCTTTTCTTGTTAAATCCAATAATGAGATCAAATTCACATATGTAGTCTTCAAAAGCTTCCATCTTTGACAATTCAATATCAATTTTTGGTTCTCTTTCTGGAGTCACTACCAGACATTCAAGAACAGACCATGCTCACTTTGTGCATCTATACAAGCAGGAGGTAATATTTTTGGGGGTCTTGACTCGTGGGCATTGAATATACTATTTGGCGGCTCATTTTGTTTGTTTGGTCGATTCACGAACTGGGTTTTGTTCAATTCGAACTATGTGCCATCAAGTTTATGCCTTTATGACTGGTGTGGTTTCTGTTGCATTTTTGTTTAGCTGAAGCACTTGCTGATACATGTTTACCCTTTCCTGCTGCTCAAAACATTGAATAGATGAAAGCTTTGCTGTGTTAATGAGTATTGGAAGAATTTGCAAGTCATTATCATGCATCGACAGATTCGGTAGAATTGGATAGTTTGTGCTGGCACTCATTTCAAAAGGAATGAAAAAGTATGGTCACTGTTGAATTCATTTGGTCATAAATATATTCTGTTTTCGTGACATGTATACTTCACATGGATGCTTTCAGGTGAAGGTGTTTAGGCGTCGAAGAGGTGCCCTTAAGCATGTGCTTCTCGGGACAGATGCTACTTTCACACTGAATGCAAACAAACATATGGGAATGTTTTTGTTTCTGGTATCAAGTATTTTTGCTTGGTTGATGATGAATTAGACATCTATATATGCCAATCTATGATTGTTTTGTCATGTTTGTGCATAGATTCATGGAAATGGTAGATGGACCTTATGTTCTTGATCGTTCTGGCTTGTGTCACTGTGTTAGCGTGTGATCTAGCAGTGCGTGCTATAGATGGCTCTGTGGTAGAGCTCTTTGCTTTGTGTGCTTATGTATCTGCAAATGAAATTGCGCATGGTACTGAATATTTGTTGATCGAATTCTCTAAATATGGTGGAGACGAGATAGTGAAAGAGATGAATCGACCATGTCTATTACAAGTTCTTTTTCGAGCTCTTCCAGGATATCATCTCCAATGGCCATTGCAAGCTCCCTCTTTTGCTTCTTGAGACCATTCCATTGCTCTGTCGACTCATGAAAATCCAGATTCAATAGTTTGTTCATGTTCGTTTCGTGTTCGTTGCCTGATCTCTTCCCCCATTCTTTTGCTTTCTGGCAGATGAGCTTCCCGATTTCTTCAGGCCCCAAAATCTCTCCGAATCGCGCCTCTTTCCTTCCGTGGCTCTCTATGATCTCCCTCACACAATCAAACATGAGCTTCTTGTTTTGCTGCAATATTCTCTTGGCCAAAACAAGATCTCGCAACCCTGCAACTTGGAAGCAACCTGGCTTTTCTGTAGTGGGGGAAACAAGAAGGTCCAAGAGAGATGCTGATAATATCGAATCTTCTGTAACTTTCTTGTTTTTCAAGGTTATTGGAATTGATCGGCTCTCTTCTTGACTCTTGGCCACGACCTCTGTATTTCCATAACAAGTAGATGAAGATCAAGAGAAAAGAGGGTCAATTAGTACATGTCAAGCTCATAGATGACAGAGGACTTACCGTCAGTTAGTGGAGACCTTTGATGGGTTCTTTTCTTCAATTCTGTGACTGACCTGTGGTTCTTGCTATCTTTCTTGCGTCTCCCTCGGAGCTTTCTATCTGTAGGAACCTGTTATGCTTGTAAGCAATCTTTAATACTGAACAAATAAGAAGTTCACAGATTTTTTTCAATCCTACCTCATCTTCTCTCAGATTGAAGCTCTTCGAATCATCTGAAGGTAATGGAATATACGCTTTGTCTTCACTTTTCGAGCACGAATTACATACAGCCGTGCTGCTAACTGAACACGATACCATTACTGGCCTACCAACCTCTTTTTCTCCACCTTTGTCATCACAATTCTTGATGCTCAAGCTCTTGCCAATGAGAAGAAGCTTCTTGCACAAAGACTTCAGACCCTTTTGGCTTCTCTGCAGATTGCAACCACCCGACTTGTCCAAAACCTCGCTCGCCTCTGATTTCAACCTGCTCTTGACATACCCTCTTTCTGAAAGGTAAGCCTCTAGAGTGAATGGTTCTTGTTCCTCTCTCAGCAGCTCTCTCAGAAGCCTATTGGGTTTGGCCTGTGCAGAAGCCATTGCTGCTATGGAGCGGCTGAGGGTGAAAATATATGGAGGTGATGATGATGATGGGGTTGTGAAGAAAATGCAGGTAAATTAAATTAGGCAGGACAAAGCATATCTGTCAGTTTTGGGGCTGAGCAAGATCACAATGGAAGGTATTTATTTTAACCCTTGAGAGAGAGAGTGCCTTGAGTTGAGAGTCCAAACAATCTCTAGCTCCTATTTGCTTTTCAGCTATTAAAGACACCATGTGCACATCAACGTTGATTTTGTAGAAAACGCGACATGAGACAAATTTTACATAACCATATGTTAGTTTCGAGTGGGCGCGACTCATACTGAAATATACTAGTTTTTTTTCCTTGTGATCACAGCAACGAGTTAGGCCTTTTGGGATTATGCGTATTGATCTGGTCTTTTCTATTCCATTGCTATGTCCAAATCATCTAAATGGTCCCAGGTTTTTGTTCATGCAGGGACAGGAGGGCATGAATGTTGCTGGCATTGTCTGGTCTGATTTGGGCTGTTATCTGTTTCGTGTGCATTCTCACATTTAAAGTATTCATAGTTCGAGTTCGGCCTGTTCAGAAGATCAAGCTGATAGGCGGAGACTGGATTAAGAGAATCGACGTGTGTGTGGTTTTGCGCCATGGATCAAAGATGAGTCGTTGGCATGTGCGGGTGAAGGTCATAGGCATACCCGCCTCAGACATAATTCACATTTTTTCTGACGTAGGACGCTAACAATGTTATGTTCGAGTATAATTTTGTAATGTATTTTAAAACATTAAGGCAAAAAGACGCGTGATTATCCTTAAACGTACATCATTTCTATTTGGCTACACCTAACTAGGTTCTGGGTCTTTCGGATACACTCGTGTTTTAATTTTTCCCACGAAAAGACAAAAATGCCCTTAACGGATTCTCAAATTTCAAAGTGTATCATCGATTGGGGTTGTCGGAGATGTCCTTACTTGACGGCATCCTTTGAAAAGCTGAGAATATGTCAAGGACATTTATACCTTTTCACTGCACATTTTAACATTTTTCACCCAAATTCTAACAGCGTGGAAAAAAATAGAACTTGGGCGTGTCTGAAAGACTTAATTTAACAACCCATATTGAAACGAAAAAAAATATAGATCAACTTGTTTTGATTGAACCTTTGAGCTAATTATATATACATTTGTTGTCTTTCTGGTGGAGTATATGAACAAAATGGATTGGAAATCAGAACAAATCTGCTGCACCAAACTGAACCAATCTCCTTTTGTTATTATTATTTTGATTCAGTGTTGAGGGTCAATTGTTGGTTATGGTTTCACATACCCTACAAATCAATGAACAGTAGTGTGGATGTGGATTGGACATGGAGCCCCTTGTGTCTATTTCTATCCTCTGAAATCAAATTTTAAATGCCACAATAAATGTAAACTCCATAAAATCTCATTTCAACAATAGATAGGGTTGGAATTTATTTGTCTAACAGTAACTACCAAAGCAAGTATATATATATATATATTAGGACAATATTAGTTTAACCATTAAGTGGTGAAGTGTTGTCTTTAGTCATGTCTTGCTTAAATGATGATGATTAAATAGGTCATTCTGGTTGTAAATCACATGTCAGCACCTTCTGGTGAAATAAAAAAAAGAACTGATAATACAAGTCTTTAATTCTTACAAAAATAGTTAATACACTCTTTATTTTGAGAGAAAGGAATTGTTGGTCCGAGGTGGTAATAGATACGGATTGTTTTAGGGTGGTGGATCATGTCCGGCTTGGGAAGCAGTACATGAATATTTTTGGCGGTATCATTGGGGATTGTCGATGTATTCTATCTGCTTTCAAGGCACGATATCTTTTTTTTTGCTCGTCGTTCTTGTAATTCCGTGGCTCGTAATTTAGCCATGTGTGCTTTAAGTAAGAGTAGCTGAAATCACGATGCGGGATCTGTCCAGCACATGTTGCTTCGATTGTCCGGAGGGATGTCGGGCTAGTTGCTTGATAAAATTTCGATTTGCCTTACAGGAAACAAAGGAAAATGAAAATTTTATTTTAAGACCTAATTAAGTTCCTATATATATTATGCAAAACTATATATGATTCTTGAAATTTATTTGATGCATTTTATTTATAGTATTTGAACAGTTTGAGGTCTGAGACAAGAACATTGAATAAGGAGGGAAAGCCAAAAATTGACAACTTGCTTGTGATGTTCTGGTCCCAAATTTCTCTGTCCATAACACCAAGAAGTTGATATCGTGTGCTTTAAGAAACCTTTGTCTGTTTCTTCTATCAATGTTTATGCTGCATTTTTGGAACAAAGTTATTAGATTGTTATGGATATCGGCACAAATAGACGATATTACAATATTTTTTTATATATTCGAGACGATATGATAAAAGTCGATTCAAATAATGATCAAAACGGATAGTTTGAAATTAATTTTGATTTAATTCAGTTTAAATTAATTGACTTTGGTCTAATTCGATTTAAATCAATTAATTTCAGTCGAATTTGATTAATTTTGGGCTGAACTGATCGGTTTCGTTTCAACACACTTAATTCGGTTTGACATTTAAGTTATAAATTATAAACAATAAATATCATTCATTTTCCATATAAATTATAAACCAAAAATCGTTCATTTAGGTTATGGCTCCGGTCCAACACGTTTAAAAAATGATTAATATCACTCATTTTGTATTTAATAAATAATAAATATGAATTTATGTATATTTCATTATTATAAAACGTGTTTTGACGTGATCTTCTCACAATCTTTTCGAATTTGTTAGATCTCTCTTTTTGTCAGCTGATTGATATATTCTCGTGATTCGCATTCCATAACTATGGATGCATGAAAAGTTCAATGCCAGTGGTCCTACAAACATTAATGAAAATTTAACCTAAGCTTGTGTGAAATGATAGGTTATTGTTGATTATATGTCCATCTCAAGATTGTTACAAATTTCTTTTTTTGTGGACATCCAAAATCTTTATTTTCAAGGAATGCTTGCGCAAGCGTAACTAACTAGTTGGCTAAAATGAATCAAGACCGACATAGGAAACAACTTCAAAACAAACTGGTTCTTGTTTCTCAAAATATCTATATCTACGATATTGGTAAAGTTGAAAGTTCACCGAAATAAATCATTATTAAAGTTGGATTCACTTAAAAAAGTTGGAAGCTTAATTAAACTAATTATTATTTAAGTTGATTCTGTATATTTTCTATGTGATGCATTCTTTTACAAAAGAATCTAAAATCTAATAACATCCATGTAATAAATAGCATCTACAATTCATGATAATTACCATAATTATCATTAAAATAATTAAATTAGTCAGTGAAAAGGACACAATGGTCAAATCACATGTTTCTAGAACTAAAAACCTAACTGGCCATATAATGCCGCTCGTGATTTATGTAAATTTCGTAAAAACATATATTCAAATTAAATATGTTCATTGCTGAGCACTTTCAAGTATCAGATTGAATAAAATCACATCATAATTTCTTTGACCACTAACTCATTTTGTTATGATAGAAATAACTTATAGAATATTATTGATTGTTGTTAGTTGTGTAAAATATAATAGGAGAGCCTAAAGGTAATTAGGAAATACTAATGACAATAGTAAAACTTAAATATTAAGTAATAAAACTAATATATAATAGGAGTAGAAAATATTTAATATTATATTTTAACATGTTATATTTATTTGATGTACAAATTGTTATTTATTTATGAAACATGTTCATACGAAAAGAAATTGTTAATAAATTTTGAAACCACGATTATAAAATATTTAAATTATATATTCACTATGAAATAGTAATTAAGTGCTTAAAATAATGATCAATTAAATAAAATTTATAATTAAGTAAAACTTTTTTTATAAAATTATAAAATCATAAAATGAAATCATGAAACTAAATAAATAAAATAAAAAATCAATGAAATCATGTTCAAATAAATGAAATTTTGTAATCGTGAAAATGAAACACGAATCATGAAATCGTAAAAAAATGAATTCAAGATATGATAACTTTTTTGGCAATACTTTACGCGTATATATAAAATTCTAAAATTAAAAAAAAATGAAATAAGAAATTTTTTTGTGTAACTATTGAATTTGTGAAATTGAAGTCGTGAAATAATAAATCATGAAATAAATTAAATCATAATTACATAAATTAAATATTGTAATTAGGAAAGGAAAACATTGAATGATTTAATGATATTAAAATAATACAAAAATACCCCTATATTTATGTTAAAAAAACAAAAAGTAAATAACAATTTATTAATAATTACATCAATTTGTCGTCAGCACAAATTTAAACCATCTATATTCTTGTCTAATGATCACGATTAATTCTTATATTCTTATCTAAAAATACGATTTCTAACAGAATGCAAGCCTATTTTCAACATGAGTTTAGCTGCTACCTATCAAATTGAACTATCAGCTCTCACGACATTTGAAAATATATAAGAATTTGATATAATTATTTGGTGTTCGTTTTAATGTATATTAATAAATGAGTATCCCCTCAAAATCATATTTTAATTATAAATTTATCTCAACCTCTAAATTGATAAAAATTACACATTTTCACACATGCCATTAATAATAATTCAATTCAAGAATAATAAAATCACAAATTTTCTTAAACTGAAATTTTAGTTTTAGACTTAATCCAATTGCTGAGATGAATTTTTATTATGCACCACAAAAATAGTTTTTAAATGGTCTTCCAATTTTCTTTTTGTATGACAAACATTGTAGGTGGATTGCTTAAAAAAAAGGGTGTCGGCGCAATAAAAGTGATTAATTATGTGTACTGAGTGGTGCTTCTTATCCATAATAATGATTATAGAGCAATAAAAGTGATTAATTATGAGACTAATAATATTGGATATTCTCTCTAATGCCAACTTTTAAAGCCGATTCGCCCATTAGTAATTATTATGATCAAAACTCGTGCTCATTAGTCAAAAAGCAGCCAGACACTGCCTTTTCAAATTTGAATGACTAGGGAGTGTATATGAGTCAAATCGAATATCATTTTAACATAGTTCAGTTCGATTTGTGAAAAAGTATTCGACTCGTTCGAGCTCGAACAAGTTTACATAACTAAACTCATAATGAGTCGCTCGAGCTAGCTCGCCTCGTTAAATATTTGACTCGGGCTCGTTGTAATCAAGCTCGAGCCGAATTTGAGCTTGTTTAATAAACGAGCCGAACTCGAACCTCATTTTTAAAGGCTTGCGAGCCGAGTCGTTTAACATTTAGTTAATTATATATTTATATTAATATATTTTAAAATTTTAATAAATATTTATATTAAAATCAGACAAATCGAATCAAACAAGATGCTTTGGTGATTTGATGGCCAAATCCATTATAAGGGCCCATTTAGCCGAAACGATTGAAGACTTTGCTAGAACATGCTCGCACTTTAAACGCTAATTACTTAATTAATTAATGAGTAATTAAACTTTTGAGGAGTAATAATCTTACAAAAGTACATTTAAGTATCGTCATTTAAAGAGCAACAATCTTATAAAATACATTCAAGTAGCTTCGTTTCTCAAATAATGTACTAGACTAAAAAATTTATAATTAAGTACGCTGAATTTTTATTTTGTCTCGCTAATAAACTTCGTTAACTTTCTGTTAAAATTATAATAAAAAGACTAAAATGTCTATTTTATAATAATTTACAATTAACATTATTATCATGATGAGTTTTGGTTGATAACAATTAGGATTAGAGTGATAAGTGGATGATTAAGAAAAAGAAGAAAAAAGAAGGATAAAGTGAAGAAAAAAAGGCACTGAAACGTGGAAGACATCTTTTGGGGAGAAAAAATTTGAGTCGCTTGTAGATTTATGAGAACGTGCTTGATAAGAGCCTTATCGATACGAGAGGTCCAACAAAAAGTGTCTTTAGAGTTTTTTTTTTTTTCTTTTTCTTTTTTAAATTTCGAGTCGGCTATATTTTAACTTAAATTAAAAACTAAACTGATCGTCTTCTCAAATGAACATTCTCGTCGACGTACAAGACTCACGTATTATTTCTAATAAAAATTTGTGAGTTTAAACCTTTTGAAAGCGGGATAAAAAGAATATTGACATAACAATATAATCCAAATAAATCTATTAAAATTATGCACTGTGAATACTTAATTTTTGGACAATTATATAAATCTACTACATCTATAAACATAAAATATGATATATGATAATAAGTTTGTTTAAACGTCAAAGTGTTGACCAGAGTTAAATAACAAGTTATAACTTTATCATATCAGAACGAACATTTTATTTTATTAAATTCATACCGAAGTAATATATTCGAAGCCTAAAAGCCCGTGGATCCAATTTATAATATTCATATCTCAACCAATAGCATACACACGTCTACTTATATATATATATTGATGGACAAAATGAAATGTCTCTAATTAGAGACCAAATAAAAAAACACAAAAAACTCGTAATAATATTCATAATTTACAACGTGGGCTTCGTCAAAGCCAAGCCACCACCTTTTTCTTCTCCCAAACTCTCATGATAATGCTCTAATTATTTAACTCTTAATTATTATTTGCACTTTGATTAACCCATAATCATGTTGTTAACCAAAATTAATTATAACTCATTGCGTTGCATGCATGGCCACGAAAATTCGGTGCAGACCAGAGAGCCTGGCCCACAGAGCCACGGATTCGAATCTCAGCCGTTCATTTTCTCTCCGCACCACGTGGCACCGGTTCGCCGCCATCCCCACCCGGTTCTTCAGCTCCCGGTTCACCTCGCTCAGCCGGTCCGCCTCGCCCGTCAGCTCCTCCAGCCTTCTCCTCTTCCTCACCCTCGACCGCCTGGCCGACTCCCGGTTCGATATCATTCTCTTCCGCTTCCTCTCCTTGTCGATCGACCCGTCGCACGTCGAACCGGTCCGGTTCGACCCCTCGTCCGAACCGGAGTTGGGGCTCACGACCGGCTCGTCGAGCAGCAACATTAGCTCCTCTATCTCGTCCGGCGTGAGAACCGGATAATTAAATTGGACCGACGGTTCGTAATCGAAAAACATTGTGAAAAAGAAGATACTATTAACTATGAACCGGACCGGACCGAATCGAATCGAAGGGAGGAGAAAAGGGAAGGAACGAAGAGAAGGGAAGGGGTATTTATAATCCACGAAAAGTGAATATTTGAGATTTTGGAAAGCAATTCTTTTTTTTTTTTAGTAACGTGATTTATTTATTTACTTTTGATTTATGGACCGACCCAACTTTATGAATGGGTCAAGGTGGTGACTGTTGGTCCCTATTGTGTTGGTGCTTTATTTATTGAAATAGAGAAGGTGGGTCAGGGAGAGATTAGCTTAGCTTAATCACGAAGAATCAACCAAAAATATATAAACGACAAAAACATATTTGGAAAATATTGTCATGACAAAGATGTGACTGCAAGGAACAATTGAAAAAAAAAGGAGAGGACAAGTTTATGGTATCGATCGATGGAGAGCAATTAATAAAATAGAAGATGCTTTTATATATATTTTGATTTATAGCATCTTGTATTTAAATTTGGTGATTACATAACGGATCTAATTAATTAGTTGATAAAGTAGGTAAAGTTAATGACTGACCAGTTGTTTTCTGGTAAAAAGCTTGATAACCTTTGTTTTTGAAGTAACTAAAACTGTAAAATGAATCTATTTGGGAAAAAAAATAGTTTGTGACTTATGTTTAGTTTCTATAAAAGAGTTTATAAGCTATTGATTTTTTAAGTTTATTAAATATGTTAGATTTTTACTGGTTGGTTGGATTTGAACCGGACATTCATGTCATTAGTTTCAGGCTTAAAGCTCATGGAACAGAGGTAGTCCCAACAATCTGTTCGTTGTTTTTGCGTGTCTTTCAACTCGACTTACATGGAAGAGATGAGTGTTAGAGTATCAAATCTGAAAAAAATGTCAACTAAATTAGATAACATTGTAAGCATCTACCTATCAGCTTGCGCTCCTTTCAACCCGGCTTACACGTGAGAGAGGGTGTTAGAGTACCACATCTGAAAGATATGAATATGTTGACCAGCTTATGTAACAATCCGGGCCTCCACCTATCAGCTTGAGTTGTTATGTGAGTTGGGCTTCTAACATAGTATCAGGGGCGAGTTGGATCTAGACTGAACCTCCTTGTCATTCGTCTCGGGCTGAAGGCCCATAGATCAAAAGTCGTCCCTACACTCCCGTTCAAACATTTAAAAAATATGAATCTGCCGATCGGTTTATATAACAATAATGACCCTCACTATCCGCGCTTGAAATTTTAAATGAGGTTGTAACAATTTTGTTTTATTAATTGGTTGACACTAAAAGAATACTCTATATAGATAATTAGTTACTGAAATAAATTTAGTAAAGATTTATTGCTAATTTTTTTTTCTATCAAAAGAGTTGTCATGATTGACACATTAATAATAACCCCTAATCATGTCTTTTGATTTTTATTTTAAACCACAATCTTAAACAAGAAATTAAAACAAGTGTACACATCATATCCTAATTACTAGTAACAAACACTTTGGTAAGAGTCAATACCTAAATTATCTTTCCGCAATCTTACAACGGAAAAAAAAACTTTACACAAACAATTTTTGTCGTAAAATCAAACTTTAATTTCGGATTGACAAATGTTCGATCTTAAGGTAGTTTTGGTTTTCCATCCAACATTAATATATACAACTATTTATTAAGGTGCTATAAAGTGGAGTCATTAGAGCACAAAGAAGAATCTAATTTAATGAGTAATTTGTGTTAATTGCTAATTAGATGTACGCAAATGGTTGAGACTTCAATCTCTTTACAAGTATTGTTTTGTGGGAGGCGATAATATATTAAAATGTAGTAGCCTTCTACTGTTTATTCTACAAATAAAGAAATAAAGTGAAAACTATACCTATTTTTAGTCTCTCTCTCGACTCAATGTACTAGCCTTCTTCTACTTCACGTGAGTCACATTGATCACCACCACAACATGTTAATTTACTAGTTTTTTATATATGATTCTGTTTACGAGAATACAAAAACTGCGTATTCTGATATATTCAGCTGACGAGAGAATAAGTTTGTTTATAACGATTAAAATACAATTATTATTAATAAGTGAATTGTATGTTACTGTAACAAACGGATCTTCGTCTTGGCATGTTTTTCAACCACATTCAGCTTCAATTTCTCAAACTCGATTGAATAATCAAACTCACTGATTATCGATGGTGCTTTCAGAAATGTCTTTTGACACGGATTTCGATTTTTCACTTGAAAACTTTCATTACGCCTCTGAACAACTTTAAATGTACTTTATCATGGCGAATTCAAATGAGGCTTTATCATAGTAACTTCAACTGCACCTTCTAACGACTACACTTGCACGTTCTGGAACAACGTCAGCCAAACACACACATACTTCAAATGTGTTTTTTAAAGACTATCAATTGCACCTCTCAATGCCTTCCAAACAATGTGACAAGCCAAATTTCAAAAAATCTTCACCTTAGAGTTGACTTCAAATGCACCTCCTAATGCTTATTCACCAAATTCTTCAATTTTTCCTATACCACTTAATGGACACAAACTCACAAGATACAATATATTTCACATTATTAAATGTTTATAGCACCCACGTAAATAAGGTGTTGTGTGGCAGCTACGAAATGGGAGAGCTACTAACAAATAAAAAAGAACATCAGACACATAAATACTTAAGGACAAGTGAACATGAAAGAACACGTCATATTTAACGAAGTTTGACAATTTTTCAAGTCCCCCAACATCCAACTACAGCTGATCTCAAAATCAGGGATTACTTAATATGGGACCCTCATTTACTTATAGTTACGAAGACTATATATTTTATGATTTTCATCTTATGAAAATATTGGGTCGTTTGTCAACGGCTTGGATTTACCTCTACGAGTACCGATGAAGAGACATTCCGGTCTTTTCAGCAGATTGAGATTGAACATGCCGAAACTCTTCAGAATGCTTCATGATTTTGTCTGGTATTTAAAATAAACGATTATAATAAAAACCCAGTCATAACGTATATAGTATATTAGAAATAGGTTATCAAGTGGGTGACAACAATATTTTCAAGAGATACATGATGTCTCTCTTTAGGGATAGGTTGGTTTTTGAAGGTACAAGTAGAGCAATCAAAGGAGCTTTCCAATGCCTATCAAAGAGAGAGCACTCATTGCCTCAGTCATTGCTTACCCCATAAGTTACTTCACCGGTGAGAAAATATGTTCTCCATCGATGTGTGACTCGAACTCACAAAATCGAAAATGAACTCACACGCACACTTTAGCAAGAAACACTCGAAACCTTTGCAAGAACATGGTAGGCACATCCAACAAAAGCATCATAACATATGACACACATAAACACCCACATCTGCCTATAGAATGGGAACCTTAAGATCTTCAAAAGCAAAAGAACAAGTGAAGTTATTGAATCCTATAGTCACAAAAGCACAAAGTTTATGTTCCTACTTGAAAATCACATGCCTACTACTTACTTCAATCTATTCACGGACTAAAAAACTCCGTATCTTTTTGAGGTTACGGAGACTTTGAACTTCAACACAAATTCTGAAACTCTGTACTCGTCCTTATTTTTTAATAATTTTTTATTTCGCTCAATTCTCACTTCTCTTAGGCAAAGAATTAAATAAATTGTTTAAAATCATTTTAATATTGAAATATTAAAAGGTTATATTAATATGATAATTAGAGATATTTTTAGAGGCTTTGGTTAAAGTTGGACAGTGATGATGTCTTGAATTTTCTTTATAATAAGATTATAAGTTTGGGGTTTTTGGGGTCTTTAGGTTGGAGTTGCTCTAAAAAATATTTCCAAGTTAACATATATTTACCTTCACCAATTAACAACCAGACCTTAAAATTAACTCAGACGATAACATAAATCCTAAATTACATATTAATGATATCATCCCGCTTCTATAAGTAGGAACTTAAAATGCAGGTTAAGAAAGTATTTCCAAAGTTTATATATCTTTTCTTTCGCCAATTAACAATCGTACTTTAAATTCAACTCGCGTTGTATATTAAATTTTGATAAAACAAAATTAGAAGGGTTATGACTTAAAGTTATAACACATCAATGATATCATCCTATCTCTATCGGTGGGACTCAAAATGCAAAGACAGTACAGTGGATTGAATGTCATGTGCCCTACTTTTGTAGGACTCAACAAACAAGTGCTCCATCATCATCACTCACTCACTTTCTTTTGCTAAACCTTCATGAGCTTCTCTGGTGCATATCATGGTACATTGACCAGTCCAATTAGGTGCACCAGAAAATCATAAAAACCATCAACTATTCAACTTCATCTTTAATGAGAACATTAAACAGTTCAAAAGTTTAGGGTCACTTGCTCTGCTTTTTAGGTGGAAATGGTTTTTAACCTTCTACATGGTCAAATAACTATTGTCAGCACTTTTCACTCAATTATTTAAAGAACTGAGGAACTGTATTTAATACATAAATTTTTTGGACATAAGAGAGTCATTGGGTCAAGTTGATATGGTCAAGTTTAGATAGGTTACTACCCTCTGACTCATTTGAAGATCAATTGAATGCTTCTTTTTCTGCATGGCATTGATGAGCAGCAAGCTATGATCAGTTTGTTCTTGGTCTGCAATTCAGTATTGCTACTGCTTCAGAGTTGGGATTGCAGTCCAGTAAACAAAAATCACATACAAGTGAATGGAATTGAATGGGAAGAGAAGATTCAAGGAAAAAGGCAAAAAGATGTTATATATTAACGCTCTTTTGTAAGAGGGTGTCGTGTATAGTGTTAATAGCAAAAGAGTGCTCTGATCTTTGATTCTTGTGTGTAAAAATGTATGTATCTGCATAAAAATGACAAAATTGCCCCTGAAATTAAGACACCCTTTTCGACATGTTAGTTACATATGGAACTTTAATACTAATCTCCAACTCCAATGCCAGAGAAATGGAAAACCTTAGGAAGCCAAAAATAGGTTCAGAACAAAAAAAACAAACCAAATTGAGATCACCTGCTGGCTGATCGAAGTGGGTTCAAACTGATTCGAGATATATTCCAACACAATGTACAGGTAAATTCATTACACAAGAGGATGTTATATATCAAAAGTTTTTCAGACCCTAAAGATGGGAGTGTCACAAAAAGAAATACCCTGAAAATTGAGCCCCTCACTGAATCATCATAGCTCAACCAGAACTCAAAGAGATCATTTACAATGTCTTTACAGACCTTTTAAACAGTTGTAGCAAGTGGCAGCATCATTAGATAAACTAACTAATCAGGAACAAAATTGAGCTCAACTAGGATAACCAATCATTCTGAGGCATATTGAAAAGTTTCAGTGAAGACATTGATTTATAAACAGTGGCCTTGTAACTAAGCAATTTACAATTACCTCATAATTCCATACTATCATGCTTTCTTGTGAAACTAATTGACACAATCAAAGCATTTTAGTACTCACAGGAGAGAAAATGGTACCTAAGGATTCAAATATGACTCATGCTGTATATGAACAATTCGCCACTCCCTTCACTGCATCGTTCTCGTGAGCTTACACTTGGATATGAACATAGTATCCGTGTAACGTAGACTGCATAGCTTCAGTAGCTCAGCTGACTGCTGCTTCAAAACCGGATTGCAACCGCTCTGAATCACCAGCAGCAGCTTTGCTGCGAGGCCAGCCTCTACCGCTATGGAGGCACATTCTTCGGGAGCTAGCTTGCACACAGCTGACAGGATCGACAATGCAAGCTGAGTACAGCTCTCCGATACCCTCATCAACAGCTTCACAATATGTGGTATCGTCTTGGGGCAATCTTTGAGAGCTATGGTTCCATCTTGTGTCGAGGATAAAACTTCGAGTATGTGAAGGGCCAGCTCTAAGCAATCGTTATTCAAAGCGGGCAACAGCTCAACAATTTGAGGAACTGCCCCGATGCTCACCATTGAGCTCTTTACCGAATCATGAGCACAAATCGACTTGAGCAAACTCAATCCAGCGAGTATCCCGTTACAATGCCTTCTATCCTTCGCCAGCCTCATTAATCCGACCAAAAGACTCAAGCTTGGCACATTCTCACATCCATCGATTAACAAGTCGATCAATTTTGTACAATTTATCTTGGTCTCAATCGACCCCTCGTTCAACATGTCCACCATCAACGACATCTTCCCCGGCTGAACCAAAACCCTCTTAGACTCCGAATCAAGCTCCAAATTCACAAGAATCCCAATCGCTTCTGACCCAACCGCGTGCGAGGTGAGAGGACCGAGCAGCGACGAGACCAAGGCAATACCGCCCTTTTCAGCAACAGCCTCCCTGGCCAAAGCATTGGCACTAACAACCTCTCTGAGCTCCTTGAGAGCCTGCACTCTCGCCTGGCCCTTCACCTTCCTCAGAGTCTCCAAAAGCTCCATGCCACGACCCTGCACATCCTCGAGCCTCTTCTTCAGTGCGACGTACTTCTGCGAGAACCAAGAATAGATCAGCTGGTGGAGAGTCGTGTTGGGGGTGATGGAGTCGTCCCAGAGCTCCTGCATTGTTGTGGGGCAAGTGAAGTGTCCCATTGAGAACCATTTGAGAATGTTGGACCTCTCGTAGGTCTGGCCTGTGCAGAGTGTCACTGGTTCTTGCATTGGCTCGAGCGAGATCGGACATATGAACACAGTTGGGACCTCCACAGATTCAAGCTCCTCAATCATCTTCTTCAGATCCATTTTCTCAGAAACCAAACCCCCACAGACCAGACCATCTCCTCCGCCCAAAATCCCATCTTTCACCGCTGTTTCAAGATCTAAAACCTGCCCGTCGCCGTCTCTCCTCCGGCCGGTCGGCTGGTAGATCGGCATTTCCTGAAACCCTTTTCAAATCAACACAGACCCAGAAGAGAATTAGGAGGAAAAACACTTTCCTAGTAACCAAACAGCACCAACATCAACTGAAGCGTGTGGGGAAGAAAAAAGATAAGTTTTTTTCTTCTTACACTTTCTCTCCTCTCACTATCCGTCAATTGACAATCACAAGCCAAAAATTGAAAATACGCATTCAAAGGGGACATTTTTTCTCCATTTCTTGCTGCTTTATACCCTTTCTCTCTCTTTTCATGACCCCTCTTTCTCTGGTCAAAGAACCCATCACCACCACAATCCCCATCTCCCTCACCATCATGAACAAGTTGCAATCTTCTTCACTAACATTAAAGCCATAAACTTCCTCTTCAAGCTCCACAAAAAGGGTGAAATCATCACCAGCACCCAGATCAGGAAAAGGGGAGATAAATCAAAAAAAAAGTTCAAACCTTTGGCTTTGGGCCAAACCTCACTCATCAACCACACTTACCCACCACTCGATTTTGCCCAGACAGCACAAGCAAAGGAATCACATTGACGCCATCAATTTCAACCCAGAAATGGAAGAAACCCACCAAAATTAAAGAGAGAAAAAAGTGGAAATAATGAAGCTTTTTTCTGCTTCTGTGACAGTCTCTCCTTCCCCACCACTACTACTCTCTTCTTTTTTGTGTCAGCTGGTGAAAAACTGAAAATTGAAAACCCTAGGAAATTTAATCTGTTTATTAAATATTTAAAAATGAAAATAAAAGAAATTGACCGGCTACAGCCGGTGGTTAGGACATGGGCAACTGTGCATTACACGTGCTGTCATGGAAAAGATCTGGTTTTTAACATAATTATTAATTAGTTTCCAAAGTTTTGATTTCTGGGTTTTTTGGAGAAGCAAAGACTGAGACTGGATCAGAGTCAAGATGGTCAAGAAAGTGAAAGAGAGAGTGATGGTGGTGTCATTGCCGAGGCCTTGAGTACAACGACGTCGTTGCGAGTTTCATTTCCTTCTACTATTTTGAGATTTGGTTTTCCCAATAACATGGAAAAGCAGAAGACCGTTCCATTCTTTAATTCCCCAATTTGCCCTTTTGCATTTCTTTTTTTTTTTCAGTACGAGAGCGGAGAAATGTGACGTTACTATTTAATTCAAGAGTACGATATACTAATAAAGTGATCGTCGGGTCATTTAGTATGTTCGGTTAAAAATTAATTTAATTTTTTTAGATTTTGTTGAAAAGACTAAAATACACTAAGAGGAGAAACTCGAATGCGTTGTCTTATTTGGAGGGGTGTCAAAGGAAAATCGGTCTCCCACGTTGACAGCGGAAGGGAGAGTTTAAGGAACGTTTTTAGAAATCGTTGGAAGAAGGAGAATGAAGGAGGTGAGAAAGAGACATTATGGGTGTGGTTGTGAATAAAAGAGAGCTAAACACGACTCTCTATTTACATATGATTACTTAAATGAATAATTTTCATCCGTCTACCTACAAAGTATAACTTGCACATGATGTTCAATTTTTTATTAAATTCTTAAATTGTCCTTCTATAGTTTGAAGGAAATTATGTCAAATAGATCTGTTTCCATTTTTATCTTTTATTTTGTTGTGTGAAACGCCATCTCAAATTGCTCGTGTCTCTTGATTTGGTATCGACTCATCGCAAACCACTATCCTTAATGACAATGGAGAAAAAGCTTACCTTACAATTTCTACCCACAGAGAGGCGGTGAGATGTTTGTGATCAGGCATGCGACAGCCGACGAGATCGGCTCTGATCCGACAAGCGGCAACGACATTTGATTCGCTCTAATGTGTTGGTATGATTCTCTTCGATTCGAGTCAATCTTGTATCTAGAGGATCTTCGAAGCTGTTAAAGGTGTTGCATTTTGTGATTTAAGAAATCTACAAAATTAGAAGGAGAGGAAAAAAGTAAAATGAAAGTAGTGAGGTCAAAATGGTCTTTGGAATAAAAAAAAAAAGAAAAAGGAGTGACGAGAAGTTCGAGGATTGGATTCTTTGGATTTCAGTTGACGATATTTACACGTTGGGTTGGCCCCACCACACTTTCCTGTGGACCCCACCAACGGAATTGTTCTACATAAATATTACACCTTAATTATCTTGTAATAAAATATTTAACTTATAAAAAGTTACAGCTTAAAATTACATTTTTATTTTTATTTTTATTTTCCTTTTCCTTAATTATTAATTAATTCTAAATTGTAAAATAGAGCTCAAATTTAAGCTGATGAAAATATTCAGACCGAATAAGTAAAGAAGGATTTGAAAACTGCCGGATCGACCTCTGAGTGACATGTCTTGTTTTTTGCATTTTTGAAAATATTTAGACAACAAAACATTTCTTGTTGTCCGTTTGATTTTATTTAAATTTCTCGTATCTTATGATTAGAGATTCATGTATTCAATTTTACAAAGGATTTGTTTATTTGAAAATTTATATTTACCATAAATTAAAAATATATATTCTCACCATTAAGAGCGTGCAAAATCGACCTAAGCCTAACCCACCAACTAAAAAACAACCCGAGACTCGCTTCTGTCTCACCCGTCGGTTATGTCACCGTCGCTTTCCATGTTATCTCTCACTCTTCTTTGTGTCTTTCCATCAGGAGAGCAAGATTTCTCGCGAACCTGCCCTAACTCACTCATTGAAGGGGCAATTTGATCCGGACGGGTAATAGATAAGAAAATTCAACGTGAACATATTTGGGACGGTTTCTAGGATCCGACCCGGCCCAGCTTACTCATCTCTCTCCCATCCCAAGCTTAACCTTTTTTAAGTGTATGAAAAAAATTAACACACATAAAATGACTTAGTCTAAATCAATTAATTTAATATGATTGTTTCTTTTGTATTCGAAAATGACGTACATTAACACTGAACCAGCTTATATGGACATTTTTCGTTGACTTCTCCCTCCAAGACTTTAAGGGATGGAGTTGACTTTTAATGAACAATCTATCAAACTTTAATTCTGTCCTTTTATAGAAGTAAACTATGGTTAATGAAGCTCTTATACGATAATTAAGTAATTAATTATCCATTGTAAAATTAATGACATGCAAGTCAAAGTTCTTGGGTTGAAAATTTCACATGCTTGAGTTTTTATATTTTTAATGGAAATGATGAAAGACGATATCATGATTTGGTCCATATTGATGAATTAAGGTATAGTTACATTGAAATGATTGATTTTGGTAAATGTATTTTCTTATTTTTCAAGAAATTTAGTAAGGATCATGTGATGCATAAAAATAAATGTGCTTTTGATTTGAAATTATAAAGAGGTGAAAAATAATAATGTGTGACACTTGCTTTATCTTTTTTAAGAAGCATTTACAGTCACAAAAGATGGTTAAATAAGAGAATAAAGGGACCCAACATTTTGTTGATGGTGACAAAATTTATCAGGTTCTTCTGTAAAACTGTTCAATTAATTATATTATAATAAGTTTGATTTTAATAAACGATTTTAAAAACATTTTATTACGTCTAATTATATAAAATTGACAGTTTGATAACTTAACTAATTTATTTTTTGATATTATTTAGGGACACCCAAAAATCCTCATGGTTAAAAAATTTAGAATTGAACCGGTTGAATTTGGTTCAAGAAATAAAAATTGAACCAGTTCAATTTTGAAATCAATAAATTGTTTCATCTTCTTCGTGGGTCAAATGTTCGCCTCTGGCCTTATCTCACCGGCGATGACGGCAAATCAGAGCAACGACGACAAATTCGTAGCATGGGCGGCTCGCTGGAAAAATGGAAGAGCTGAGCTCGTTTCTTCCGTTTTTTTCCGACGAGTAAGCTCGTAGCATGAAAAAATAGAAAAGGTGAGCTCGTTTCTTATATTTTTATGGGGAGCCCATGCTCCGAATTTGTCGTCGTCACTCTAATTTGCCGTCATCATCGGTGAGCTGAGGTTGAAGGCGAGTGTTGTAGGATCGGAAGCGAGCACTTGATTTAGTTATGGTACTAAAATCAGACACGTTTATCAAACTGTCATTTTGTATATTTAGGTTCATTATCCCAAAAAGTAACTCTCTTTTCTTATGCGACATCAAATAATCATACAAATATTTTCAAGAAAATATATTATTCATGATTATGAGCTATAATATAAATAACACAAAACATTTTCAACATTGTCTGATGGGTCTAAGAAAATATTATCAAAAAAATATTCTCTCTTAATTCTCTAATTATGTTCAATGCTCATATTTGAATGTGTATTTTTTGAATCAAACTCATAATTAAATATTAATTACATGTTATATAATATAACCATCTCTGGATAGAGGTTTCTACATATTATTAAGGGAGTTAACAAAAATTTATTCTAATGTCATTAATTAGATGTGGTGATAGAGACTTATTAAAGATGAACACATAAATAATATATATTTGACATCATCTTGATTCTAATAAAGACTGATATATTATATCATATGAACCTAATTTATTTACTTCTTTAATATTTGATTCATGTGTGATCAAAAACTTAGATAATTATGGCACCAGCAAATCTTGCATCGCACGTATATATTATATTAGAAAGAAGAGGTCCAGTCGACAAAATTAAATTTATCATTACCATACATGTTTAAAGTACTAATGAAGTTGATTAGATCAATAATTATTTCAAAAGAGAGTTATTGCATAAACAAAGAAATGGACCGTCTTTCCTTGCAATAAAAACAATGAGTTAACTCTATTAAAAGGTGATCACTCAATTTAATACTACTTTTATTTACTACGACATTTATGAATCAACTAAATCAATAATTTATTTATCTGTTATGTATCTAATAGTGTTGTTAAGTATCCCGACTGATATCGAGATAAGTTTTATTAAGAGATCAGCGAATGGAGTGGCTCGCTATTTGGCAAGGATTGTCCCTTCCGATGTTGATTGGCAAGCGCAAGACCCTCACGCTCCTTGGTAGCCTTGCCTCCGAACGAATTTTGACGCCAAATCCACCGAAACCTCATTTGGAATTGGAATTTTTTGGGAGGTTATTTACCTCGGCGATTTTTGAAAAAACACTGTCATTTCTTGCCTTCGCCAATGAGAAGGAAGAGCTCGGTCTCTATGTCGTGGCTTCCACCGAGCTCGGTAGCCATCAATTCTTGTTAAAATGAACGCATATCCTATATTGCCCCAAACCCACGAACTACAGAGTATTATAAATCAAAAACTCAGTTCATTTTAAGTAACTAAACAATAAATCAATCCAAAATTTTAAATCGAAGGAGGAGTAGAGGGAGTGAGCAAATCTAACTCGTCGCCAGAGCGAATCCACTGTAATCCAACACTGGCTGTCTGGCCACCTTGCCGAATGCAATTGTCTCCGCCGAGAAAATACAAGAGCTTGTTGGAGAAGACATCCCTTGTATTTCTTTGACTTTTGGCTTTTTGTTATTTTTTCCATCAACCAGTAGTACAAATAGTTTAGGCATGTCAAGTATCACGTGTACACACATGACCTTTATTTTATCGTTAATTTACACATAATGCTAATTTGTGTCTCAAAACCAATAACTAGGATATACAATCAGATAACAAAGTGAAAAAAGATATAGTATATTCTACTTTTTCTTATTCAACATTAATTATGTTTGAAGGATACATCATTAGCTCCTAGAAATCACAGTGCATTTTGAAAATTTAGAAAAATTTAAGGAGCATTTCAGTCATTTCATAATTAACAAAAACTAAAAAATTTAAGGGGCATTTTAGTCATTGTATGGTTAGTGCTCGGGAAATATTTTATTTTTGAAGTTTCCTAACTACCCTCCTTACAAAACCCAAAGGCTAACCCACCCAAGCCCAAACAAATAAATCATACTTAAACTCAATCTCCATGTGAAAGCAAATCGGCTCGAACCCTCGACCTCTGGTCAAGTAAATTCTCTTTGAACTACTGCACCACGTACGCTTTCACCACAAAAAATAAAATTATTCGTAATTTTACGAAGAAAAATAACAATGAACCGTGATTTTACGCAAAGTTTATCATAACTTTAAGGCCATTTCATGTCATCATAAAAATGCTAATTATGTTTGAAGGAGAGTAACAAAGTTTACTTTCTCCCAAATAAAATAACCACAACAATACATACCACTTGTACACATTATATATACCAATATTATAGCCCAAACCCAGCCTTGTTACTTGCTCTGAAAAAGTCCTCATTTCCCATACCTTCCACACTCTAATCTCAACTACTAATTCAATCTCTCCCCACCTAATTCATTAAACAATCCCAAAACTCAACTCATAAAACCCAAAACACTTGCCATCAAAACAAAGACAAGCTCAGGTCTCCTCTTCTCCAAGAAAAGCCCAAGCCATGAGGAGAAGAGCCGCAAAGCCGAGCAAGAACAGGTTCTTGAGGATCATCACGCTCCCTTTCCGCGTCCTCGGCATGGCCGGGGACGCGTACGCCCGCGGCCTCACCCGCTGCACCACCGGCCGGAGGGTCCCCCACGCCGCCGAGCCGGAGGGTCACCTCCCGAGGAGCTTCACTTCCGTGAGCCACAAGTCAAGGGGCAGTAATGATATTGCCAACGCCACTGAGGACTTTCGGGAGTTGTTTAGAGCCGCGTCGGCCAAGAGTCTGGGGATCGACGTCCTCGTCGCCGCCAGGGCCGTGCCGAAGAGCTGCAGCGTCGCGATGAGGAGGATCGACGAGGACGAGCCCTGCGAGTTCGGGGACGACGAGGATGTCAAGAGGAAGTCGGAGAAGCCCTCTCGGAGGAGCAGAAGCTACGCCGTTAGGAATACTGGTAAATAATTAACTGAATCGAGTCGAGTCGAGTCTGGTAGAATTTTTAACATGTTCTTGAAGATTGAATTCTAGGGACATTTAGTTCAGTTTGTGATAGAATTATAATTGTTTTTAGTTTGATTCTAGTTTTTTTGTTAATTAATGTTTGTGTGGATAAGGTTGTTTTTTTCAGTGTGACATATTTTGATTATGGTTTACACTTATTGCTTGTTTGCTTCTTTTTGGAAAGGGAGATTCGATCTCTTCTTGTCTCTTCAGTGCTTGGTTTTGTCTTTCTAACTCGAATTTCAACAAATTGATTGATTTATAATTATAACCCACTTGGTTTTTTTTTTCCTTTTAAAACCCATCTCTGATATTATTAAGACATGTCGTTTAATAGTACACGAGTAAACTCTACCAGAAAGGAATCGGGGACATACCCTCGATCAAGGCCACCACAGGCAGCGACAACAATACCATGAGTCGCCTTATTGCCTTAACGCTTCACATGTTTAATCGAAAAGAAGCAAAGGTTGACGAACAAATTAGCTTACAGTCATGAATTAAAACACCCCGAAAAATCTGGCTGGTACAGAGTTGCCAAAACCATTCACTAACCTCAAGCAGTCCGTTTCAAACTAATTATTGATTATATGATGTATAAATATCGATTATTCTTCTGTAACTTTTTATTAATCATTTAATCCGATTAATTCCATACTAGTCCCTAAAAGACCCTCTCCGACAGACTCGCTCCTGACGTCTTTTACAACACAGACATTGTCACAATTGCACCAATTCGGCCCAACCATTGAACTACAAACTGGGAAGAACAGTCTGCTCCATATGCTCGAAGATGTACCGATATGCAGACTCTGTCGGATGGATACAATCCCAAAACACAAACTGCGACGAGTTCCCACAAGTCGGAGTCACAGCATTACACAAGGGTCCAGCTGAAACCGATCCACTGCAACACCCTTTCTTTGTTTCCACAAACCCTGTTGATCAAAGGCATGAGTTCCAAGCAAACCGAAATGAGAAAGCGAAAAGGGCTTTAGAGAGTTGAGTGTAACTAGTTACCATATTTGTCTGGATGGTCGATCATGTCAATCAATGGAGTGTAAATGTCTGAGTATACGAGTTTGATCCCTCGCATCTGCGCTTGCAGCTGAGGAAGCACTTCTGCGACGAGCTTCTGGTTGTAGGATTGAGCATCTGAGTTCATGTTCTGTAGGCATGACAGTTTCTTTAGGTTGTTCAGTTTTGTGATCAGCTGAAACGGCAAGCACCCGATCGGAGGAAGTCCACCTATCACCATTGTCCTGCATCCCAAATCATACAGCTCCTGCACGCCACAAATCTCGACGCGCGCATATTTAAATGATAGAAATAAGGGGAAATGGCAAAAACGTTATATACCATTACCCTTTTGGTAGATGGTGCTGTGTACTTTGATAATGACGATTATGCTGTGAACTTTGATAACGTACCTTGACAAGATCTTGCAACTTGTCGAGTAGAAAGTCGTGGTACTCGCGAACATTGTACTCCAGCCTTCTAGTTGGTAAGTTGTAGAAGTTCAAATCAAGGTCGTTTGTACCCGCGCTGATAATGACCAGCGCGCCTCCAACGATCTTCTCCGCCTCCTCTTCGCCTACCACGTCATTCAGTTTCTTTACATAGTTCTTGAACATCACCACCTGCTTGGAAATAGGGATGACCCTGGATGCAAAGACGGTCAGGTCATCATACCCCGATCCTGCAGACGCGAAGCAGACTCCGGTGAGGAGGTCTTCGTTGGACAGAGTCGGGTTAAGGAAAGGAGGCACGCTTTCTTTGATCCCTAGCCTGGACGCCACCAGGTCGGGAATCAGCTTCCCGTTGGAAAATCTCCCGGTAGGCACTCCCCCGTCGAAATCTTCCCCGTACGGCGCGTGGTTGGCCCTGAAGATTGTGCTGATGTAGTTGTTGTTCCCGGAGTCCACGGTTGAGTCTCCAAAGACAAGAACCGCCGAGAACTTTGGCAGAGCGCTGCACCTTGCGGTGGGTGCGAACGTCGTCCAAATTTGCAGCATAACTGTGAACATGAGAGAAAAAATAAGAGCCATTGTTACTGAAATATTGTTATGTTAGCTCAACTGCAATGTGGAATGTAGTTAAATAATAGAATATGAGTGATGTGAATGCCAAGTTCTGTGATCTTTACCTGAACATGGTGGAGATAGCACAGAACATAAAAGTAATATATATTATAAGGTTAGTCTCCAACATGTGCTGATAGTGCTGTTTGTTTAAGAATTAAGGTAATGATTCAGAATGATATGGCACATTTTCTTGCTTGTGGAATACAACTAATTCAGTTTCCATTTCAAACACAAACTTAAGTGCTGAATTGTTTGCATTATCTTAACATTTTACAAATATACCTGATTTTGCAGCTAGGCTATTATTATATTCCTGTGGTGTGTGTAAACATAGATTAACAAAAAATTGCCCACTTTTCTGGATCTTAAAGTTGAACAATCACTTATGGGAAAGATCCCGATCCCTCGCTTCCTTAAACCATAAGGCCCGTTATAGGATAGGTATAATGAGTTTGATGATATTCGATAGAGCTTCTGCTGCACTTATTACAGCTTCCCTTCCACACTAGGCTTACTGTTACTGAAAGCGCCGACTCAATGCACAGAGCGCATTCCTGCATGTATGCCTTGATCATCCCTTGGATTTTGATGAGGGATCTCTTCACTCCCGAAACTCCCTTTCAAGAGGGTTTAGAGTGCCTGCATGTATGTATGTCTTGATCAAGAAGTGCAATGAAACTTAACATGTGAAAGTTCTAAGTAACTATTCACAGAAAGAGACTGATTTCCAGTGAGATTATTTAGAGCATGGAGCATTGCCACTACAACAAGTACTGTCATAGCTGTTAACTACATAGCAAGAAGAGAACATCTTAATGTGCATTTTAACTATGATCACCACACACACACATAAAAACTGGTGTGAATATCTTATAGTCAGTACGGTCAGACCTAAGTTCAAATGTGAGAACAAGCAGATCAATGATGAACCCGACAAGCTAGCTGAGCGTGACAAATAGGTAACCAAACTGGAAGATACAATTTTGATGCATGATCTGGAACAATCTAGAGGTAAAATTATATGACATGCACAGGCTAAAAGAATATAAGTCTTTTGGGTCAAGAGTCTAGGCCGTGAAACAAATTAAATCATCCCCAACACTTAACATGCTAAAAAAACAATACAGTAAGAAACCATCTTAACTAGGGAAAAAGGCATGAACTCTTCAACAAGGCTCCAAAAATGCTGTCAAGTCAGCCTCGCCGTTTTACAAAGAGAAAAGGTAGGTTAATAACCCTCGCAATAGTCAATGCAACACATGGAAAAGTGTTGGTTGAAATTGGTCTTTCTCTTGGGAGGTTAGCTTCCGCAAGGGTAAGGGCATAAAGTCTCGACCTTTATATCCCCAACTATCGTGTATACAACCTATCATCTCACCTCATGCTCTTCCAATGTGGGACTCTGGCTCAAGTGTGGAATTCCAGCTGTTTCTCTACAGACGAGTCAAACAGCAACTATACATACAACATATGAATAACCAAACATCTGAGCCAGGTTGATGCTGGAATGAAACCCGGAAAGGTCTAGTGTTTGAATTGTGGAGGGTCCTCTACTTGGGGCAGTTTGGGGATAAGGATAGATTAGCAATTGCTGATAGAAATTCAAAATAACTATGAACTCAATCAGCATGATATGAAACTTAGTAAATACCTGAGCATCAGTACCACATCTACTCTACTTGGGTCAACCCCAAAGCAATCCAACACCTACCCAGTTGGACAAACAAACAAATGTCAGCTCATAATCACCAAACAAACAAAAATATGCAAAGTTCAGTCTGCTATACTTATAAGGATCTTGACACCAAAATTAATTCACCAAACAGAGTGGAAGATGATGTATTATGCTGACCTGACTGTTACTCGACGGAAATTGATCTTCTTGCATTTTCATGGAAGCACTCAAAGTGGGTTTCAAGTAAAAGGTCAGAATTTGGAACCAAGAACATAAATTTACCTCAGGACATGGATATTGAGTAAGCGTTCCGTATACTGCTACGAGACCGACCAGCTTGACCTAACGGCTAAACCCGTCTCCCGAGGGCTAATGGGAAGCCGGTAGGAGACTTGAGCGGTTCAAGCTCGACTCTAACTCGTTAAATATTCGGTTTAGTTCTTTTATAATTGAGATCAAATAAATGAGTCGAGCTTCAATATAACATTTTAATTTTAAGACTCGATAAACTCGTTTACACCTACACTATTAATTGGTATGTGATTTACACATGATGATGGATTCAATTTTTGAATGACGAAATTGTCCTTTGAGTAAAATTAAAAATCAAAAGAGGTGCATTCTCTTTCTCACATTTGTGTATTTCAAGCCAATGTTCTTGCATTTTATGTCTCATTTAAGTAATTAATTGATATGTAACATGGTTGACGGTCAATGGATGATTCATACTCTTCGTGGCTATCTTGATCATAGCTAGAGTTGTAAACAAAAGATTTTAATGAGTTATTCACGCTCGATTTGTTAAATTTTCGTGTTATGCAGCGATCCCATATTAGTAACAAAATTTGCACGCACTCTTCCATATTAGGATATAGGAGTAACATAAATACTATATATTTTGTAAACAACCTTATTATGAATCGCGGTTAAGGTGATTAACACATTGTTAGTGAATTGCGTAAATTTCATAGGTTAAAGTCTGTCGATTTCACTTCAATTTATGAAGTATGAACTGAAAGGCAAAGCAACCTGGTCTCAAAACATGTACACATACACTCTTTCATTCATGAATATTTCACATAATTTGTGTCTTGGACCGGGAAAATCCGCGTATGTGAGATTTTATACGTGGAATAATAAAGACGAGCCGTTGGTTCATGGATGGAGCACGGTAGAAAATTGACAAAATGATATGATCGTTGCGTTATAATCTTCTTCCCCTGCAGTCAACCGCAAGACTAATCGAAGATTAATACGAAAATAAAGCAGATTAAAGATTAATCGAGAATTATAGAGGGTTAATCGTAGAAGTTGAAGATTCTTACAACATTTGTTGAAAGTAGTGACCAGTCACTGACCAAAGTCTTCAGTAACTGGTTTTTGAGACTCCAACAAACCAAAATGCTTTTGTAAGTCACCTGTCCCCTGCACAGGTCAAATGAAGTCCAATACATCACATGATGAGCAAATAATACTCATTTCACTAACAAAAAATTTACACTAACCATCATCAAGAATTCATATTTCATTTGCTTATTAGCCACAAAATGTACCTTAAACTGTGTGGCAGAGGAGACATGTTCCATTGATGGTTGAGGGGAGGTTGCAGTGTCATCAAGACAAGAATGGCTCTTCTGTTTCATGTCATGACTCTGGACAGTGCTCTTCATGTTGCTGCTGCTCTGAGTCAGATGAGAGCAACAATGGTGAGACCCATTTCCACTGAAGCACTGTGGAGGGTACATTGGAGGGCCAGAAGATGCATCAGACACCATGTCCATGGACATGGAGAGGCCCTCCTCTCCTCTGGCTCCACAGTGTCCTAGGCTCATCTTGCTGGCACTTGTTTGGTAGTCATGTTGAGGTGGAGGAACAGAAGTGGAGTGGCATAGGTACACTGTCCACCCTGATTCACCATCACTAGACCATTCTGAAGCTGACTTGTCCATTGATAAGTAATTTTGATGAGAGAAAGTGAATGTGTGAGTAGTATAGGTCCTACAGTGGAGTGATCACTTGGGGGTTTTAAGGAGAAGAGTGGGAAAGAGAAAGAATAGAAAATAAGCTTGAACCGATATTGACAACGACAACGACAACGACAACTGGACAGTCTATTAGGACTGACATAGCTGGTCAAGACGAGCATTATCACATACGAGACTCAGTGTTCGAGACGAGGTTAACCTATGCTTAACCTAGATTGCAGTTAAATTAAGTTCATTAATCTTACATAAGAAATGTTGATCTTGTTCCCTATAGGACCATTACATGCCCTTTTTGATTGATCTTGTTCTTGTTCTTGAGTTTCCACAAGAAAGGTCAAGTTCTTGGACCATCTCATCTTATTGTTTTTGTCTGCACCCAGAATCAAGAACTTTGTAGGACGCTTTCTTTGACATATATCGTTTTGCTGCTCTTAGCAAGTCAAGCGTTGGACCATACAGAAATTGGACAGTTGCACGCAGAGCCAGAAACCATTATGGGCACAACCGGCTTTACTTTTAGTTTTTGGTTTTGTTTGGCCAAAAAAGAGACACTGCCTCCAACATGAACATCACATTCATTATTGTAGAGATTGATGGTTTTAATTTCTTGCATTGAAAAGAACTACATTATATAACTATTTTTGTGGAATGGGAGATTTTAAGGGAGCCCAATAAAAAGACAGTGGGACCTTTTTAAGAAACACAACTTTGAGATTCGAACTCGTGTCCGCGGGTACATCCTCAAAAGACCAAATGTAGTCTATTTGAATGGTTACGCAATTCTATTTTCATCATTATTGATTTATCTATATGTAAAATTTGTCAGAAAAAGAGACAACAAGTCAGGATGGCCGAGTGGTCTAAGGTGCTAGACTCAAGTTCTGGTCCTCTAACGAGGGCGTGGGTTCAAACCCCACTTCTGACATATTTTTTTGTGTACTTTTTATTATTTTCATTTGAAGTCGCTTAAGCAATTTAACTGAATTTTTATCATAGTAAAGAAATTAAACAGCACAAAACAAAAGAATGAAGAAGAAAAAGCCCAAATGACTTAAAAATATGTGTGATATAAGCTATATGAAAGCCCTAAAACAAAAGAATTGCTTGTGAAACTGAAGGTGGCTAGGAAATTTTTTTTATCAAGATTCGTTGATTCTTATGAATACTGAAGATGATAGATTTGAGAAAAACCTCAATTTCTTAATTAAACTTCAAAAACTAAATAACATAAACATATAAGATTGCTTAAATAATCAAAACCTAATTGAGAAAATGAAATCCTAAACTTATTGGAAAAAAGAAAAAAATTATTAAAATTGCCAAAATTGCCCAGAAGTTAAGAAACTGCGATTTTGACCCCCAAGATGATCTCGAATGGCCGAAATCTATAGTATACCATGACAAAGCCATGAGTTTTGCTCTGAAGCCCGCTTCTGCCAAGAAAACACTAGTCTTTTGTCGAAATCTGACACTATCCCAATTTACACTGCATCATAAACTGTTGTTATATATTGCTTGTTGATCAACTTTTAATTTTGTCATGCTTTATCTTTATCGATATAACACACATGTTGAGAAGAATCAAATCTTATCGAGAAAGTAAACACAAAAAGAAAGCTCGTACACATACGAAGATTACACTTGACTGGGTGTATCAAATAATGAGAGTATGATGTTTGTTAAGGAACATGTATCATGGCACCATCTTCATGCGTGAACTCATGTACTTTCGATTAATCTTGTTCTTGAGCCAGTTTCATGATCACGCATTGCTGCGACAACAAGTCATCTTCATGTGTGAGCACATTACTCCTGATTAAATATCGTTCTTAAGCCAGTTTCATGATCTTGGTTGCTTTCTGGCAACATGGTTCACATGATAAAGGTCAAGTTCTTGGACCATCTCATCTGTATTTGTTTTGTCTGCATATGATTCAAGGAAACAAGAATCAATAGCTTTGTAGGACATTTTCTTTGACATTTCATTTTACTGCTTGTAGCAACTGGCAAGTGTTGGACCCGGGGTTGTTCATCGAGTCGGATTGAGTAGACCCGATTGAGTTTGGGTTCAACCGATAAGTGTTGGGTCTAGAAAACCAGACCCAAGACTCGACTCGAGAGAGGTGTCGGGTGGTCGGGTTAAGTCGGGTACAACCAAACTCACCCGATGGGCCCAAAAAATTGAGCCCATTACAATTGAAATAAAAATTAACCCGAAATCCAAACCCTAGCCCTAAACCTCATATTTAGAAACTTTAACCCAAAATTGAAATCAAATCGAATTTGAAACCCTCAATCCCAAATTAAGATTGTTATTAGAACCCTTAATTGAACTCTAATAGGGATAAAATGTTTGACCCATTTTGCTAATTGCGTGTCGGGTGACTCGGTAGTTTCGTAGATGTCACTCGAGATTCGACTCGACCTCTGTCGAATTGGATCGATCCAACCCATTTTCCACACGGTCTTATCAAGTCTCGGGTCAATCGAATTTGAGTCGAATTGGGTCGTTGAGTGAGTCGACTCTCAAGTAAAAATAACAACCCTAGTTGTACCATATATAAAGTTCCAGACATATTGGACACTTGCACCACCAAACACAAATAAATACATAACAATCTCAACTTGTTGCTTTCAAGTTGCTTGTTGTGCAAGAAACCTTTCTTTTTAAATTTCAGTATCTTAAAGAGAGAAATTATTTTCCTTACATCATCAGCATCATAATTGACAGAATCTGGATCTGAGAAACATTGATGAACAATTAAACAGAATTTTCATTATAGGAAAATAAACTAAGAAGCACAGAACAAAAGAATGAAGAAAAGTACAAATGGCTTTAATATGTGATCAAAGTGAAGGGAAGAGCTTATTGAGCCTACAAGGAAGTGCATAAAACTCATCATTCTTCACATCTGAAGTATACAGACTGAACCTCTCCCACCACTCCAATCCATTGTCCTTCCGGCTCTCCTCAGCCTTTCGCGACAGCGTGCACTCCAAGAACAGTGCCACCACCGCTCCCACGGTAGTGTGAGACGTGAATATCACGATCACAACGTCATCAAACCAGTTAGAGCCGGTGTGAATGTGTCCGGTTCTGTGACTCATGTGATAAAACTCTTTGAAGTACTGTGGAACTGTGATCCCCATGAAGAAGGAGAATCCCAATATGAACTTTGTTCGGAAACTGTTGAGGTTGCAGAACTGGAGATACCCTAGGCCTGCAGATGCTGCAAATTCAACGCCTATTAATTAAAAGCTGTGCTGAAAATAGTATATAATCGCGAAGATGATTATAGAGATAGTGATGACACTTACAGACATATCCAAAGAAAACACAATAGGCTGCTGCTAAAATTGGCATAGGTATAGAAGCAAAAACGGCTCCAAACTTTCCTGGTTAACATGATTGTGAATCGAAAGCATAATGTGTTAACAAGAACGAACTCTACCCTGAAAACATAACTACAATCTCGGTTAGCTTACCGAATACAGAGAAGAAAATCATATAGCCAGCTGATATTTGGACTACTCTTCGACTTCCAACCCTCGTCAGTGCCAAAAGGCCAGCATTTTCCCTATAAATTATTCGTAAAAAATCACTTTTTTTATGTTAGGGCCTTAGATGGTCAAATTCGTTACAGATGACTTATTTCAAGAAAACAACAACTTATTCTAGAGGTTTGAGTGCATTACACTGATGCAGTAAAGCCAGTTACAGAACCACACAAGCCATTCATCAGAACTCCAATTCCCTGAAAACAGATATCAATAACGAGAATTGCAAGACTGATAAGCGGAGATAGAAATTCTTTGCTGAAAGAACTAGCGCCACAAAACCATACCAGCCAGCCAACGCCCCGGCTGACAACTGAGGGTGGCACTGGTGTGGCACTTCCATATCTCGATATTGCAAAAAACGCGCCCGTAGACTGAAGATTAAAGAATTATCATGAATGTAAGAGAAAAGAAGTATGTACTTATTGTAATCAACCTGTTATATATTTTAAAAACTCCATGTCTTGAACTAAACTTTTGTCTTATGCCTAAAAGACGAATATAGGATGAGAATATTATGAATGAAATTTAGAGATATGGAGCCGTTAGACGACATGCATTACAGAAATATATGTTATGTAGGAGTGTGTTAAGAGGTGAACCTCAAAAACAGAAACAAAAGAAGCAGCAATCATCGCAAGAGCCTCTCCACCGTTAAACGTGGGGCTGCCCCATTGAAATGGGTAAGGAATGTATATCCTGCACATACCGTCACAACTCAAAACCACACAATAAAGAATGTGCTGAAATTAGGATCACCAATCCAAAAATCCACATTCAACCGTACCAAGGAGATGAAGTAACGAGCCCAGAACGATCTGTGCGACAACTGAGCTGAGTGTCTACAGGTCTTTTGTTATACACGGAACTTGAAGTCAAGAGCAGTGCATACAACCAAATAATGAAAATCGTTAACAGCAATGCAAAACGATCGTATATGTGAGTCTTTGCTTTCATAATGGACGGGAGATACTGTGAGATGAAAACCATGATAATCAGAGAGGGAAGCCCAATTTCAACACATTTGGACAGCTACAAGGAAGTAAAAATTGTGTTAAAACATGTTACCTCATAAAATCAACTGTCATTACCACAAAACATAAAGCATTATCCAAATCAACGCCCTTACCGTGGGAAAACCAAGTTGATAGAGCCCGAGTCCCGTAAAAGTCACAAAGGGAACAACAGACAAGGGGCTAAGAAACCTGAATCAGCAGCATTCATGTTCGTTACTTATTGAGCTTCACAACACAAAACTTGGACAAGCAATGAATCACCTCACGACATTTCTCCACAGACCCAAGAACCCCATGATCATCTGAAAACATGCTGCAATGATCAAAGCGCCTTGTATTGCTCTCATTGTCTGTATAAACCTCTGAAAACACACACACACACAACAAACAAGGTAATGGTGATCCAAAAAATGTATGCCAACGACCAAAAACGAATCACAACCGACCTCGTGAGGGTCCAAAATGGAACTATGTCTTTTGGCAATGACAACAGAAGTAACAGGAACAACATAAGCGAACGATCCCACAGCCATAGTCGGGAGGCGGCTCCCAAACAGAGACTGAAGCAATGTGGTCACTCCAGATAAAAACAGCAAGCTCTGAATCACCCTAGTCTTCTCAATCTGCAAAAAAACCAAAAACCCCCCAATTCAAAAAACCACAAACCCAGATCAAAAACACCAAAATCGACGAGACCCATTGAATCCAAGCCTCACATCTCCTCCACCCATCAGAGGAACAATCAAGGTCGGCACGAAAACAGTAATCCCCAAACTCAAAACATAGTGCTGAAACCCTAACAACAAAGCTTCAACTGCAAAAGAAAATCAAAAACAGAGAAAAGGGTATGTTAACATGTCAGTGTGAGTGAGTGCTGAAGCTGAAACAGAGACGATCTCGATCGGACAGAGTGTACGGACGCCATGGAGGAGGGCTGTTGATGCAGTACTGGACTCCGGGAAGCTGCTCCTTCACAGGGTGGGGCTGCGGCGGCTCGGGGTCGGGTTTCTTGTTGCCTTTGCCGTTTTTACCGTTGCCGGAGCAGTCCTGTGCCATGGCTGTGGTGGTGGTGGTGGTGGTGGAGGAAGCTTGCGGTGGAGGGTATGGTTATGAAGGTGGAGAGGAGGCTTAACGGTCTGATTATTTGGACGGTTACGATTGTTATTGTACCATTTAATTTGTGTTTTTAATTTTTGAATTGTGGTTTTGGCCCTTTTGTGTGTCATTGCTAAAATTTGTTTTTGTATTTTGGAGTAAATGAGAGTTAATAAGAGAATTTATGGACAAGATTAATTATTATTATGAGAGTATTATTTCCCGCTGATGATTTGAACATGGTTTGATTTTGTTTTATTTTTTCGTATAGATTTTATTCAAAAGAAAAAGGATATGTTATATATGGTCACCGGAACTAGGTGTGTCTCCGATGATTAAACTCTGAATCATGGAGTTTACGAACTTGAAACTACAGAATAGTCATCTTTTTGGTTGCAATGTGAGTTTAGTACTGGTCCTAACTCTGTCTTATAAGTCCTTGATGGTAAATTAGTAATTGATGGGTAGTAACTTTGACAATGAGTTGTCATTTAAGTATCGTTAGATTCGCTGATGTCTTATAAGATAACGACACTTTGTTACGTATGACTATAGTGAAATGAAATTTTCATACTATGTTCTCTTTTTTAGTACCTTAACAATTTTCTGTGACAATTTATGTTAAAATAACTAGGTTTTAGAAATTAGAATATAACTGGTCCAATTTGATTTAGCAAATCAAATTTGAAATGGTTCAAATCTAATTTTAGATTTGGGGGCTTAATCGTAATTGCATCTTAAATATAAATCAAATTGAAGCAGAGATAAACAAAATTGAACCAATTTAATTTATGATTTTTTAAACCAAAAATAGTTTAGGTATTTTAGATGTAGGTTGCCACAAAATAATTGTCAAATTATTAAAAAGAGAGAAAAGTAATTAGTGTATAAAAGTATCGTTTAGTTGTAATTATATATAATCAAAATATCATTATCCATTATCTTATTATTCTTTTTAATCTAAAACCTGTCCATGTCCTTGTCCAATTTACACAACGGCACAGCCATACCAAGAATTATATGGCTAAGAGTGTGTACAATTACTCTTATAACCATAAGATGTGCAATACGGTTAGGTTTAAACTTGAAACCAAAACAATAACAAAGATATTATAATATTCTTTGTGTCTTATATTACTTTATTTTATAAAATAGATAATAGAAAATAATGTGAAAACCCATAAAATATTTACTCAGAAATTAACCTCAAATATTCAAATATATAGACGTAAAAGTAAAAAAATTATAATATTTTTACCCTGACAATAATTTACACGCAAAACCCAATAAATTAAATATTTTTACCCTGACAACATTGACAAGAAAAAAAACTACACGTATAGAGTTTCAACTCGTGTACAATTTACACGTTGGGTCGCTTTGGTGGATGAGCAATGTTTGGGTTTTGCTACAAGTGTTGCCAAAACAGAGCGACATGAAAAAAAGCGCCGCTGCGTCGCCGGTCGAGAAAAGCGAATATTATAATTATCATCTCTCGCGACGTCACTGCGTTGCCCCAACTGATCATTGGCCACGTCTCACATTATAATAATAATTGTTTCTTCTTCTACTCCCAATGCACAGTCACTCGCAGTCGTGCCCAATCACATCCCAACTCATCCACTCGCATGCAACCTCACTCCCCTCCACGTGTCCCCAGTGGCATCCCCCGTAATTACCCCCGACAGCAGAGTGTGTCCACGCATTGGCCACCTCGTACCTCCGCCGCTTGAATTGTCTATGTGTTGCCTTGCATGACGTCTCCCACCCCGCGCGCCTCCACGTGTCCCTCCTCTCTGCCTCCTCCCCATTGGCCCCTCCTTTCCCTTATAACACTCTCTTCTTCAATTTCTGTTCAATGTTCATTACAATTTACAAATATCGCATTTTCTATAGAAGCCATGATCAAGACTCTGGCTCCTTCCAACACCGCCGAGATCATGTCCCGGTACCGACCCATCGCCCCGAGGCCCGACCCTCCGGTCGGGCCTCGGCCCCGGGAGTCACCCTTCCTCAGGAAGATGTGGCCCCGGCTGCAGGCGCGGCCCACCCGCGCCCGGAAGAGGGGAAGGGCCTCGGGCGGCTCCGCCCTCGCGCCGCCGACCGGCTTCAAGCGCCAGCGGGTCCAGCCCAATAACCTCCTAAGTATCGGGTTCTTGTCATCTCCACCCAAGTCCTTTTCTTTACACGGTTTTGCTCATGACCCTGAGGTTCAGGGTCATGCTCGAGTGACGGGCGTGTCGCCCGTCACGCTCCCCCTCCTGGCTCGAGGCGAGGAGGGGGCAACGGATTTGAGCATGCATGTACCACCAAATGCGCGCGTGGTTCCGGAGGAGAAGGACCTGTTGCAACAGCTGCAGCGCCCGATCGGTGCTAACAACGTGATAGCACCAAAGCCGGTGAGACCAGTATGCTCCATCTTAAAAGTGGAGCGGGTGAACAGCATCACCACCGGAGAGCTCGGGCCAATCCCGATCCCCAAGACGAGAGCAGAGGTCGAGGAGGAGGTGGAATCCGAGGCGGTTCCGGTGGTGGTGTCTGACTCGAGGAACAAGGTCAGGATGGCGAATTCGGCTTACAAGGAGATGGTGGGGCAGCCGGAGTGCTCCTGGCTCGGGGGAGGCGAGAGGATCGGGGGCGAGGTAACGATTCAGCTCTCCGGTCTGGGTTTGGGTCTGGATTCGGCGATGGGGTTTTCGTGCTGGGTGAAGATTGAGTGGGGAAATGATCATCAGGAGAAGAAGAGCTGTGCAAACGCGTTCTGCGACGTGACTCGAATAGCTTGCGAGTCCAATGACTATGAGCTTGCATGGAGGATCCGAACACAAACCAGAGAAACTGCTTCTCTATCAAGCTCCACTAATGTTTCAAAATGAGGTTCAATTCTTAGTGTACTGTATATATGATATATCTACCACCTTAGTATAGTTTGCTGTACCTTAATTAGAGACCATATATTATAATAGAGATGAGCATAGTTTTGTTGCTTTATATTTCAGCAAATTATGAAATCATTACACTGATTGAAACAAGCAAACTGAGATTTCGCCTTGAACTCGGACTGGGTTTGACTATGCTATAATGGAACAAGACAGCACACTATTGACACTATTGACATAATCATTTTAAGATATTACACACACCTTTTGTAGTTTCCTTTGTAAAGGCAATAGTATCAACATAGGCTTGAAATTGTATTGATTGCTCTGTTCCATGGATTTGGATTTGCTTAAGCTCTTAGGATTTAGCAGGTCCTTTCCACTTGAAGTTATCAGCATATGACTTGGGCTGCAAGCATGAAAACCAAGTACAGCTTCAAATTGATGCAATCTAACAATGTCTGAGTTTTGCCAAGAAGAAGTTTCTAACCTTCAGAACAGGCCTGTGTGGCTTCTTCACCTGCATCATGATGAGTATGGTTTTGAGGGTGTCAGAAATTAAAACAAAAAAAAATAAACTTGTCAACATAAGAATGTATCGGTGATGAAAAATAGACAAATATGACATGTTTATGAACTTTCTGTGGGATTGTGTCTCTGCAATGTTCCATAAACTCTTCTCTGTCTGTGTTAATGTAAACTTGTTGTTTCTTTACTTTTCACATGATTTTAACTATTTTCTCAGTTAGATTTTAACACATTCTTGCTTCTACAGTTGAGGCACATACATGAGACATTTTCATTGACAATCAATTTGCACCAAAGCCATTTTAATATATGAGCATATACATTCAGTGTTCTTGATGCTTCCCTATTAATTTGCAGGTGTATAAAATTCCAAGAAACGGGACATACCGTATATTCCCAACCATGTTTCTCAGCAAAAGCTTTCGCAGCTTCTTCGCTATCAAAACTCAGTCCGGCCTCGCCAACATTGGCGTAGGGGTCTGCTGTGGATGTCCAGCCCATCAATGGATTTTCCCACCTGCCGATGCCGATTAGAGAATGATGCATTGATGCTTGTGAAACAAATATATGGAAACTATAGCATTATGATTTTGATATGTGATTGAAAACTCAATGTGTTTGCAGATTGGATTAAACATATAGATATAAATCAGATTGAACAAAATACTATATAAGCAAACCGACGACATACTTATGCGTGGATAGGAAATTGATTTTCCATTTTCCGACTTTCCCAGAGCCTTGTTGCGTTGCACTGCGAGCGGGCGAGTAAATGATAACCTGGAGCGTAAGAATCAAAACAATTAAAACGAACGATCTCGAGATGAATAGAACTGCAACTATCTGTACCTTATAGCAGATTGGCAAGTAGTTCAACATATACTGTGACTAAAACAATTAGGAACCCATTTATTCACCAGAACACCAATGTTGTCAAACCCAAGCATCAAACATTTATAAGGATCAATTCTGTGCCACGAACCCAGTAAAATCGCTTGGTGGTAGTTAGTCGGAAAGATTCGAGTCTTAACTAGGAGGAGCACCAAAGAAAAACTCATATAAACAATTGAGCTCACATTTGACCTAAAAAACTAGTCTATTGAGTCAAGGATCTAATGTATATATAAACTCTCTTTATATATTGTAATATTCCAATGCGGGACTTTTAATTCACATGTGTACGTACCAACAATGTTGTGCATACGTTAAAGGTAAGCTTTGTTTAGCAATTCATAACATCAAACTCTCATATTTACTTTTGAGAAGAAAAATTCAGGCTCAGTTATACGTAACTATATACACTTTTCACTTAGCTACACTCGACTAAGAGTTGAGTATTTCACTTTCACTAATTTTCATTTTTTTAAGTTTTTGAATAAAAATATGTTAAGTTTTAAATAAAAAATCTAAAATACCCCTTTCTGAAAAACTAATTTTCACAAATAAAAGGTGAAATCTAGACCAACCTCTGCCTTAACCGAGCCCTAAAGATTCGAACACATGATCTTATATGAGATACTGCTCGTCTTGACAAAAAAAATTTCCTCGAACTCAACATATTGGGTGAAATGAGATATAAGAACACAAGTGAAAACACAACAGGAAGAGCTAAAACAGCAACGAAACTATGAGTTCTGTAATGTGTGAAGTTGGATCTCGTACCCGTCTACGGAGGTGCTCTTCGGGAATACCGGAGACGACGCCGATCTCGGAAGGCTTGGCCTCGACCAAGGCGTCGGTGGAGAGGTTTCTGGATGGGGCTGTGAAAGCTCGCCGCCGATGAGCGCGGGCTAGTCTCAGACCGTGTTCAAGAAATGTTGCCATTACAGTTGCTTTTTGCTTCGACGAAAAGCTCAATGTTCTGTCTTTGGTTTTTGGTCGTGTGAGAGGTGTTTTGAGTTTTGAGTCAGTTCAGAACTGACACGAATTTACCAGAATGTCCAGAAGTTTCGCGCTACATCTGTTTTCTGCCACGTCAGTATTCAATTTTCACAAATTTAATTTCACTTATTGTTATTATAAAGCTCCATCAGACCAACATTTGCAAAATTTGCAAAATTACTTTTTTTATTAGAATAAACGATCCGAACATGTATTGAGAAAGATCGTTACACAGGACACGAATAAGAGATGTCGGTAAATCAGACATCCTGAATTCACAATCATAGCCCTGATCGGCTATAACAGCTACCTCGTGAACAACTAAGTTGTCTGATTGTCTAATAAAACAAATAAAAAAACTAATATTAGCCTCCAAGATGGATTTACAGTCAAGAATGGTAAGCCAAATTTTATTAAAAAGTAGTTTAGAACAAAATTTATGGCTTTAAATTTTGGAGAAATGATAATTCATAAGCCAAAAATAATACGTTTTAGGTATTAGTTTATCAAAGTTACTTAAAAATTATTCACATATAAAGTTAGTTTCGTCAATAATCTTTAAATTCTGGTAGCAGTACATGATAAGTGTGAATAAATACGTATATTCAATATTGTGTCATATATAAAAATTACACCGCAATATATATAAAACCTATGTGACACATAATATTAGGGTTAAAATCCTAAAGCAGAAGCCCATATATACAATAGTTTACTGTAAGTTAACATTGCCTCAAACTCGAGACGGTGACGCCGTATTCAAATGGTCATCATCTTAAGTTTGGGAACTAAAATATTGAAACGTTAAAAAATTAATAGTTTGGTGAAGCTATCATCAATATGATCACCAAAGTAAACGAAGTAGAGATTGACGTAAATTGACGTAAAAGTGACAATTGTCCTTAATATGTTTGATGTGTTCATGGATGATATCATTGTAAGTGATCTGGATTAACACTCCTACTATCACAGTGAATAAGAGCAGCAGGAGTGTGAGCAACAAATAAGAGCTTAGAGTTGGTGTCAGCAAGACCTTGATATTCAGCTTCCTTGCTAGAGCAGGAAACCATAGTTTGTTTCTTATTTCTCCAAAAAAACGAATGAGTCATCAGAAAAAAAGAATAGCCTGCAGTGAATCGTCGGTAAGCAGAATTACCGGCACAATTAACATCTTACTTAACATGTAAGATCATAGGTACGTTGATGTAAGTCTCGAGATAAAGTAATCCAAACACATCACAATCTAAAGAACAATTTTGTTGATATAAACTGCATAAGTAACGCCAAAATGTGTGACAGTAAAGTAAACAAGATTTGAATCAATTCATATATAGAATGAACCTTAATGTGCAAAATTACACCTACCATGATTATGTCAAACTCCAATAATGTCCATAACCATGGACAAGAAAGGTCTCACTCATCCATGGATTAAACAAACAAATAACAAAGACCCTTTCTTATTCAGAATCTACCCAAAACCGGCCGTTTAAGGCACAACCCACCGTACATTCCGAGATCCCACTTTGTCTCTTCTTCGCTCACAACAACAATCGCCAATTGTATGTATTCTTGTCCCAAAGACACTCCCAACTCCCATAAAATAATACCACAGAACAAGAAATCACTAATCAATTGATCATGATGGCGCCAAGCACCGATCTCGACGACGACCCGACCCTCGCCAAGCTCCGGTCCGCCAGCTCCGACCTCAAGACCCTCCTCCGCGCCTCCTCCAAGATGGAGCAGAGCCTCCTCGGCATGGACCGCGGCCTCGACGCCACGGAGGAGACCCTCTCCGCCGCGTCCAAGCGGGTCGCCCCGCTCCAGTCCCTGGCGATGGCCGCCAGGGCCCTCGAGACCCGTATCAACCGGGCCGTCTCCCCGGCCCTGTCCCTACTCGACGCCTTCAGGCTCTCCGAGTCGCTCCAGCGCGAGCTGCTCGACCTGGCCGACGGGCTCGCCGTCGAGCAGTCGCCCAGGAAGCGGCTAAAGAAGCTGCTCAGGTAATAAATGCTCTGATACCATGAAAGATTATGAATATTTCTCATCGAATTTAAATTTATATGATTAACAGGTACGTCGACTGCGTGGACCGGCTCAACGAGGCGATCGGTGCCATCAGTGTCGATGGCGAGCCGGTGATTCAGAGGCTGCAGGAGGTGGTGGAGTTCTTGAGCCGGACCAAGGCCACGGACCAGTTCAGGACTCTGAGGCTGCGCGAGACTCTGCTCACTCTCAAGGCTCTGTACGAGACAGAGGTCGATGCTATGAGGTTCGATGGGTTGCTTGACGAGGCTCTGCTCAATCTGCAAGACGAGTACGAGAGCATTCTGCTGCAATTGACCCATCAGAACATAGGCGACGGCGACGGAGACGGAGAAGAGCCCAAAACTGCCCCGTTTGATCTCGGCTCGGAGCTGGAGGTCGAAGCTCTGAGGCGGATTTCGGAGACTCTTGCCGCCAATGATTGCTTGGATATTTCCATCGATATCTTCGTCAAGGTAACAAAAACTAAAAATGCTAATCAAATTATGAGTACGTGTTTATGTCTGACTAGCGTCTAGCATATTTTCTGTTCATGAATAGGTTCGATATCGGCGTGCTGCGAAGGCGCTGATGAGATTGAACCCGGATTACCTGAAGACGCACGCGCCGGAAGAGATCGATGAGATGGAATGGGGGAGCTTGGAGACGGCGATAACGCTCTGGATCCAGCACTTCGAGCTCTCGGTGAGGACCGTGTTCGTGCTGGAGAAGAAGCTCTGCTTCGAGGTCATGGGGAACGTGATGGAAGGCCTGATCTGGGCAGAGTGCTTCGTCAAGATCGCCGACAAGATCATGGCCGTCTTCTTCCGGTTCGGGGAGGGCGTCGCCAGGAGCAGCAAGGAGCCCCAGAAGCTGTTCAAGCTGCTAGACATGTTCGATTCGCTGGAGAAGCTCAAGACAGAGTTCTCCGAGATCTTCGACGGCGAGGCAGGCGCCGATATCTGTACTCGGTTCAGAGAGCTCGAGAAGCTCCTCGTCCACGCCTCGAGCAAGGTGTTTTGGGAATTCGGGCTGCAAATCGAAGGCAACTCCGACGGCCTCCCGCCCCCGGCGGACGGATCGGTCCCGAAACTCGTCCGGTACGCCGTTAACTACCTGAAGTACCTGGCGACGGAGAATTACAGAGCCCCGATGGCGAGCGTGCTCAGGACGGAGCAGGTTTGGAAGGCGGGTATCCTGTCGAAGCCAGAGTCGGACGAGAGCCTCCTCAGAGACGCGATCACGAACGTCATGGAGGCTCTGGAGCGGAACGTCGAGGCCAAGAGGTCTCGTTACAGAGATAGAGTATTACCAAACATCTTCTCCATGAACACGTACTGGTACATTTACATGAGGACGAGGAACACGGAGCTGGGGAAGCTGCTGGGAGACCAGGCGATGAAGAAGAGGTACAAGATCGTCGCCGAGGAATCGGCCTACATGTACCAGAAGCAGGCGTGGGTTCCCCTGGTTCGGGCCCTCGAGAGGGACGATTTCATGAAACAGGGTGGCAGCGCGGCGGTGGGAGCGGTGGCGAGAGGGAAGCTGGAGGCTTTCTTGAAGGGGCTGGAGGAGATGGCGGCGAGGCACCGGGGCGGGTACAGCATACCGGACGCTGACCTGAGGGAGCAGATCAGGGAGGCGACGGTGAAGCTGGTGGTGCCGGTTTATGCTGAGTTCGTTAGCTCGTTCTCGGCTCAGTTGATGCAGCAGGGGAAGGGGTGCCCGAGCGCCGAGTCGGTTCGGGAGTCGGTGAACGAGATCTTGGACGGCGGCGGCGATCGGGAGGTGAAGCTGAAGCGCCGCGACTCGAGGGACCGGAAGAGTGGGGGGAGCTACGCGGCGGTTGACGGTGATGTTAAGGGGTTTGGACGGTCCAGATCGAATGTTAGTGATGTGTGACATTTACGGAGATATAATTTCGTTGATATAATTAGTTATATAAGAGCGTCTTTAATATAGAGAGTGAAAATGAAAAAGAAAATGCCACGTTCTCTTTAAAAGGTAGTAGTCAACTTGTAGGCTCGCGTTCTCTTTACTGAAATGTAACAGTCAATTTTCGGTATCTTCTAAAACAATTTCGGTATACATCTCGAACTTCAACCATCTCGATCTATAAACGCGATATTTTGTTTACATTCATAATTGGTGGTCGACAAAAAAGTACAATTAAGTAAAGCCCTAAATGTGACAATATATATACCAAGCAAGTGCAAAATGTGACCTAATTAACCCATTTAGGGAAATAGCTTTTCTCCTTCAACTTGCCAAGAATTCATATTTCCACGCCCTGCGCGTAACTAAAAACAACATACTCGCTTCCAAGATGAAGATACTTTTGTCCAATCCAATGCTTCGAAAACAACACGTGGCAGTCAATCCCCCCAAAGAGTTCACTTCATGCGTGCTGTTCACGGAGAATCCATCAGATCACAAACGAAAGTCAACTAAATCAACGGCCCGTAACGCGACAGTCAGAACCAAACATCTCTACGCATCTCCGCACCGAATCATTTTGACTGCAATTACCCTTGTACCCCAAGGCAAAGATAGGTATTTACACAGTGACGCGTTTCGTTTCGTCCACAGCTTCAAGTCCCTCGTCATTTTCTCGAGAAAATTTCCCGATTTTCCCGAGAAAATCCGCCATGGCCAATCTCGAGGAGGAGACCTCTCTGTCGTTCGATTTTCCGGAGGACGTTCTTCTCTGCATCCTCTCGTTCCTCACCCCCTCCGAGATCGGGAGCTTCTGCTGCACATCGAAGCGCTTCGTCTCTCTGGGACGATCCGAGAGCCGCCTCTGGTTCGCCCTCTGCGACCGGCGTTGGGGAGCTAAGACCCAGATCAGGCGGTGGGGTTGCGGAAAGATCGGGTTCAAGCTCCTCTACAGAACCCTCGCCGAGTGGGAGGATCTGATCGGTTTCTGGCGCCGCAGCGGCGGCGATTCGTCCCCGTCGCTTGTGTTCTTCGAGTGGGGACCAAATTTCATAACCGGTTCTAGGGTTTCGTCGTCCCAGAGCGGGACCTACGGGGTCGTAAAGGCGCCGTTTTTGTGGATGAGCCTCTCGCAGGAGGGTCAGGTCGTGAACTTCGTAGATCCGCAGGGGAAGAGCAGTGATTTGGTTGGAGGTGTTGAGAGTGTGGAGGATTTGGGGGTTCTGGTGGAGAGTGATTTGGTTCCTGTTCATGTTAGTTTCATTGGGAGGACCCATTTGGTTGTGGAGGAGAATTTGGGGTTTTCGTTTAGTTATGGAGAAAATGGGATTGGAGAGAGCTCGAATGGCTCGAGCTCGGGTGGTGTGGTGGGAGATGGAGATGAGCAATGTGTGGTGGAGGATTTGATTGGGAGTGAGTGTTCTCCTCCTGCTGGGATACAGGATCGGTTCATGTCGGAGATTTATCAGTATTTTGCGAACAGGACAAGCCCGGGAGCGGATAGGAGGAGACAGAGGAGGAGGGAGAAGGAGAGGCATGGGCGGAGGAAGCGGGAGCCGGAGCATTTTGTGAAGATTGTCAATTGCTCGCCCACTGCCTCAAGGCCATTGCAGGGCCTATGGAAGGTACATTTTTTTGGGTCTTATTTTGATCTGTTTGTTGTGATTCTTGATAGTTTCTGTGATGCCAAACATTCTTAGATGATAAAAGAGGTTGTTTGCTAAAATTGAATGCAGATAAGTATGAAAAATGATAGCTTGATTGTGGATGAAGTTGTTCTAGGAATGATATGCAAACCTTAGAGTAGAGATTTTTTTGGAAAATTCTTTGACCATTGTTAGATTTCGATATCTCTGTCTGATCTTTTAGCTATCTTGTACTGTATTGGGGCATGATATTCAAAGGATTTTTTCAAAAAGGACTGTCCCCTTACCCATCTACTGTATTCATCACGGAGAGGTAGAATGGGGATGGGGAGAAAAACGCACGCATTATGATCCTTTCTAGAATCTTAATGTTTCATACAGGCTTTTTCTTTCTTTTTTTGATCAATGAAAATAAATTTTATTAGAAAGAAATAGGGCGAGATCCCGAGAAAGTAGCAACACCCACAATATACAAAGGGAGAAACAATGCAAGCTTTGGGCGACGAAAAGAAAAAACAACCAAGAGAACAAAGATAAGAGAAAAGATGAAGAGAAAGGAGGCGGAGGGCACTACGAGGTTGTAGCCACAGAAGCCTTTGCAAGATTCCGGGACTCCTCCTCGTTCATGTGTTGGAGCCCAACGATGAGATCTTCCTCGTTGCCATGAGTAGTAAAACTCATAGTTTTGAGAAATTCCAAAGAATCTTCTGCAACTGTCCTTTGATTTTACCCAGAATTCCCTGACCAAGGTGGCTTTTCCTCCCAGTACATATCCTCTCAATGAGTAAGAGAATACAAAAAAGCTATTTGATGAATTGTTAGTTTGTGATGTGGGTTTACAGTTCAAAATTTTCCCTTAGAATGGATGTTTGATGTTCTTCCTGGGAACCATATGAACGAGGTGGCTGGTTCTCCCCTTACCTATCTGCTTGAGTGAGAGATATAATGGGGATGTGAGAGTGATTTAACATAATGATCTCATATGTAATTATATCTATTGCTGTGAAGACAACTTGACGGAACTAACATCCTCAAATATGTTATATTCTGTCTACTGTCTTGGCTTGCAGGGAATCTGTGATGACACGAGCATGGATTTTTATCTCGTGGTATACGATGAAACAGGGGGTATTTCCTGCCGAAAGGTTGGGGACACGAGCGAGAGGACCGGTGAGCAGCGTTTCACTGCCTATGCTCCAGTGTTTTGGACGCCAGATGCCAAATTCATCGACTACCCCGAATCATCAGAGGAAGAGTATATATACGATACTCGCATTCATCTCCGGCCAACTCACACCGATGGGCAAGTCACTGTGATTGAAAATGAAGTCGTCTCTCGCCTTCTTTTCATCAACTCGAGTTATGACTTGGTGATTCCCGGAACTACGCCAAATCCAAGGCAAGCGGAAGGGAGGATTTGGCAGTACAGGAATGGCACATTTGGGTTTGGATTTCTCAGAGACAACTTCATCATAGATCTCAAACATATTACCCAGAATGGGTGTCTTCTGGATACAGAAACAGTGTAGTAGTAGTCAGCTAATTTATTCTTCAGGTTAGAACTTAATGTGACCATATTGGTATGTAGCTTGTCATGTCACCCTTATATGGTGGTGGCACTGTATACTATATAGTTTCTGTGAGCACATTAAATTCATTCTCATTTAAATTAATTAATCACATCTCTGTTTACTCATATCAGTAGCTCATATTTATATATTACAGAAACATTTTGTATGATACTCTTTTCTTTCTCTCTTTCATTCCATCTTTGTTTTTTGCATTTGTAAGAGAAACTTGCAAGGAAACTCCATTTTATATATTTGTAGAAAATTCTATTATCTTCAATTTAATCTAATATTGGATCAAATAAGATTTTACAGATTAACTTATGCTCTTCGAAAAATTAGCAGTGCATCTTTTTTATTTACAAAATTTTAGATAATGACACTTTCTTACACCTAATTATAGCGAAATGACACTTTTATACCCTAATTATTTTTTTTCTTTTTAACACCCTGACATTTTTTTTGTGACAACCTATCCTAAAATGACTAAAATACCCCTAGTTTAAAAATTAAAATAAAACTGACCCAATTTGATTTATCAAACCATATTTGAAATTGTTCAAATTTAATTTTAAATTTTGGGGCATAATTGTAGTTACATTTTAAATACAAATCAAATTGAACCATAGATAAACAAAATTGAACCAGTTCAATTTATGGTTTCTTAAACCAATGGTAGTTTAAGTATTTTGGACATTTTAAAAGTAAGTTGTCACAATAAAATTGTTAGGGCACTAAAAAGAGAGAACAATAGTTAGGATATGAAAGTGTCATTTTGTTATAGTTAGGTGTAACAAAGTGTTATTATCCATTTTTTTTATGAAGTGTCTGATCAAATTTTAATTATTGTTATTGGTATGATGTCCTTCTTTTCTAGTATTTATTTTTTGACACACATGATGAGCCGATCAAAATCATAGAGTAACGTGTAATTTGTCTGAAGAATCAAGTAAAACCATAAATTTTGAAGTATTTATTACTTGGATAGATCTTATACATTAAAATACAATATCCATCCCATACTCCATCACTTAGTTAGACTTGAAAAATGAAACGATTGGTTCATACACATCTTCTTTGGCGTTGTGAGCCAATATATAATCCATGTGTGCGTAAAATAGTTGAAAGTTTATGACGAGCTTGGCTGGATCATGATCACTGATATCATTCACCAATCTTAACACGTCTATGATGTCCGCGAGGCTGTCTAATGCTCCATAACCGAGAAAAATAGGAAAGTCTTTTGGAATGTCTTCCAACAAATATGGTGGAGGTGTAGGTTTCTTATAATGTACCATGTTTTTTAGGAGACCGTAGTCGAACTTTGCCATACCTCCTCCCCGAATATCTGGATATATTATATATATTCACATGATTCCATTAGTAATTAAAATTAATGATTGAAATGGACATAACGAATTTTGTACTACTTACTCTGAGACAAGTGCTGGAGAACTTTACTAGAAGTTGATTGTGGCTCGTGTTCAAGAAATCTAATAAAACTATCTTTATCAATACAACAATTCGGACCTGTCCAAGTATAAATAATGGAAATCATAGTGATTATTTGATTAATGATTTATATAAAATCAATTGTAAATACATGTGAGGTAAAATTATTTATGACAAACGAAACTACCTGTTGCAAACCATAACGAGACGGCACAGTTAAGATGAAACATTTTGCAGGTTTTAGCAGCAAAAGTTGCTGGAATTCTCCTACAAGTTGGATAAGTACGATGTTAATCAATTACATAAATATATCATACACGCAACTTCAAAATTTAATACTGCAAAAATATATTATTCTTTTACCCGACGGGATTACACTCGGGTGGCTTCACAAAATCTCTCAACTGGAGAAAATAAACAATAAGTTAGAGATACTTTTTCAATATGTTTTCAACTTATGGAATATAGACAGTTGTCTTACATTTGAAAAAAGATTCTATTGGACTATTTAACATCATCTCGTTATACATAAACATACCTCAGCCAAAAAAAGTTCAGCACTAACTCGCCCGAATATGGAGTAAAGGAATTTCATATGACCAATTGGTGCCAACAAAGCAACCGATCTCATCTTTTTTATGGTGGGTTGCTTAGCGGCGAGTGCAGCCAAAGCAACAAGAGTTCCCTGTGAAAGTGATAGTAATATAAATAATATTTTAACTGCATTAGACTTTATGAGAATAATTATTAACATACTATAGTATAAATAGACGAAATTCATACCATGGAATGGCCAACATAGTGCACACTTTGCCCGGTATTCTTATGCACATAGTTAACGGTAGCATCAAGATCGATTTCTGACAATTCTTGCCATGAAAAGTCCCAAAATTTCTTAAACAAAGAACATTAATCAACATATTTGTATATGATTGAATGATATAATTTATAACTTAACAAAATATACTTGAATCTCAAATAGGAAATAACAGAATTACCGGTTGCAAAACATTTAACCACTTATGACACCGACTATATTTGGTTCCCCTGTTGTTGTTAACCCAAACGTCGTATCCCATATCTGCTAAATAAAAAGCTAAAGAATCTTTCTCCACCGCCATCCACGCAATTCCATCCTACAAGTATGTCCGTATACATTCTACCATTAATAACGCATTTGTAAATTATATCGAGTTGTAATAGTTACGAATATATATGTGTGAGAGAATTAATTTATTTGCTTAGAAATAATCATAATCGTGGAAATTAGAAGTAAGTACACAAAAGAGGCCGTGTTGCAAAAGAACTGGAGGGTGGCTTGCAACTGTCTTAGATGAATTAGATAATGTTGCACTTTGTGTCGGAGGGATCCTCTGCATGCTGAGAATATGTCCGTCTTTTGTCGTCACCTGAAAATCACATGTAAGTGAAAATAAATTATTAATATAAAACACCAAATATATATAATACATCTATAGTGGTAGTTGTTTTTGAATTACACCGTATCCTAAATTTACCCTTTAACCCTCTTCCACCCAGTTTACAACGGGATATGAAATCCAGACCTCTGCACTAATAATATGAGACTCAAACCGTTGAGGTGTCCCATCGGGTACTATAGTGATAATTGATAATTTGTGACAAATTTGACTAACGAATGAACGACATATCAACATTTTAAAGCACGTACCGTATGCTCTTCGCATTTGTACCCATATTTATCAACCATGTCTTTACAAGCGCCACCGCTGCGACATGGAAATGGAAAGTTAGTATCATTTGTGGGCGCAGGAGTCGGCGCAAGTGCATTGGCTCGTGCAAAGGCCAACTGAAATTCTTCTATCTGTCCTTCAGAAAGTATCTTATTATTTCCGCTTCCAAGAACTGGATTTAGCCAACATAGAAGAAATAAAAAGGCCGTTGATATCAACATCTTGAAAACCATTATTCAAGATACTCTTATGGTGATTTTCTAGTGTTCTATTTTCTCTTTGATGTTACTGATCCATTAGCATGTTTATGTCTTAAATAGCTATTTGTGAAGGTCACACTTGTTTTTAAGTGCCATGATTTTGGGATCAATGGTTTGAAAAGTTAATCTCATTGTATACGTGTTATTGTGTGGAAACATTCTTAGTGCTTTTTTTTAAAAAATAATTTGTTACAATTGCTTGTAACCTTTGACCAGGCAATATGGAAAAAAAATAAATATTTCAAAAACATAAACAAAAATGATAATATCGTAAGTGTTGTGTAAGGGTTTAAATGACGTTGCCCATAAAAAAATGTTCTTCACCGTGTTAAAATCGAGTTCGGTCTTAATTCGTTATAATCGAGTTTGAGTCAAATTCGAAATTAATATCAGGCTTATTTGATTAATAAGCTGAGTTTTCGCACTTTTTAAGACTTGACAATCTCTTTAGTCCACAGTCTACTTACTTAGTATTTATATATTTTTATTAAATGTAAATGGGATATAGTTTTTAATGAATATATAATAAAATCTAGTAATTGAGTTTATCGAGCTGAACTTGAGTTTGACTATATTTTCGAGTCGAGGGTCGAGTTTAATAATAGAAACTCAATCTATTTTGAGCAATCCTTTTTTTTTCGAGATCAACCTTTAAAATTGAGGCTCAATTTGATAACTCTCTCGGCCGACATGTATCGGCTTAGCACCTAGTAATATGGAAAACATATGAAAAATAAAAATAAAAAATTTAATGAGAATTTTTGAAATGCATATGAAATAATGTAACTACACTTAAAATAGGCTGTTTTGTAGATGACTAGACCTATAATTTTTTTGATACTTTGGGTACTCTAGTTTGGCAAATTTTGTACCGTTAGTCACTCCATCGGGTCCGTTAGTTTTTGAAAATTTAATTGTTAGTATAGAGAATTTTAGACTTTTCGCAAGCGACTTAATATCGTCAGGCCTAAGTGACGCGTTAGGTAAGTTGAGGAGTTCACAGATCACTTTAATCTTTCGGGAGAGTTAAGTGAAAATCTGAAATTGTACATAGGTGATATGTAAATTTTTCTCTAAAACAAAAGGTTAAAAGTTTAATGCGTTAAGAAGTCGACGAGCCAAGTGACAGGGTTTCTCAAAGAGGGACGGAATTTTATGAAAGGTGTCGAAAATGATAATGATGAAAATGCGCTTAACGAGACATTTGGCACGTAGAAAGTGAGTAAGATGACTTTCTCAATGTCAGTGACGATGCCATAGTAGGATGCCCATAGATTTAGGAGCTTGGTCTAGCGTCTTAACATAAGAGGGCGATAAGTTTCTTCATATGTTGAATTTGAACTTATCAGTGTACTGATGATTCAATCTAATCCAACATAATGAAAAATAATAAGTGACATCTAAAAATTTCACACCCTTCTTTTAAAAAAAAATAATTTACAAGGTTAATTTAGACATTATTTACCATAGTTATATGCAAAATATATATAATTAACTGCGGTGTTTATTAAAAAAAATTCGTTTACAGAAGTTTTATATAAAAATCGTATAATTAACTGTAGTTTTATGGGATTTGTCCTCAGTTCAACCTATATTATTCAAGAGATTCATAAACAATAAACAGGAAAAATCACAAGATCGAACAGTTGAAAATTCCTGCACTCTTCGTCCCTCCCTTAAACCCTTACACCTAATCGGTCTAAGCTCCATTACAATCGGTCTAAGCTCTTCTCTTACCCACCAGCAGCTTCACTGCTCCTCCCTCTTTCTATCATATCTGGGTATGTATCAATTTTTGTTCTTTCCAGTTATCTACTGATTTCTGCTTGCTGAATTGATATTGAATAACGAGTTTCGGTATTTGGCAAATCGGTGTCAGTTTCATTTATTTTTCCCAGAGTTGCCTGAGCTACCAGGCATAAGCAGGAGAAATTTTAAGGGTTCTTGAGTATTGAGTGTACTATCTGGAAACTCAATTTAGTTTTTTTATTGGAATTACGAACTGGGTTTTGCATATGAGAGGTGCTATATTTGGGTGAAATGCTTGTAATGGTGAATTTGTTAGTTTGACTTGGACTATGTATGATCAGAATAATTTTTTTGAGAGGGTTTTATTGTGGCATGGGAATATATTTGACTCTTTTGTGAAGATATGGTGAACTGAGCTCAATGGTTTAGATTTTCGGGATATGGGTGTCGGGTGGTGAGTTAGTATTGCTCTTATTGGTAAATGTGGCAGCTTTAGCTACTTAGAAGCGTCATGCAAACGGAAAAATGAGAATAACTTAGATATGGACTCTCTCATGTATCTTCACATAAGAGGAGTTAGTATTGCTCTATCGGTAACTGTCCACGTTCCCGTTTTTGTAAGAAAAATGAGAATAACTTATTTAGCGATGGACTCTCTCATGTATATGCCCTCCATGTGCTCTATCAAATCAAAGGGAGTTAATTTATCTTAGATAATTTTTTCATAACTAGCTTACCGAAAGGAAAACAGAAATAAATTTCTTAGAGAAAGTAGACATTTTTTTTTATATGGAGGGAGTATTTTATTTCAATATAAACATGTATAGTTTTTTTGTGTGTAGAATATAATATGTACTCTTTCAATTACTATTTATAAGGATAGTTATCACTTATACGTAGTCAGCAGCTATCATCCAATACAGACATGTGGCAATATTTTTTCTCTCAAATTACATTTTAAACGGTTCAGTTAGAATGTGCATTCATTTCTATAGTTTTTGTCACCCGTTTGTGCATATGGTTATGGTTAGCATCTGTACTCATTGATATTGTAGTTACTAGTTAGTGAAATTGAGGAGTATAGTTTGACTAAGGTATTAGTATTTAGTATAAAAGTTAAATTTTCAATACTCTTTATCTTTCACAGCCCTATGAAATAGTTGCATCACCTTCATATATTAAAAGAGAAAAGAAAGGATGGTTTTCGGCCAAGTTGTGATTGGTCCACCTGGATCCGGGAAGACCACCTACTGCAACGGCATGTCTCAGTTCCTCCAACTCATTGGGCGGTATACTCCCTCTTCTCAGATTTAATTATTTTCTATTTTTATGTTCTTTCTATGATCAATTTGAATCTTTTGAACAATAAACAAAACACAATCAGTATCAGTATCAGGCATAAACTAACTGGGGCAGTAGTGTATGATTGAGTTTTTCTTTCCTATTGAACAATTGTTCCCTATGCTGAAACAACACGGCTACAATGATAAAGGAAATTTCAGGTTAGTGGTACTGGTATGAATTGCTTTCGTCCGTGTGCAGCTCAGTTGAGGTGATAAAAGGTTTTGGGTGATCATTTCAGACATTTGGGGTTGTCACTTGTCACAGAAGTAATGGATATACAGTTGTGTGTGCAAACTGATAAAAAAATTGTTTGTAAACATGCTGAAACTTAGCATATACACAAGCAAATGTGGAGTGGGATGCCATTTTTGGAAATAAAAAACATTGGGGTTGAGTTGTGGCATCATAAAACATTTCTTTTAAGCGATCATAAATTTGGGGTACTGCTATATAAAACAAGGACTATGATATGATCACAATTATGATTTTGTTCACGTGCGTATCTTTCTTCGGAAATTAGTGTATATTTTAATTCATGTTATAACGATTTGGGTCTTCGATGTTTTATTCAGTGATTATGAGGCTGGGTAAAGAAAGGACGAGTATGGTGTGTTACAATATACAGGCTACTGTTTTAGTTAATGGATAGAAAATGAAATATTCATGCCACGTGTATTGTTTCATATTTATATAATTTGAGTATTGACATGCAGGAAGGTTGCCGTTATCAATTTGGATCCTGCCAATGACGCACTGCCGTATCCTTTTAAATAGATCTTCTTTTCTTTAAAAGTGTTCTGTTTGGTTTGAAGTTGAAGTTGGAAATCATGGATCTCCCTTAACATGAAAATAGGTATGAGTGTGCCGTGAATATTGAAGAGCTTATAAAACTGAGTGATGTGATGGCGGAGCATTCTCTTGGTCCCAATGGAGGTGAGCCTAATTTGTTTATGATCCTTCTGAATTCTTTTTGTTTGTAGTCAATATAAAGCTATGCTTAGGATAAACAATTTCCAATATATTTTGTAACTAGAACAAGGAATGTATATAACATGTACTTGGTCCTGCCGCCTGTAAAGCTTCTGCACTAGAATGATAGAAATTACCAGACACATACATTATTGTTTTCCTTGTTTTAATGGCATGGGACTCAAAACCTTGGGTTAGGAGACCTCTTCCTTACTCTGTATATTTATCCATTGGCTGTTTCGAAGATTTGACCATAGAATTTTTCCATGAGAATATCAAGTTGGTTCTGGTACTTAATATATTTTCCCCTTGCAATGTGTATTTCTCGTTTTCATGATGTAACATTTTTTCTTATGTCCATCTAGGTCTTGTGTACTGTATGGAGTATCTAGAAAAGAATATTGACTGGTTGCAAGCAAAATTGGAACCTCTTCTAAAAGGTTTGTATTTCTGGTTTTTGTTACTCCATTAGTAATCAAATTGATGAAATCGATCTTATTGATACAGCATACGCCGTGGTCTTGACTTTTCTCTCTTTTATGTTTGCTCGGTCAAGATAAATAAAATATCTAAACTCAGAAGCTTGCCTTTAAAATATTTTAGGAAGATGTTAATATTCTTACATAAGAATATTTGCCATTTATAGAATAAGAAAGTGGAGATATTTCCCTAACTTTAACAGTCTAGCTTGCAACAAAAGCCTTATTATTGTTGGGCCAGTATGAAGGATGAGAATGAGGAATAATGTATGTGCTGTGAACATTTTTGTACAGCGACAAAGGTGTACATATTAGTGAACCATTATATCTAGATGACCTGACGAGAATTATTCTGAATACATTGCCAATTCAGTGATACTTTGCTCTTAAAGCATGGCATAAAATACAATGAAAACGGGTTGGTGCATTTCAACTGATATGCACATCTATGCAGAGTTTCTATGTGTAGTATTACTAGAAGTTTATAGGTTTTGAAATTTTGGTCAAACGTGAAAGCTTGAGTTGTCATCATGAGCTTTTGGTTTCTTTATGGTCAAATGATTAGGGCCAACATATCTGCTCTATGCATGATTATTAAATGGTGCTATCACCCATGAGATATTAATGTAATCGTCTATGATTTCATTCTTCTTTCTTTTCTCCTTGTTACTATCTACAAGTTACTCTTATTTTTGTTTGGTTTACTTTAAAACTGTTTCATAGTTTGTTCTCTTACTACTCTGCAGATCATTATCTTCTCTTTGATTTTCCTGGACAAGTGGAACTATTTTTCCTTCACCCCTGTGCAAAGAACACAATCATGAAACTCATAAAGAAGTTGGACCTTAGGGTATGATTGTTTAATCACATTCACTAGTTTTCATATACTCTAGTATGAGAGACCATAGTGGATGTTATCTAATTATTAACATTGTGGTTGCAAAAATGTTGATGGAAGCTCGTATTTACAGTTGGTTGCAGTACATTTAGTTGACGCTCATCTTTGTAGTGACCCTGGGAAGTATGTGAGTGCATTGCTCCTGTCATTATCAACAATGCTCCATTTGGAACTCCCTCACATCAACGTTTTGTCAAAGATTGATCTTATCGAGAACTATGGAAAATTAGGTGTGTTATGGCTTTTCTTCATTTGACGCAGATCGATAAAGCATTAGATTTAAACACTCTACTTACTCATCACTATATTATATTATCTTGAATGTATTGCAGCTTTTAACCTTGATTTCTACACGGATGTACAAGACTTATCATACTTACAGCACCATCTTGATCAAGATCCTCGTTCTGCTAAGTACAGGTGTGATTTTACCCTTTTGCATGTTTTTATAAGTTAATCTTGCTGCTAAGTATTGCATCATTTCTCAATATGCTTTGGGGCAGTTCAATTGGTAAATTTGTGCCTTGTGGCCTTATTGGAAATGTAGAATTTATGCTTCATTGTTTCTGGGATTTAGTATGATACATGCAACAGATAAGATAACAAGGTTCATCCGTGTGTATTTAGGCCATTTCTTGAATTGGGGACTCAAATCTTTAGCTTTTCACATAGGTATATTTCAGGTTGCTAAAATTTCAAAGACATGCAAACAACCTATTTGCTTTTCTTTCTTCAATTCTTCCAGTTTTGGCTCTGACATGCCACTGAGAAATGTAATCAATATTTATGTTAATATCCTTTGCAAGCATTTGCTACCTTTTATCTGTCTTTACAAGTTGAAAAAGCTCCACCATCTTTTTCATCATAATATGTTGCATATAAGCTTTTTAACCCTTTTTATCTGCAGAAAGCTGACAAAGGAGCTGTGCGAAGTGGTAGAAGACTTCAGTCTTGTTGACTTTACGACCTTGGATATTCAGGCACTCCTAACCTCTCTCTCTCTCTCTCTCCGCTCCCTTTGTGACAAAAGTTTTTTTAGCTTATTTTCTGATGAGATACGTGTCTTCCAGGATAAGGAGAGCGTGGGAAATCTTGTGAAGTTGATAGACAAAACCAATGGGTACATTTTTGCTGGGATAGAAGGGAGTGCAGTTGAGTTCAGCAAGATAGCCGCTGCTCCTCTTGACTGGGACTATTACAGATATCCTTTTTCTTCGAGCTCCTCGTTACATTGTTTTAGCTATCAGCAGTATACACTATATAACATATAGCTGGCAGAAGTCTCCCCAACATGCATAATAGCCATCCCTTATTCAAACCATCCTCATCCTCATCACATGAATGGGAGCGTACTAGTTGACTCAAAATTTTCCTTGAAAAAGTGAATCATTTACACAGTTTTTTTCTTCTAAAATTGCACGTGTTACAATCATTGACCTACAAGCTATGTAAAATTGGGTCGTATATATCGGGTTGGAATCCACTACTAAAAGGTCAACCTTATTAGTTGTGTTTGTTCTTTCCCTTTATATATGCCACATTGTTATCAATTCTTTCCATGTGGGTTTATATATTCATCAACAAGTTATAATAGCGCTCCTTCAAAACATGTTTTATAGACTTGGGCACTTTCTTAGATCTTTAAGATGACTCCATGCATGATTGGCTGTGTTTTAAGAATCCCTGACTTGTTCGAGTAATCGTTCAATCCGATTTATTTTATGATTAGTCCACAAAAGGCCCTCCCTGCCCGATTAGTGCATAGCGTTTTTCAGAATAGTGATGATTGGTTTGATATAGTTTTGTAGAGATTGTTACAGTTGGTTCATAGAACACAAGTTTTGCTTAACAGAGCAGTCTCTTACAGTTGCTGCAGTGCAAGAAAAGTACATGAAGGATGATGATGATGATGATGATGACCATTTTGACTGATTCTTATGGAAATCAACAGAACTCTGTTTTGCCAGCAGAACAACACCATAGTTTCTGACATAATATATTTGTGAATTTTGGAATTTGTACACTGCACTTGTTTTATAGTCCAAAATTGTTTTGTTAAGTTGTAGAAATATTTGTCAGGGGACAGAGTCTTGTTTATGGAAGCCAACAATCTACAACTTTATTTGGGCTCCAAAGGATGAGTACAGTTCTGGTTAAATGATGGCTTCATCAGTGATTAACATGTGATTTATTAAGTTATTAAGGTACTGTCATATGATTAAAGATTTGTTTTGAAAAGATTATTGATTGCTTCCCATTTTTTAAAAATTTAATCATTATTAAATATAAATGTCCAAACATCCAAGTTTCCTTAAATTTTTAAGTGATAATTATGATTTGGTTTGACAAAGTTCTGTTGAACATGTCTTGACTAGAAAAATAATGCACAATCTATGTAAGGAGTGATGTCATATGAATAGTCAATATATAAATCTTGGTGAACAAGTCGTCGCATTTCTATATTACAAATCAATAATCAGATTAAACTGTCAAGTTCTTGAAGGGTTGAGATCTCAACGGCACTATATCTTGATCAACAAGCATCTAAATTAACACTATCAATTTCACCATCAAAACTATTTGAAAATTGTTAGTTGGTACCCAAGAAACTCAAATTAACATAGGGACTACAAAATTATTAGTAAGAGGAAAATGCTTACAAAATAACACTAAACTTTATAATCTTTAAAAGAAAGAGATGTAATCATTCTTCCTAGTGACGTGATTTGTCATACTGAAAGAAAAAGAATTATGAGTAAAATCACGATAATCTCTCAAAACGCCTCTCAGAACTTGTTATCGCGTAAGTGCTGAAAGAGAACACAAGTTTTACATTCTACTCACCCGATAGGTGTGAAACATCAAACAAATGAAATTGTACCATGAACTTCTTAGGTAAAGTATCTGAACCGTTTTTTATTTAAAATTTCAAAATCAATATATCACAATATAAGCCGTCATCGTATTATATAAATAAATTTCTCTAATAAGACCACAAATGCTCCTAAACCGCTGATTTTGAACACCTCATAACCAAAACCGTATCTATTTTAAATATGTCAAATCAATCTTTCACGTACATATTGTTCAAGTTCCTCATAACAAACACTCATGTGTTAAACATAACCGTAAAATATCATCCAACAATTAAATACGAGATACAGAGACATGATAAATGCCAAAAATACATAAATATAAACATCAAAATGGTCATGGTAAATTTGCAGGCGATAAATATATTAATATGTTGAGGATGAAAATAAGAGCTATGAATCACAAAAATAGTTGGTTTCATCTTTACATCAACTCCAGTTCTTGTACATGTTAACAATAGTGACATAATCTTATAATTAAGAAAAACTATTAATGATGCTTATATATTCATTAAAAAAATAATGAAATCAATATGAAGTCATTTTCTAGGTCAAAGTGCAAAAAGAATTGGATAGATTTGAGGATAAAATCTAAAATAAAAAAACTGAAAACACTGTTTTTGTTTTTTCTTTTCTTTTTGGACCAATAGTATTTTAGACCAGTCAACCAGATTTAAATAATGTCATTTTAACTTATTAAGAAAAATCGTATAATTATTTAAATTTTAATAACATTATCTAATAAGATTGGTCGAGACCAGAAAGCAAGCAAAACGAATTATCCACTCAAGCTCAAATTAAAATTTCTATAATAAAATATAGTGGCAAACACATTTAAAATTATTCAAGCTAATAATTACCACCCAAACAAAAATTCCTTAGCAGAACCAAACACTAAAACTCTCCTGAAACAAAGTCCAAAAAGAAGAAAATAATTGCATATTCTTCTAGAAAGCAACCGTTAATTATTGAACATAACTAGACTTATTGATTCTTGACCCACAAGCCAAATCTTTCAGCTATTTTTATTCTTTCTAAACTTCAAAACTTGTGGTGTGAACATATATAATAATCATTTACAAAAATAATAAAAATCCAACGTGACACATTCTTCTTCCCCAAGGAAATTCTGCAAAAAACCCATGTGATGAAGCTTCCATAACATTGCTGACCAACAACTTTTCTTTCAATCATGCTCTTGGATCTGGTCCTCCAAACTCACCCAAAAAATTAATGTAATGGTACATACATCAAATTGACATGATTGAGACTCACAATAAAAATATTTGTAATGTTAGTGTAATTAGTTTGTAGGATTGACTTAGTGATTAAGAGAGTATTTGACATTATCATGTGTTCGAATTTATAATACACGAGTGAATCACAGCGTATACATATACAGAAAATCACAAAAACGGTGAAAAACACGATAAATTTAAGTTTACGAAAAGAACATATTTTTTCTTTACCAATCAGAATGTTAGAGTATATGAGTAAGACGTGAATGTGTACATAGTTTAACCAACAGTCTGAATCTTCACATATCAACTTTAGTTTTTAAGTGGGTTGGGCTTCAGACATAGTATAAGAGGCTGATCTATTTCGAAAGTGACCTCTGTATCTTCGGTTTTGAGTTACAGCTCATGAATCGAAAAACGTCCATCTGATTTACCAGTTTAAATAACAATACATGTCTCTCCTCGTTAGCGAATGAAAGTAATTGTTAATTTGCATTACGAAAATGATTTTTACCATTATAATCACTCTTCCACTTGTATGTCATGGTCAACCAAGAAACTCAATGAGCTAGCTATATATAATAACTCTCTCATATAAAAGTAAGAAATTGAATTCTCTCTATATAAACTAGAGCACTTCTTGGTCCTCCCTCCCTTTCATCAAAACTTCAACACCAAACCATTTCAGTACCCAAAACCTCAAAACACAAAAAAAAACATCACCAAGATGCTGAGCCCATTCATATGCGGTAGTGGCAATTTTCACGACGACGACGACGAAGAGCCCTGCACAACGACCCCGAAGCGATCGTCGAGAAAGAACAGCTTCTGCAGAAGACACAGCAGCAAGAACAGCAGCAAGAACCCGTACTCGTCCCGAGGCCTCGACAAGTTCTCAGCCCTCGTGGCCGATCTCGACGAGAAGAGGCAGAGGATCTACTCGCAGCTTGGTCCCCAAGAAACCCCCCTGGTCCGCTTCGTCTACAGGAGCTCCGACGACTGCGTCCCCATCGTGGTCAGGCTCAAGAAGGATCAAGAAAAGATCAAGAAAGGCCGCGCCAAGAAGGAGGACGATCAAGAAACGCCCCAGACGGCGCAAGAAGTCAAGAAAGAGGCGAGGCCGGAGCGAGAACCGAAAAGGGTCGTCGAGAAGGGCTTTTCCTGGAGCTCCGAGCTGCGGCGGCCGGCCTGTTACCTCCCGGCGGCGGTGATCTTGATCCTCGTCTTCCTGGCCGTGTTCGGGAGATCTGCTGCGGTGATGTGCACCTCCGTGGGGTGGTACCTGGTCCCTGCGCTTCAGGGAGAGAGATCGAACGCTAAGAGGTCATCGATGAAGAAGAGAGAGTACAAGAAGACGGTGGTCAAGAGTTTGTGTTCTTCCCCGACCGGAGCATCCACGCCGCAGCATTCCGGCGGCCGGAAAAGCTTCTGATGTTGATCTTGATGACCTGCAATTGGTTTTCTTTGATTATTAACATTTTTTTTGGTTTCTTGCTGTGTGAATACATGTAATTAAGTTTTATTTTTGTTCTCTGATGTTGAAATTTTCAAAATCACATGTTCTTGGGTTGACCGGCTCAAGACAGAGGATTAGAGAAAGACCCTTCTCAATGTCAGAATTGTATTTGGGATAAAGTGGTTTATTTTGTAAAATGTGAATATTAAATTGTAATTTTAGTTATTGTTCAGGACAAATATGAACCTTGCATTTATAATGATATGCTCAGTGTAGGCACTAACCAATTCAGAATTAATAAAAAAAAATTAGTTTTTTAACTTCAGATGAATGATAAGTGGTACGGTTTAAAAGTCAACGGTCGTCTTAACTGTATTTTAAGGACCCTAGAAATGCTGTAGACTTTTTCAAAAGAGCAGACACGGAGTGTCCTCCACTCAAACACAAGGAGATTCCTAAATCGGAGGGATATACCCAAACAAGTATTTGACCTTTCAACAAGACAGTACACACAATTGAGACTGTTGGCTTTTAACTGTCTGTGTAACAGATCACAAGTATTCTGATTCAAATAAACAACACTAGTATACAAATTATCCTTGAAAAAACATGTAAATGAGCCATCCTCAGATTCTTCATGTTGTCAGTTCCTGGCCACGGATCTTGAAATCGATGTCCATGTGATTAGGATCCGATTCCCCTATTCCTGCGCAATTGTATATCATATTCATGGAGTTTATGTTTATGCCATCTTATTTCAAGCAACCGAAATAATGAACTTGGCCAAGGCATCTATCCGTAAAACTATAAAAGAAGTTTTCTTCCGAGAGTTAAATGGAGTTCTAACCTTGAACCTCTTTGGATGAGAATTGCCGTCAGGACTAGAGCGAGAATATGGTTGGCGTCTGGGAGCTTCGCTTCTGTACTGTCCTCTGATTGTCGGCACCCTGCTACTTCTTTCTTGCGTTTGGTTTCTTGAATTTTGGAAAAATCCATTCTTGTCCCAAGTAACCTCATAGTCTGCTTTCAATCTAGATCCTTCCTGTAGTAGAGAGCAAACTATATTACCACCATCCATTAATGCATCAAACTGTTAGTAAATCAATGCATTGACCCAGCTACCCAATATCACCACTCAGCATCAAATCAGAACGCTGCCACTTCAAAGTTCAAATGTTAAGCATGCCGTAGATATAATATCATGAAAGAATCCAAAGAATCATTGGCAATGACAAGATCCTGAATGGACTTCTTGTGATGGGTAAACAGGCCACAAAGTTTGCTCATCAATAAATAAAAATTTCATAGCTAAAGTGCATGATACTCCAAATACGATATAAGATATGAAAAGATAACAATCTCTCAACAGATACTTCAGAACAGTACGAGAATATGGAGAATAAGAAAGATAATAATAATAGTATAATATAGAGAGCAAATAAACTACTCACCTTTTGCAAAGACCGGCCACATAACACTTTCAGGGCGTTACAGAAATCCGTATACTTCTCAAACTGAACAATAATCTTACAATGCAGACCCGAAACAATGTCGCCACCATCCAGGTCCCCATCCTTGCCTAAATCATTGTCCTCGGCAACATCAAGGTTCCTGTCAAAAGAAATTAAAGGAATAAATGAAGACTGGTGCAGAATCAGGTTAGGACACTAAATTGCATGAGTGAATGAAAGCTAGTATGGTTTTGTTGCATAAAGGTAATAGAAACATAACATAAAGTCTGCAAACACGAGAAAGAACAGGTTTGAACCTAACTTATTGATGGACTGACATGTTTGTTACAAAGCATAACGTAGAATTATCATTGGATATCCTATATCTTCATTAGCCTAATCACTACAGTTTTGAAGCCTGTAATGATTTTCCTTCAGTTTTGAGTATCAACCAGCTTGGTGCTTGTTATCCAAATCTTAACCGCAAAAGTGAATTCATATGAATTGTTCAGTAAATATTCAAATCAAAGTTTCTGCACTAGGTTCATATTATGTGAAGGCGTTCCCTAATAGTAAATATTTTCACAAGCATTAAATGTAATGCAATCCAGTGAAAAACTACGATGCTAACCTCATTCACATTTTCCATAATATGGGTTATATAAGTAACAAGTTCAAATATTTAGAGAACTAACTATACAAGCAGAACATGTCACGTCCAAAGGCCAAATAACAGGGGCATTATAAGTAGCTAAGTGGAAACGGTGTATAGTGGGGGATAGTTATCTGTCTTTTTCCCAATACTTTAACCAGTGTACATCGAATCATTTCCTTCTCTCTTTTTGTTATGGAATGTTTTCCATTGTCTTCAACATATTGCAATGAATGTAGAACAAAAGCAGCTACAGCTCAACTACATTTAGACCATTCAACTCTCAGTCGCTCTATTAAATTTCCAGATAACAAAACACGACTTGCAGAAATATGAAGGCGCAAGTAAAATTCACAATAACAGCATACCTTATCCCTCCAAACGATGAGAAAATTCCATGCGTAACCAGCACCGAAGCCTTCGAGGACACCCGTGGCTCCGCAAACCACCTCGACGGAACTCCCTTCAAGATGATCGTATCAGGGTCCTGCCTCCCTCCCCTAGAATAACCTTCACACAAGCACATTGATCCACATTACCAAAACAAGCTAATTTTATTTCCCAATAACATCAAGCAGAGCAAAGCAACCAAACCTCGATTCCCAAACACATTAGACTCTTCCCAATCCTTCTTCATCCCCTCAAAATCATCACTCACGGGAAGAGCTACACTGAGCTTGTACTTAACCCCTTCGAGGTTCAGCTCGATCCCGTCCATCTTCTCCACCAGGTGCTTCCTCCAGTCCAGAAACTTCCTCTCCGCCTCCGCCGCGTCCTCCTCCTCCTCCTCCGTCGCCGCGTTCCTCGTCCTCCGGCGGAGAAATGACAGGTCGCGGATCAGGAGGGCGCCGTCGGCGACGGGGTCCTCGCGCCGCCGCTTCTTGAGGTCGCGGCACCGCCGGAGCGAGATGTCCTCCTCCGGCACGGCGACGGCGACGGGGAGCGAGGTCGCGAGGAAGTCGATCAGAGCTCGCTTGAGCTTCCACTCGTCGACGTGCCTCGAGAGCGCCTCGGCGCTCACCGGGTGGACGGCGAGGTTGAGCCTCACGCGCGGGACTAGGGTTAGGGTCTGGTCGATCTCTAGGGTTTCGGTTGGTGGTAGCGACTCCAACGGTCGCTTGCTCTTGCTCATCGTCTCTGCTTCTTCACTGCTTCTCCTCTGTAACTGTAACGCCTCTCTTTAGGTTTTCCTCTTGAAATCGCGATTATAATAATAATCGCTTAAACCAAATAACCGCGATTAGTATTCTATACGAAATGACGATATTACCCTTATCTCTTGAGGGGTGGACACTTTCAGATTCGCACCGGGATCCAAACGGAACCGAAACTGAAAAAACGAGAACCGTGGATATTGGATTGAATGCGAATTCAAAAATTGAGAACTGATTCGATTCAGTTATGAGATTACATGACCTCCAGTTAATTGGTTCGAAAGTTTTTAATCAGTAATTTTCGATTTAAAGATTTTTGTCTACAAAAATGTTTAATTGTACATAATTTTTCTCATAAAATAAAAATGTATGATTATCACAGTAATTGGGTCTAATTTAGCATAATCAGGCAATCGAATCAGAGAACCGAACTCTAAATCTCATAATCGATCATTTAATCGGGTCTAATTGAGCAGAACCAAAAACCAAACTAGAAAGTCAAGCCTAAAATCGAACCGTTTCTCACATATTCGATCCTCTAAAGTAGATAACCGATTAATCTGGTTCAATCCGATTATGATCAATTTGGTCTTGTTCTGGACTCATGCCTACCTACTATAACTCCTCACTTTAGGTTTCTCTTGAATCGCGATTATAATAATCGATTCAATTGTATTTATTTATTTTATCGAATAACCGCGATTGTGAAACGGGCGTTTTGTGCGAAATGACGATGTTGCCCCTGTCTTGTGACGCGTGAATATAGATGAAGAGTTGAGGGAGAGGTAGAGAGAGATGGGGCAGTGTTTGGGTTGCGGCGGAGAGGGAAGCAGCAAGAAGAAGCAGAGGGTTGAAGAAGAGAGATTGGCCTCTGAGGTTGCTCGAGCCAGAGCAGCTGAAGCAGCTCAAAAGAGGTGATTTTTTTCCATCGTTTTGATTTGGTATTGGTTGTGTTAATTACTGTTCTGGAATCAAAAGGGTTGTGGAGAATTAGGATTTGTGCTGAACCCAGTTGTTGTTAACAGTTTTTAGAAACAGGAACAGCTTGGAATGATCAAATGGATTGTAAAGTTGTTGTTTTTTCTTGGGAATTGGGTGTGGAGGGTATTGGGAAGAAATTAGGGAGAGGGTTGATCATAGGTTGTTTCTTTCTTTATTTTGGAGAGGTGAACAGAGTTTTTTTAATGCTATGAATGGTTTTCTGAATGAGGGAATGCTAAATGAAAAGTAAAAGTTCTTACATGATGAAATGGTTTTTGATTAGTATTGAAAATTTAGTTAAGATGGTAAGGATCTCCTCTAGTTTAATCTGAGATCATGAATTCGAGTTATTAGGAACGCGCCTGTGTTAAAACTCGGTGGCAAAGCTCGATAACCCTTGCGGTCATGTTTTTAAACCTCCCTAATTGTCATTTTAGATGATCTTGTTTTGACGGGTTTGAAAATGACTATCATTTCATACAGTGCATAGTTAATAAAAGTAATTTCAGAGTAATGAAATTTAAAGTTTTCATGTTCATACACAAATCATATAAAGTTTGAGCCTTTTCTTTGTACAACACCACCCCTGGATTGGAGAGTCAAAGAAATGAAGACAGAAAAGGTAGTAAATGGTTTAATTACCTACAGTAGCATATCATATCAATATGACTATGGATATGTTCCTACCCAGAGTAGATACTGCCATACTGGACCACTTTATCTGGTGTCAAGAAAAAATCTATGTTTGTTATGTGCTTTTTTTACCCTGACACTTAAAGTTTTTTCTGGTAAAATTTTGAGTGCAGCTACTTCACATCTTTTAATATTTCTGCAATATTGTCTCTTTCATTTTATATGAATAAGGTCAATTAGGATTAAACTTATAAAGTATCTGTTATGTGTGTGTATGTATAGAAGTATACCATCAAGACAAGCCACTTGAACCCTGATACATTTTTGTGCCATGAAGCTAGACCAGTCATCTACTAAGATTTCTTCAGAGGATGGCGGCTTCCAAGCCCACCTCCTACTTATTATCGCTCAGTCACTTCCTTTTCCTCTAAGCTTGTGCTTTGATAATGGTTAGGGAATGGGAAATGGAATCCCCTCAATATGTTTGTAACCTAAGATTACATCTGGCTAGTTATTTTATTGATTGAGAATGGAAATGAAACTCCCATCGTTAATGTCAGGATTAAAATGAACTCATTCACATTCTCTCTTTTTAAACTATGAACCGATATGCATGTTTTTCTCAGAAAATCACATGAGATTGACTCAAAATCTCCCCAAATTGGATAAAGTTACAAAAGTTTCTATAACTCTGTAATAGAAAGTAAATTGAGTGGGAATGAGGTTCCGATTCCCAAACAGAAACTTCACACCCCTTAAGAGGCATTCATCCTCTCTTTTTATTACCATTCCCTAATACTCCCATAGACATGAATACCATCTAAAAAAGAAAGGTAAAGGAAACAAGGGAGGTGTTTGGATTCTGCCGTAATAATGTTTATAATATGAATTTGCAGGCAAGAGGAGTTTGAGAAGTCTGCTGCAGGAAGGGCTGCACGTGCACAGCTAGCAGGGATGGCAAAGCAATCTGCAAACTCTAACAAAGGAGAACCAGTCCTAAAGGTTTTAGTAATCCAAAATGCAGTCAATATTTTTTGTATATATCATAAGGTGTAATACCGGCTATAATTTGTTGAATTGAGGACTATTGCTATCTGTTTATGTTCAGAAATAAGTTGTTATTTCAAATCACTGTTCACGTTCCAAAGAAGTAATTTACAAGTTGGGAAAAAAGAAATTACAAGTTTGACTGACCCATTTGTTGGTTGGTGTTGTCGATGCAGTGGCAGATGGGTGGAAGTTAAAGCCTTTGGCCATGCACCTATAGTTGTACATGGTAAGTACAAGAACTTTAAAGTTTAAACCCGATATAATTAACCAGCTATTCACTTATATTTAACTTATGGTGTAATACATTGTCTTCTAGATAATGAAATTTGGCTTTGATATCCATGGTCATCGTCTCGTGTGAATATAATAATTCATATTTTATGACATTTTATTATGTATTTTTTGTGGGTTTTCACACAATACAGTTTATGCAATCATTAAAACAAATTCATGCTAGGTCTGACCTTGTTGTACATCATGTCTAGATTTGTGGGTGAGGAATTTGAACTTTGTGAATTTATGTTATTTCATATCAAACTCAGTTGACTTCTTGAATGCAGTACAAGATGTGGAATATGTTTCTCATTGTTATAAAAAATCAATTTTCATTCTGCTTTCTATCTTGCAGTGATGAATGCTTGCAGCTGGATTCAAACATTGCCTCCTTTTTCTCGAGCGAAGTATTTCCAGTGCAGATACTTCTTGATTCAAACCTTCAGTGTCTATTCTACTGCTGTTAAGTATATACAAGCTTGTAGACTTTCTTCATTGTATGCTTCAAATTACAGTGTATAACAATGTGGTTGGCTTGCCTGTTATATATTTATAGTAAATTTTGAGCACAGACTACAGCTATTTCATATTTTTCTTGCATTGAAATGCATAAACCAATCCCAAGTTTTCAGTGCATAGGAGAACCATTTTGTGGAAAGTACTTTCTGTATTATAGATAGTGACCCCATAATCCAAACATTTTAATTCAGGAAGAAGCCAACTTGAGCACAATTGATTTCAATATCACTGTAAGAGAAGTGGATGCTGAACTATACAATTTCAGTAATAGAACTCAAATTCAAACAAAGGTGAAGGAGTGAACTTTATGCCTTTAGCATTCCACAACTCTGGCTCCTTCCTCTTCATGCTGTGTGCTTGGCTTAAAAGAAAAAGGTTGGTCTCAGATAAAGCTTTGAACAGGAGCAGATAGCTTGAGCTCATATGCAGCCTGAAAGCAGTCTGCTGCCTGTTGCAAGAGTCCTTCCATTTTGGAAATCTGTCCCAGGTTCATCCATGCTTCATAGTTTGTGGGCTCTAAGCGTATAGCATTCATCAGAAAACTTCTCGCGATAGGGAGTGATTGGCTACCAAGTTTAATCAATACTTCTGCGGTTGAAACAAGGCTTGGAACATAATCTGGTTCTATTGACAATGATATGGAGAAAGAAACTAGAGCTTCCTTGTGTAGTGATTGAGCTTCAAATAACAGTCCTGCGGGTATTTTTGTGGACATTGGGATCACAAATTTAACATGATGTGATTACTTACAACGGGCGTGTATTTGTGCAATATGAGAAATAATATTAGCACAATACCTGTTGCATGCCAACTTCTTGGAGAGTAGAATTGGATTGACTTGGCTTTGTCTGCACAAGCTTCTGCATCAGCCCAAGAACCAAGCTTTGTATACACAGTAGCCAAATCCTGCCAAATTGCCATTTCCAGTTTTCTGTCTGATACCTGTGAAGGAGCATAACTTCACCAAGGTCAGGGTGGAATGATTTACGCTTGAAACATGTATACATGAATATGATCAACCAAAAATTTACTACTTCAAGCTGGGCACTTTCTAGGTAACTTGACCGAGGACGGAACTTGGAGCAGTTTCACACAAGAATGTTTTTTAGTTATTGTACTTAAGCACATCTCAAGTTTGCATTCTTAAATCAAGAGCTGAACCTACCAATAGCCCTTTCATTGTACACCGCAGCTTCAATAAAAGTTAAATATGAAACATCATTTGAAGCCAATTTTCTTCAAACTGGTTTGGAACATATATATATCCTAGAACTGATGTAATTATTTTTGTCGTGAAGGGTAAGAAGACAACACACCTCCCCATTGAAGTTTTGAGCTTGGCTGTAGTTCTTTGCTTGAATGTCCTTGTGTGCTCGAATCACTGCTAGCAAGATTCTATAGGTTTCTATTGCTTGCTTCGGCCGCTCCTGTGCAATTTGAAGTACAGCTCTCAATCTAAGAAGTTCTAACTGATCCACACTCCCTGCCTCGTCCAAAGCATATTCAACTACATTTTCAGCATCCTTGAACCGCTGTTGTGCAGAAACAACGAGTGCTAAGAGTTTCCAACCTCTTACCGAGCTTCCAGCTACCATCGCAGAGTAGGCCATTGCATAATCAAAAGCAGCATCCAGATTCCTCTGCCCTGCATTTTCCACCGCAAGGCTAAACATCACTTCTGGATCATCCTTCCCATTTTGAGCAGCGTTGTTGAGAGAGTTCAATGATTCTCTCTGAAGTGAAACTCTTTCAGAATCGAGAACAGACACTCTTGCTGCACTCCCATAGCAAATACCAAGGAAATTTTGGGCTTGACCTTTAAAATGCTCCCACTTATGATCCATATCTTCAACCAACTTACGAGCATAAACAATCCCTTCATGAGCATGTCTGGGATCCTTCGTACATAACTTTGCACCCAATAAGAAAGAAGGGAAATGGGGCTTGTGCTTTGCTTCAGAACTACCAGTAGACTTTTTTAAGAGGTTCAAGGCTACATCATCCTGACCCACAGCACTATAACAAAGAGCAAGAAAATACCATCTCTCAGCTCGACTAAAGGTACCAGGAAGGGCCTGCTCCACGTGGTCAGCTAATATATGACATTGCCCAGTAACAGAGAGTACAAAACTTAGATGGTCCAAGATTTCCGCATCCCAGTTTATTTCTCGGAATGCTATCTTTTTCATCAGTATCAACAACAAAAGGATTGCTTCCTCTATATTACTTGTAGGGGTGGTTGGACCCGGTACTTGTAATTCAGGCAGAATGCGTACTTCAACACCGCCATAGAGTAACATGGCCGCTAAGTCTTTCTGCACACCAGCCAACCTATGGGGATCAAAATTCCACGGCTTTACTAGAGCCCTGCGATATGCGGTGATTGCTTCATCTAAAAATCCCGCCTTTGTCCATAGAGTAGGAAGCAACTCGAGTGCCCTGTGAAACATCTCCTCCAACTTACAGTCTTCGCCAAAGCCCTGGGGCATTCCATTAGGCAATGCTGCTTCGACCGTGTCCAGGATTGTTTTACACTCTTTTGCAGCCTCTGATGAAAGAGACAGTGTCAGCACTAACTACAGCTATCAAATGATTCAAATCACAATACAGAAACAAATATGGTGTAGTGTAGCTCGCTCACTCACTCACTGCAATTCAATATTGATTTGCTTTTGTCAGCCTTATACCAAATACCAAACAACCAATGCAAAACTCAAAGCATCTTGCACTGATAGACAATCATTTTTTTTCTATTATCAATGTATTGTAACCATTCTAGAGAAATTCTTCAAAGCGGAATCATATTTCTCACAGATGAAAAGGGTCGCTGAATGTACCTATATACCGTCCAAGTTCTTCGAGTGATTTTGCTTTAAGCAAGATAGCTTCAAGGAGTAAGCTCACTGAATGCATAGACATTACATTCAAGGGCACATGATCAGCACGATCAGCTTTTGTGCGTGGCTTACGTTGCTGACTTCTCTCAACGATAGCCACAGTCATTCTTGGAGTCAGCCCTCTAATGTCAATGCCCTGAAACACCTGAAGGGCGGCATCAAAATTCCCTCTTTGGTACTCAAGCCTCCCCAACAATGCCCTGGCTTCCTGAACCCATTCACACAGAAAGTAATCAAACCATCATTATAGCTCAGCTCAAACCATTTCAATCTGTGAAAAACAACTTCTGATATAGAACCAAGAACCCACCTCATAGTTCAAGGATAGAGCTTCCTTGAGAGTCGATTCAGCTTCATCCACCCGAGTCTCTTCAATTCTGGAGTCCCATTCTCCGGTAGTCCTAGAAGACAAGCAGCCAGCCGAGAAGTCCCTCGTTGCCAGTGACTCCGGCGACTGAGGCGGGTCCTTGAACTTAAATTGCTCACCGGAACACGCACACAACATCTTCAACAAGGGTTTGGGATCTTTTTTATGTGTAAAAAACAAGCAACAAATTCAAAAGTCAGTGAACTCCTCCATTGACAACATGAAAATCAAATCTTCAACCAAAGCAGAAAACCCATTTCCCATATGAACTAAACCCAGTAAGCAAACACGAACAGATTCTAACTACAACAACAATGACCCCAGAATCAATCAATAAATAGTTCCAGCACCAGAAACCCAGAAACCCATAAACCTATCTGACCCCATTCGTCAACATATCATTTGAATTTCTCTGAAACCAAAATCACCAGATCAGCTAATCGACAACAATGCCGATTTCATCCCCCAGTTAGATTTCACACAAGCCGAATAAACAACAACAAAAATCACACCAACCAAAGCACACCAAAGCAACAGCTCATAGTCACACAAAGTATTCGAAATGCAATTTGGGGGAAAGAGACTAACAAGAAGAAGAAGAAGACAAAGAGAGTAGTCAGAAGAAAAAAAGAAACAAAGCAGAAGCAGATGGTGAAAAGAACAAGACCAGAAAAAGGAGCAGAGCTTTGGATTTACCACCAAAAACCCAGGAAAACCCGATCCGTCGCTCTGGTCCACCTACAGCTCCGAACCCATCAAACAAAAAGGTTCGCTTCTGGGTTTCGAGAGATCTGCTCGGCGTGGGGGAAAAAGTAGCAACATGGGCAGTTTCTCATTATAATCGGCGAGGCGTGGCCGTGACCACCATTGAAGAGCTGTGCGCGACTACATAAAGAGAGAGAGAGAGCTTTGTACAGATGGGTATGGGTCGATGGAGGCAATGTGCAGGATCAGAGATATGCACATAGATTCTCTGTTTTGTTCCTACTCCTTTTTTCTTGTTTTTTTCTCTGTGCTTTCTGTTTGAATTTTGTTGCTCGTGATGGGTTGTTATATGGGCTGAGCAAGAAGACAGAGAAAGCAAGGTGAAATGACAATACTACCCCTATTCCACGCCTACTTTTACTTTGATATCTATGCATAGATAGGCTGTAGAGGTGTAAGAAAGTTATCAAAACTTGACTTATCTCGAGAAAATTTTAATTAAAAGAATTGTATTTTTATATTTTATTTTGGTTGGATTTAGTTCACCTACTTTAAGTAAAAAATAAATATTAAAATAAATTAGAGGGATAATCACGACAATTTTTTGTGACATCTTATACTAAAATGACTAAAATGACCTTGGTTTAAGAAATTAGAATAGAACTTGTCCAATTTAATTTTAGATTTGAGGGTATAGTTGTAATTACATATTAAATATAAACCAAATTGAACCAGAGATAAATAAAATTAAACTAATTCAATTTATAATTTCTTAAATCAATTGTAGTTTAGGTATTTCAGACGTTTTAGAGGTATATTGTCACAGAAAAATTAACATGGTACTAAAAAAGAAAAAAAAGTAGTTATGTATAAAAGTGTCATTTCGCTATAGTTAGGTGTAACAACGTGTCGTTATTTCTAAATTATATTATAATGGGTTAAAAAATGTGAAAATATTATGGGTTACAATATACGTTTACATCGGACTTTTAAGAATTAATATTTTTATAAGATATATCAAATAAATGGTTCTCGAATTTAACTATTGATCATTACCGTATATGAAATTAGAGAAAGAGAAGCACATATAATTATTGAATGTTTTTAATTTTTTATTACGCCTTATTTATTACTAGGAAAGGCCAGTGATTTCTTGCTTATAAATGAGTGTTCATGGATACAATAATGAGAAAATTACAATTCATATCTATATATTTGGTACGATTTTGTTTTATTATAATAAAATTTATATTTTATTAATTCAGTGTGGTAGGTATTATTTTCGTGTAAAATGTCTTAATTATTCATGAATTCAAGACATTAATTAATTATTTAAAATTAAGTATTTAAATATTAATTAAATAAAAAAATAATAAGATAAATTGTCATGAGTTCCAATGCTAATGAATAATTAAATATTAATTAATTATTGACTATTGGAAATTGCATATATATTGGGAAAAACACAAGATTGTTAAGGGCAAAATGGTAACACCATCATCAGTCTTTTTTAATTTTTGAATAGTAATTTTACTGTTCTGACAAGTGACAACATAATTTGTTTCTACGTTATTTTCCTATATTTAATTTTTTTTGTTTCTTTTCAATAATGAATTTTTTCATGCTTTTCAAAGTTACAATATAAATGATAAATGTCATATTCTTTTGGGAAAATTTCACTTAACTACCTTATAGTTTACCACTTTTTCACTTACCTACCCCACATTTTCATTTTAACTTCTAATCCCCCCTGAAGTTTACAACTTTTTCACTTACATACCCCACATTTTTATTTTAGCTTCTAAACTCCCTGAAGTTTACAATTTTTTCACTTACCCACTCATCTTTTCATTTTAGCTTATAAACCCCCTAAACTTTACAAAATTGGCACTTCAGGCTACGACATCAAAATTATAGAAGAAGATGGGTCACGCGTTGATCACGAGTAGGGATGACAACATGGCGGATTTGGGGCGAATTTGGTAATCCCCGTCCCCATTAGAATCAGATCGGGGATTCCCCATTTCTAATAGGGACGAGGATTCCCCGTCGGATTCGGGGATTACCAATTCTCCGTTTCCAACCCAAAAAAATGTTAAACATATTTATTTTTTAATAAAATAATATTATTTTTGTTAAAATAATATTTCATAATACATGTTTAATGAAAAATAATACTATTTTTGTTAAAATAATATTTCATAATACATGTTTAATGAAAAATAAAATATTTTAAGTATATATTTTATTAAAATAATAACTTTTGATACAAATTTTATTAAAAATAAATATGTTTTAACATTTTTATGGGTTGGAAACGGAGAATTGGGAATCCCCGAATCCGACGGGGAATCCTCGTCCCTATTAGAAATGGGGAATCCCCGATCTGATTCTAATGGGGACGGGGATTGCCAAATTCGCCCCAAATTCGCCCTGTTGTCATCCCTACTCGTGATCAACGCGTGACCCATCTTCTCTATAATTTTGATGTCGTAGTCAAAAGTGCCAATTTTGTAAAGTTTAGGGGGTTTATAAGCTAAAATGAAAAGATAGGTGGGTAAGTGAAAAAGTGGTAAACTTCAGGGGGTTTAGAAGCTAAAATGAAAAGCTGGGGTATGTAAGTGAAAAAGTTGTAAACTTCAGGGGGTTTAAAAGCTAAAATGAAAAACTGTGGTAGGTAAGTGAAAAAGTGGTAAACTACAGGGTAGCTAAGTGAAATTTTTCCTATTCTTTTTGTTTGGAGTTGGTACGATTAAAAGCAGGGAGGCAAAAGAGTTAGGATTTTAAAAAACTACTTGAATTTAATTCATTCAATATTTTGCTTTTGCTCGATATAATTTAGCTTTAACTCAACTTGTTAATATTCATTTATAGACTCTAAAATAAGAGTGTTTAGTGTCTGATTAATTATATTTTGTACAAATATAATCAGTATATAATATTTAACAAATGTATATCTAAAATTAAATAATTTGAACCAAATTCAAAATCGATATTTTTTAAATCAAAATCTTAGTGTAATCAAATTCGGCTAAATTTTTTTACATCTCTAAATTATTCAACACTCACTTATAATTATGAGAAATTCAATTTTCGTAATTCGCTTGATTTTTTGACTTGAATATTTTGTAAATGTAGCACAAAATGTATTATAAATTATAATTTAATGGAAACCTCAAATTAAAAAATTTAAGCTATATGGCAAGAGATCTTTAATTTCTAAAACATATGAATAAATTGAAACATATTTATATTAAGATGGCACAAAAGAGAGAACTTTTCACTCTTTTTTGTTAGAATTCAAATGTTTGAATTAATTTGATCAAATTCACACTTGCACGGCCTTCAAGATTGATTGACCATAAATTATTCGATCAACCAATTCAAATAATTTTTAGTTCTATTTAAGCGAAATAGAAAGTTTATTAAGAAGATAACATTTTTTATAAGGTTCCAATTAAGTATGGTAATGGGTCGATATGGTCGTACCTATCTATATGTCCATATCTGCTTACTTGAGTATCCGTTCATTTACAGGATATTCGATCCGATAAAATATCAACCAAATATATAATTTTTTTATAGTTTACAATAAACATGATTTGTCTAATTAATTAAAAATAATAATTCAACAATAAATTTTTTTAACTTTATTGTTTTTGATAAATATTCTATTTGTAACAAACAATCATCATGGCTATTGTACCTATCTGATGCAGCGTACGGGGATAGGAGAAATTATTTATCAAAAATTTGTTGATTCTTACGAATACCGAAGATGATAGATTTGAGGGAAATCTCGATTTTTTTTATTAAACTTCAAAAACTAAATAACAAGATAAGTATAAGATAGCCAAAACCTACCCAAACTCTAATTATAGAAAAGGAAATCCTAAACTTATTGGAAAAGAAAATAAATTATTAAAATTGCAAAAACTGTCCGAAACTTGAGAAAATGCAATTTTGACTCTCTAGATGATCTCGGATGGCCGAAATTTGTCGTACCTCATGGAAAAGCCATGAATTTGACTCAGATCGTCATTTATGTCCGAAAAACACTAGTTTTTTGTCAAAATCTGACACTTTTGAGATAACTCCGGGTGTTCCAGCTTCTGCATACTGGCTTCCTCGACCGCACCGCATCATTCTCTCTTGGATAGAGAAGATTCGGCCTCGAATATTAACCTGTAGCATCCTACTCAAAAGAAGAACCACCTCGGGATCTCATATCTTTGTAGCACCTCCTATCGAATTTTCAGCTGTATCAAGTACTCCCACCTTGCTTGCAAACTGGATCGTAAATGTGTAGCACTTCATCTTGGGTTTCATGTTGAATTTATGGACTTTCCTTATCAAACTACACGTTCCTTGAACGATTATCCAACCTTGGAATTCAAGCCTTCTATCGTTGATACATGATCCTGGTATCAGGTTCACGTTGTTGATTAAGAAAACAATATACGTGTAAGGCTCTCAATAATTTTTGGCTACTCTTGCAAGACTTTCACCAAACACCTTGGTTGCTGCACCACTTAACAACTCAAATTTCTCAGTCCTGCATTTATCGTACAAGCTCTCGATGCCCTCCAAAAACTCGTAATCGTTGTTGTATGAATCAGTTAAGAACAAGTATTTGACGCAAAATAAAGTTTCATCCCTTTCTAACAGAGTATCTCTTCCTCGAATGGTCTGCTCATGTTGACTCAATTGTGTTGCTACAATTCCAGCTTCCGTATCTAGTTCAACATAATCATCATAAATCGGGGGTGATAGCCAATCTATGAACTCCTATGGTTTAAGATTGTCATTGAATTGTGAAATTTCCACCTTGAAACCATGTTCCCATCGTTGTCTAGGGCGTTCGGGCGAACAATTCCGGTAACTGGTGAAAGGACGCAATTCATCCATTCGTCGTGTTAATAATTCAACCCACCGCCTCAGATCCTCGTTCTCACGACAAAATTCAGCGTGTTCACGTCGTAACTCAGCATGAACATCATCAACACCATGGGGAGCGGCTCGCTGTTGTTTACAGGGCGGCATACCTCAGGATCGACTAAAATCTGATACCAACTGATGCAGCGTACATGGCTAGGAGGAATTCCTTATCAAAAATTCGTTAATTCTTGCGAATACCGAAGATGATAGATTTGAGGGAAATCTCAATTTTTTTTTATTAAACTTCAAAAACTAAATAACAAGAAGAGTATAAGAGTGCTTAAACAGCCAAAATCTAGCCAAACCCTAATTATAGAAAAGGAAATCCTAAACTTATTGGAAAAAAAAACAAATTATTAAAATTGCAAAAGCTGCCCGGAACTTAAGAAACTGCGATTTTGACTCTCTAGATGATCTCGGATGGCCGAAATTTGTTATATTTGATGGCATAGCCATGAGTTTGACTCAAATCGTCGTTTCTGCCCAAAAACACTAGTTTTTTGTTCAAATCTGACACTTTCAAGGTAACTTCAGGTGCTCCAGCTTATGCATACTGACTTCCTCGACTGCACCGATATAATCGTACCTATCTATATGTCCATATATGCTTACTTGAATATCCGTTCATTTACAGGATATTCGATCTGATCAAATATCAACAAAACAAATAAATTTTTTTATAGTTTACATTTAACATGACTTGTCTAATTAATTAAAAAAATAATACAACAATAATTTTTTTTAAATTTATTGTTTTTGATAAATATTTTATTTGTAACAAACAATCATCATGGCTAAATGTACCTATCTATTTATAAATTATGTTTGATAATCATCATCGACTGAATACCTATTTTCTTAATTACATAATCTTGTTTGAGCCGAGCTTTGATAAATATGAGCTCGATTCGAGTGAGTAAATGAGAATCAATAAAGGAAGTGAGAGATCTTGAAAGGCAAGCAATTTGAGGGCATTCCCTTCATTACTTGTCCTCATCTTTGTTCCCAAAGTGAAACACACTCTCAAATGTCTTACACCAATTGTTTTAGCCTTCCCTTCACAGCAAGCCTTGTGTTGTTGTGGGGAGCCCCAAGTCCCACATTGTCACAATCATTACTGCTTATAGCTTTGTGTGTTGTGTCAGCATCATCACAATATTGACCCAACTCATCATCCCATCCTCACACACACACACATCTATTACTATTATATCACCACCTTCACTTCACCTTTCATGTCAAGTGTTGGGTATGCAAATTATTACTATTTTTATTGTTTCACTTAAATTGAACCTTCCTTCCCCTACTTGCCCTCTCCATTTCATTGATGTTTCTTTATTTTAATTAATTTCCTCTCACTTTCAACAACTCTATCAATCATGTCATGCATTTGTACCCTTGTGACCTTGTCTAGGTGGCTCTCCAGTCTCTTCCACATAAATTGCCTTAAATGTTGATTCCAATCAATTTCAATTTATCTAAACATACAAATATGACATCTATTCTCTTGCAAATTTAAATTTGAAGGTGCATTAGTCTTTTGGTATAATAACTTAATTTATTCATTTTGAGAAGCTCCCGTGACAATAACAAGAAACATGTTAAGTTTGTATATTATCAACTTAAATTTTTAAGTGGATCAAACTTTAATATGGTGATAAAATTTAGTCGTAACGAGCATCAACTTCTGTTATCAAAAATTTGTGATTTGTAATTGCATTTTTTACCTTTTTATTTTTTAATGGATCGAATTTTAAAGAACAATAACTTATAGATGAGGAAAAACCCACAGATTAAGTATTTTGAGTTAATTATTCGACATAAGTTTTTGTATGAAACAAAATACTCATTTAACAATTGACGGTTTATATGTGGAGGATGTATGTATGAACTAGTTCTTTTTGAATATTTACGTAATTTTTCCTGTCGTACCAAAACTCTTTCCCTATCCTATGTATCCAGAAAGGTTCAAACCCACAACTTCTCGTCGCAAAGTTAATTTTGTTTCTGATTATTTGTTTGGGTCAATGCTAAAGTTGGGCCAAAGCCCAATGGATCACGATCACACACAATAATCAATGGCCCATTTGAGTTTCTATGACGATTGTGTGAGTGTAGTGAAAACAGAGTACATACAGATAGAGAAAGAGAAACAGAGGATTTATATTTCTATATATATATATCTTTGGTCTTGTTCAGCTGAAACAGTCTCTGAGAGAAAAAGACACAGAGAGGTTGTGAGGTCGAAGATGCTCGGAGAATGTGGCGGGAAATCGGAGACAGAGAATCGGGCCGATTACGCCCAAATTCCTTTACGAATCGAGTCGTGTCCAGTCGCGTCGCCGATCTTCAGCTCTCCAATTTCAAAGACATCGTCTCTGTTCACAAAGGCTCCGTTAACTCTCTCCAGGTACTGACTGTGCTTCAATTCCATTCCTTTTGGTGTCTTGGGTTTTGGGTCTGCAACAGATTATTGGGTCAGTCTTGGCGACAACTGATAAGATGTGATTGGTGTGTTTTGTTGGTTCTTTGTGATTTTTTTCCAATAAATCGAACAATTTTGAATTGGGCTGGCAACTGAAATTTTATATGTGGGTTAATACGGTATTGTCTCAACACAAACTGTAGAGGGCACAGTATCTAGAAGTTGCCACCTTTACTTGATAGAGGTGAAGTATTGATATATAAGTGATTAATCAGTTTATATTGCAGTTGTAGATGTTACATTCATGGAGTGTTTTGTTTAGAAAGTCATTGTTTTGGGATGCTTTGTTATAGGAAGTAGATGTTGCATTCGTAGAGTGTTTTGCTTTGTGGGTAATTGTTTTGGGATGTTCCGGTCAACTAATTTGTTCAACTGTAATGCAAAGAAAATTATGTAAACCTAGCGAGTTTTATCTTTATGTAGTGTAATCTATTATTTTGAGGTTTGCTTTATCTCGAGAGACACTTGTTGTGCCTTCAGCTTCTGCTTTCTTCTTTGAACATGTGTATAGATGAAAAACAATTTCTTTGGCCGTGGGTTGTATCATTTTATTAAACTTGGCCTGTAGGCCATCAGAGAATTCCCTTCTTCTATAACCATTTGTTTGAGTTTTATGGATACGGCCTTTTTAAAATTGCTTGATGCAATGGATTTTTCAGCTTGAAAATGCCACCGTCTCCCTCTCTCTCTCTCTTCTATTTGGGGATTTTGAATCATTACGTAAAGTTGAGGAGAGACTGAAACTTATGCTATGGATTGCTTAGCTTGAATTTAGAAAACAAACTATGACATGAATAGTTGGTGCTCTAAGTATTTTTTGTTTATGGCTAATATAGGCGGGATATTTTGGGTTTGAACCATAGATAGCAATCAATGCACATTTTATACCATTTTCCATCATAGCTTAAGAGCGTGATATTTATGAAGTATTTGTTGCATTTATTGGTAGTGAATATCTGTTAACTCACATGAGTTTTCTAAGAAACTTTAGAGTCCTGCCTGTTTTGATCATGCAATCAGGTTGATTTGACAGAGGGGCGGTATTTGTTATCTGGGGCATCAGACGCATCAGTTGCTTGTTACGACATTCAGCGGGCCACGGATTTGGAGGGATCAGGTCTAATTGCCAAACACAAGCCCATATTTGTCATTGACAAACAGCATGAACAAGGACATAAGCATGCCATAACCTCAGCAATATGGTATCCTGTTGACACAGGGTTATATATCACAGGCTCATTTGACAATTACATAAATGTTTGGGATACAAATGCCACACAGGTAGGCACCCTTTTTTCTTCTCACCCTGCTTTTGCTCAATGGTTCCTCCATTCTTAATATGTAGATAGCTAGATATGAGTATCTTTGATCTTATTGACACTCCACCAAATGTCTGATCACTGAGATGGTTTTGATATATTTCTTATTTCATCTTGTTATTTATAGGTTGTAGTGAACTTTAAAATGCCGGGAAAGGTTTATAAGACAGCTATGTCTCCACTAGCAACAACGCACATGCTAATTGCTGCTGGAACTGAAGATGTTCAAGTTCGCCTTTGCGATATTCATTCGGGGGCGTTTGCTCACACGTTATCTGGTCATCGTGGTACGGAACTTTTAGTCCACATAGTGTATTATTTTCTATCTATTTCTGTAATTAAGTCAATATTTTTACACGACATAAACAACAGTTGGGTTAAGATCCACTGGTTATTCAGAAAAAAATTCATTACTGAGTTGAGAATTCACATTTGAAATCCAGCTGAAATGTGAATTATAGCTCTCATTAGTCGAATAGCTCACAAAGTACCACAAGTTTAACATCAGGTTGGATAAACCAGTGACTGTCATGTTAAGGAATTTGCTTTTACTCAGTCCATCAATTCTCTGACGTTTACATCTGTCTCTTGACCACACAGCCTTCAATGATATGGAACTCTGCTAACATATTTGGAAATTACATTTAATCTTTCATCCATTAGTTTTGTTTTCCTAATACTATGTTGACGTCTTAACCTGCACGGAACTTTGCTAACATATATGGAAATTACGTTCCATCTTTCACCAATTATATTTTTTGCCTAATAATGTGTTGACGTCTTAACCTGTACGGATTATGAGGGCCTATATTTGTCTAATCATTCAAGTATTCCCACAGATGGCGTAATGGCAGTGGAATGGTCTACTTCTAATGAGTGGGTTCTGATGACTGGGGGCTGTGATGGCGCAATACGATTTTGGGACATCAGACGTGCGGGATGTTATCTTGTCCTAGATCAGTCCCAGTCTCAGCTTGGACGACGCCCACCTCTCCTACAACGTTCTGCCATAAATAAGGTCATTCTGAGCTTTTTTTATAACAATTGGGCTTTTGCTTGACTCATTCCTTCTATTGTAAACTTAAGTTTGCGTACTGTGTTATTTCTCTTAAATCACATACATATTTATTGGCTACTATTAACATGACAAGGATACAAATGCCTTTCTTCATAAATCTGCATCTACATGATGGAAACTAGGAGATATGGAATGTAATAGAATTTTGAATGTTGAAAATCAGCACAGCCAGTAAAGGCAATTACAAGGCTGGTCTTTCTTTACAGGCACTTGTTTATAACGATTAATGCATGCTATCTGTTTTCGTCTTATTTGCTGCAAGTGGGTATACAATAACTCTTGATAGTTGAAACAGCATTGACTGGTTATGCTGTCAATTCAGTGTCAAGATTTTCTTGTTCCTTCTAATCGTATTCCCAATCTCATTCAGGGTTCCTCATCAAAGTCTTTGCCCATAAGCCAAGGTTCATCTGTAAAACCGAGAGGTCCACAAAGGAAACATGCTAATGGAAATGGTACCAAACCATCAACTGTCGGTAGAAATCCATCAAAAGGGTCTGCTAGGCAGAGAGTACACCCAGGATTGTTGTCGAGCCAGGATCGTGCCACTGCTCATTATGGTGCTGTTACTGGATTAAAAGTTACTCAGGATGGCATGCATCTTATAAGTGCAGGTTACATTCTGTCCATTTTTTACGTATAAGCATTACTTTAGCCATCCAAATGTGTGTCATGTGCCAAATGTCTATAAGTTGTTTCTGTTGTAACTTGTGCATAATTTATGCAAGGTAGTTTTTGAGTAAAGCACGTGGATGATAATCTCAAAGCTAATGGCTTATAAGATGCCACAATAAAGAGATTTGGCGAGCTATCAGCTAGCTCCATTAGTTAGGCTCTATTTCCCAATTTGTTCAAAACAAGAAGTGTGACTTTCCCTTTCAGGGCCTGAAATATCTCTCACTATGTTTGAAGTAACATTTTCGACATGTAAATAACTTGTTATTCAATGAATACCCAGTGATAACTGAATGACAGTATTAATGTTGTTCAGGTGTGCTTTAATCTTAGGCTTATATTTTGTTAATCCAACGGATGAGATGAGTTTTTAGTTTGCATCACAAGAGTGGTTTTCACCTGAGCAATCCCCTGTATATGTATATAATTATTCATTCTTAATGGTGCTCTCTAGAGTATTACTTTTTTGTAGATCATAGAAATATATCATACCCCAAGTGATCTTTTTCTCACTGGAATTGTACTAATTATCTCTCTGCTGTGTACTTCAGGATCTGATTCAAGGTTAAGATTGTGGGATGTTGAATCTGGATGCAACACGCTTGTGAACTTTGAAACTGTGCGTATGCAAACCAGTAAGCCGATACAACTGGCTACGACTCAGGATCCAGCTCTCGTGTTTGTTCCATGCATGACAACTGTGAAAGTATTAAGTTCTTGTGGTTATACATAACATAATACATTTTTATAAACAACAAAAAAAACTACCAAATAGGACAGTACACTCATAAGCATCTCAAGTTATTTTCTGCATTCTGTAGGGTTTTGGGTTGTGGTCGGGTAAGACATCCAAGACACTCCGAGCTCACTACGAATATGTGAACTGTTGCTGGTTTAATATGGAGGATCAGGTAAAGAGAGGGCTTCCTTGTTTGAACATGACCGATCACGTGTAACTTGATGCTGAGATTAAAACTGATCCTTGCATCGTTCACCGATACAGGAACTGTACACAGGTGGCAACGACAAACAGATTCTGGTATGGTCTCCTCCCAGATTGGTCTCATCAGAAGAAGTGGTACGTCAAAACTCTGATTACTCAGTTTTCATGGTCTATAATGGATGTGGATGCTAAACTTGATCTCCGTCTTCTTTTGTTTGAATGAAATTGCAGGACGAGCAGCTTGGTCAGGATCGGGATAACTGGAGCGACTAAAGTTTCCATTCCCCTCCATTTGCTAGCCTGTCTCTGACTTGGCCTTGTATGTATATATTGTATGTAAATGTGCTCTTGGCTAATGATTCTAGACTGGTACTGCTGACCGAGTTTTGGTATAAGTATTGTAGTTTGGATTCTTTCAACTGTAACATATTTTGATCATGAGATTCAAATGGTATATCCATTCCATGGCATGCATCTTAAATTGATACTTTATATGGCTAATATTGATGTGGTAAATATGGAAATGGGGAGAGATACACATAACAAGAATCAAGGTTTAGTTTATAATTTTAGTCTCAATAAGTTGTTATAATAAATAGATGGTTTTTAACAATATTTTATAATTATTTTAATTCTTTTCACAAAAATATTAAATCAAATTATTTTCTTTGAAAGGAAACGAATTTTATTTAAATAATAGCAACTAACCCGGCATCAAGCTGGACAACTAAGCTATAGTTGGTGGCACATACCCCTCACCATAATCACAGCTACTGTTAGTTAAAGTATATTGTGTCAATTCGTGAGTCACTTTATTACAGGACCGACGAGCAAAGATTAATGAGAAATCAACCCCTGGGGCGGCAATGATGCGCTTGCAGTCGTAGGTAATACCACCAAACATATTTCTTGTTTGTTTCTCTTGCCGGACGTGATCCACCACCCTGATGCAATATGATTCGAAGACCACTTCCGTCCAATTCTTCCCTTTTTCCTATGATAAAGCTTCTCTAACGCTTACGGCTTCCACCTCTTCGAAATGGAGATGTCCCGAAAACCGTCTAGAGAGAGATCCCACTATTCGACCCTCGGAATCCCTATAAACAAGCCCTATACTCCAGAATTTCCTCTATGCATCTAGTCCCCCGTCAATATTATCTATTAAAACTATATATTATATGATAATAAATACTATTTATTGAGATTGAAAATAACACATACACATGAAAAATGTTGAATTTCTAGGATATAATTATTTTATTGAGAATAACTTGATTATGAATTACAAGAGGAGATTTTTTTATATAGGGAACAATAAGAAATAAATCAAACTAGAAAACATAACACAAATAGGAAACCTTAATTAATTAACTATTCTAACCCCCCCTGCAAGCTGTAAAATACAAGTTTTGCACGTGGATCAAGAATTATTAGGGAAGCAACCACCTAAGTCGAACAACGACGGTACAAAACATTTTCAGTCACGCCGATTTAACGGATATGAGAACAAGTGATTTTTAATAAGAATCACCAAAACTTTCTAGCAACAACTCGTTGCATAACAATGGTGCAAGGTGATTTTAAGATTAATGACCAAACTTTTCAAGCAACTACGTCGCATAACGACGGTGCAAATGTGATTTTTAAGAAGATTCACTAAACTTCTCAGGCAACCACGTCGGTGTGAAACAATTTCAAGCAACTACGACGGTGCAAACTCAACAAAATTAGCAGAGCAAAATACTTGGCAAACGAGCATCAAGGGCGTGTGGCAGCGCGTGGGACTCACGCGCTTTTGACGGAGACGGGAGTACAATCAAATTAGCCGGACTTGAGCTGCAGAAGCTTCACTTACCGGCGGTGAGGACAGAAAAGAGGGCTGTGAATAATACTCGGTGAACAGTGCCATAAGAACAGTATTTCAAAACTTTTTTTCCCTCTTTTTTTTTTGTTTTGCCCACTGACTAAACATAATTAGCGAGTGGACAAAGTCACGCGGCTCGAATTTAATCTACCCTAACTCTGATATCATGTTAAATTTTTAAAAATATAAGTAGATGAAATTCCTTTCTCCATAGAATAGTAAGAAATAATGAAAACTAATAAACATAACATAAATAGGAAACATTAATTAATTAACTATTCTAAGATATATGATAACCAGGAAATATAACTAATGTTATATTCATATATCCAAAAATTATTACCCAATTATTGAGTCTCTATCTCTATTTCTCTCCAACCTAATCTCCAAAATTATCTCTATCTGTCACATAAAATATTACTTTTTATTATTTAATAATTTTACATATTATATTTATATAATTCTAATTTTGATAAATTATTTAAATATATACATTAATTTACTAAAAATAAATGTCATATAATAATCAAAATTTTATATAATAAAATATTAAAAATAACACATCGAATAAAACACAATTAATTCTACGAGTTAGTATACTCGTCCCAACGGGTAATTTTAGTCAATATTTTGATCTTCTTTGTGAATAAGACAAATAATCGTGTTCGTTTATTTATTATTGTAATTGAAAATTTATGTTTGTTGTCGAATTTTTATTTAAAATCCTTGTTTGTCGTCGATTCTAATGAAAAGTATATTTTGCAAAATAAATTACAAATGAAGTTATAATGCAATAATTAATTTTTATATATTCAATTTACAATCAAATTAAATAAATTAATTAATTTCTTTTAAAAAACAATACACATAAATTACACTTATACATAAAAATAAATTTAGATACCCATTTATTACACTCATAAATAAATAAATAAATAATATCCTTTCACTTAACACCCATTGTGTATTCAAATTTGAAGAATATTATGAATATTTGGATACCTGAGTTGGGAGAAGATAGTCTCTTGGAGATGACCTAAGCAAACTAGGAAACTTAATATTTTTCTAAATATTATATGATAATAAATACTATTTATTGAGATTGAAAATAACACGTACACATGAAAAACAATCATTAAACCTAGGATGCCTGGTTTCTTGAAATAACGGTCAAAACAGGGGATTGTGATATACAAATCCAACTATTAGATTTGATGATAACAGAAATTTCCTTTAACAAAACTAAAAGTAAATAGTCAAATGTACTTGCAAGTTGCATCTAATGTCTCTGCAATGCTCACACCAATCACTATCTTGATCATCAATAGAAATGAAAATCTAACAAAACTCAACCAAAGATCAATCCTAACTTAACCCCACCATTACCAACATCATGATGCTTCCCTCCCTTCACATTCTCTACAAATCAAAATGAACCACAATTCTGGCTCCAAACTGTACAGCAAGCACAACCAAACACACATCTCCATCCCCATTGTCATGAACATTCTCATTCTCATTCTCATTCTTGTCCATCTTCATCTTCCTTACAGACCCTTGAATTCGTTGTGCAGCTCAGAGAGAGACCTCCCGTCCGGCAGAATGATATTGGCAGCTGGTCTGTGATTTGTGCTCCCAGCATGAGCCTCAAACTTGGACAGGGCAAACACATTCTGGCAGCACCTGCACTTGATCCCCTCGCGCGTCACCCACCCTTCCTTCAGCTTCACATCCCCTTTCCTGCTTCGGTAGTACACTTCCGCCATGTCCTCCACCAGATTGCTATCGATCAGCAACCCTGTCATCGTTCTAGCATTGTTCCTAGCACCAACAACCTGCACCTTCCTCCTCTTCCCCTCCAAAACCCCAACTTCTCCAACATCCCCATTTCTCAATCCCATGCTAGGTAGTTCAGCTTCTTGATTTCTCTTCCACATTCTTGAATTAACATTAGCCCCAAATGTCACATTAACATGAGGGTGTTGTGGGGCTGCCTGAGTACCAATACCAAAAATGTCATGGCCAAGGCCAAGGCCAATCTCCCCCTTTCTTGAATTATCCCCAACCTTCCCAAGAACATAACAAGCTTCAACTTTAGCCCCAAATGCCCCATTAACATGAGGATGTTGTTGTGGTGCTGCCTGAGTTCCAATACCAAAAATGTTATGGCCAAGGTCAATCTTCCGCTTAACTACCCGAGAACTAGCATCTGGTCGAGACTGAAGAACTACAGCATTATCAAACTTAACAAGGCCTTCATTGACAAGGAAATTGCAGGCATTGATGAGGGAGTTATGTGCCCTCGAGTGATGAGGGGGAGGCGGGCGATAGCGCAGCTCCTCCCTCGTGGCCCCGTCGGGGCAACCCTTGACGATGTAATACAAATCCCATCCAATGAACAAGAGATGGTTCTTGACCCTTGAGGACACTTCACTCTTGGACTGGCTCATCCTCCCAGCACCCTTCCCCATCTTTATCCATTCAATCACTGATTCTGGGTCATATTTCGGTTCCCCAACAAATCTGTTCAACTCTTCCTCATTATCCCCAACATTGGGCACCGGTTCGAAATTGGGGGTTTTCTTCTTCTGAAGACAAATGGGTACTGATTCAAAATTGTGAATCTCCTTCAACTCTTCCCCATTATCCCCAACATTGGGCAATGACCCACAATTGGGGGTTTTGGGTTCAAAATTGGAGGTTTTCTCGATCTTCTGAATAATGGGTACTGATTCAAACTCTTCTTCATCAGAATCATCATCTTCCTCGTCTTCTTCCTCATCTCCTTCCTCATCATCATCAGAGATCTCATCAACATTGGAGGATCTGGGTAAAACCAAGCGGCGGCAGGCGAGGCGGAGCGTGTTGAATCGGTGGTGGCGCGTGGGAGATGTGTACCGGAACTTGGATTGAGCGGCGGCGACGGATCCTCTGTTGAGCTCGATCCTCCAGCCCAGACAAGCCAAATGCTTCCTGATCTTGGCGGTGAGCTTGATCGGAGGAGGTCCCCTGACGGGGCCTCTGAGGAACTGCTCCACCGCGTCCGGGTACCAATCGGCCTCGCCGTACATGTCCACCTCCTCCCACTGGTCCGCCTCCGGCGACTTTCCTCCGGGAGATTCTCCGGCGGCGTCGGGGAAGACCAGCGGCCAGCTGGTCTCGCCTCTGCCGTGGGTCTCGGCGGCGAGGAAGCCTGATCCGCCGCATTGGGCGGCGGCGATGAAGGCGTTGCCGGCGGAGGAGAATCCGGCGAAAGCGTGGGACATGGTCGCGTGTGTTTCTCTGCAACTGAAAAATAGAGTAATGGTGTTGAAGAAGATGAAGAAGACGGAGAGTTTTTGTAAGGCGACAAAATAGGTGTATTTTGAGCATGGCTTAGGCTAGGGCTTTGCATGCATGGGCCGGACTTGATTTGGTTTTTATTTTACCGAACCACTAGTAGACCAAATTTTTTCGGAGACGGTCTTGAACTAAGAACCAAACTAAATTCAGAACAGAAAAATCAGAATAGTAAGTAATGGTTCGATTTTGAATATGAAATTAATAGAATCTTTTAATATCGGTTCTGATTCTGAAAATTTGAAATTGCACGTTACCCAATAGAGACCGAACATATTTGTGTTGCCGCGTGTTCGCTACTCGTTCACAAAGTTTATGTATATTTTTTGTTTTCTTTGTTTGCAAGCTTTATTTTTCAATTGTATCACTTAAATTTTAACTAATTTAGTTAATATGTTATACGATTGCAAATTTAATGTTTTTTTCTCTATATAAATTAAGATTTAATTCGTCAAATTTGGTCTTTAAATCGAGTATAATCTCGGGATTGAAAACAAATCGGTTCCAACTGGGTAGGATAGGAACCAAACTGCCCAAAATTCGACCCGAAGATAAACTATTTCTGACATGATGGTTATGAGTTTGCTTCTCATATATTGAGAGCATAAGGGTTTGGGTCGATTCTTACCGGTTCGGACCCGTGCCCACCCATATATGCTGGTAAAAAAATATATAAGATTTCCTTCTTTATAATTGGTTGTAGGGGTTTTTAGAATCAGACGGAACCAGTCACCTCTGTTCTTGAATTTGAGGAATGAAAATCATTATCCCGTGAGTGAGTTCAATCTGTTTCTGAATGCTTGTTCTACAGTTCTAACCAATGAGAACTAGATGATTTTAATGCTTCAGTTTGACTCAATTTATTTATCGATTTAGATGAATTTGTGCTAATTTATAAGCTAAAACTTAAAACTGCAATTATGAAATATAATAACAATCCAATCGAAATGTGCACATTTGTAAATTGTAGTTCAACAGTTGTTGTTTATGCGTGAGAGTAATTTAATTTTAGTCGTTAACCGTACTTATGATCTGTAAGAATTGAAACTGAACCGCAACAAATAATTTATTTAAATTTTCAATAAAAATTAAACTATCTCGAATTTTCATTTATAGCTCAGTTAAATTCTCCATTTTTAATTTCAAATTTAAATCGAACACCTCTACTTTTAATTGATTTAATCACCTCAACCTTTGTCAAGATTAGTATCAAGTCAATCTACAATTCTTAGTTACTACATTGAACATAATTTGTAGAAATCATTCCAATAAGTCCTACCTCTTTTTCAAATTCAAACTATCCTCTTAAATTTAATAACCCATTTGTTTCATCATCTTCATTTGATTTTTTTTTGGAAAACATGATTATCATCTTCCAATTGCAATTATCCAGTCATATAATTCTCAAGCTCATACATAATACATTGGGGAAAAAATAATGATTTTATAAAAAAAATATTGCTTTTAGTCTCATAATTACATAGTGTCAAACGAGAATCACTGATATGATCTGATTTATTATTTTATCCTTAGTCTATTTCATTAATATTTTAGATAAGAGACCGAAGACTTTTTCTGGAAAAAAAACGCCATTAAAACCAAACCTGCCAAAACTTATTAATTAGTCAAATTTTGCTTCCAAAAAGTTTCAGACCTTTCACTCGATCGCAATGTTCCTCATCAGAGACCACCACCACTCCACCAAGCTCACCAATCGCTTCCGGTCTCCTCCTCCGCCCAGCCCCACCGCCGATTCGCCGGAAATGGACCCTGAGATCTGGAGCCGCCTCCCGGAGGAGCTCCTCGAGCGGCTCCTCCTCTTCGTCGATCTCAAGTCCCTTCTCAATCTCAGACCCACCTGCAAGAAATTCGAGTCCCTCCTCTTCTCTCCCTTCTTCGTCTCCAAACACTCTTCTGATTCTTCATCGATTTCTTCGTTTCTGTTACTGTCTCATCCTCAGTGCCACGATCGATTCCCTCTCTACGATTCTGCAATTGGGTCCTGGCGAAATTTGTCTCTACCCTCCCCTGTTTCGTCTTCTTCGTCTTCTCTGGTTTCTTCTTCGAAAACCCTCTTCTGCTTCTCGGTCCCCAGTTCGTCCTCCTTGATCGTCTGCAATTTTCTGGCGAATTCCTCGAGAAACATCGAATTCCCAACATACCCTTTTGCTCCCGAGCTCTTGACCATAGTCTCGTCCCCTCATGGGTACAGGATCTTCGTCCTCTGTTCTGGGTCCGCCTCGAAATCAGCTTACCTCTACGACTCGGTGACCCAGTCCTGGTCCAAGTTCGACCTCCTCCACCCGATTTCCAGCGACAACCACCACCAGGGAGGCGTGTTCTTCAATGGGTCTCTCTACTTCACGACCCCAGAGCCGTTCTCGGTGGTTTCTCTAGATCTGGAGAGCCGTGTCTGGGGGAGATCAAGGACCAGGCTTCCCGATGACCTGATCTTCGCGAGGCTGGTCGGAGACGGCGGCGGAGGGAGGCTGTACGTGGTGGGAGGGATCGGCGGGAACGGGATCACGAGGAGCCTGAAGCTGTGGGAGATGGCGGAGGGGGAGTGGGAGGAGGCGGCGGAGGTGCCGGCGGCGATGTGCCGGAAGTTCGGGTCGGTGTGTTACCACAATTACGAGCAGGTGTACTGTCTGTGGCACGGAGGGATGGTGTGTGTGTGCTGCTACACTTGGCCGGAGGTTTTGTACTACAGGGTCGCGACCGGGATGTGGCATTGGCTGGAGAAGTGCCCTCTGTTGCCGGACCGGTGGAGCTGCGGCTTCAGGTGGTTCTCTTTTGAACCCAACCTCTACGCCTCTGTCTGACCTCACTTGATGATGATAGGCTTTTTTTCTTGTTTATTGGAATAAACTTCAATATTGTTGTTGAATCATAGCTGATCGTGCAATACTAATATCTCCTTTTGGAAGCTAATTTTATGAAGATATTTGTTATGGATCTAAGTAGCTAATAAGAGATTTAGTTGCAAACCAAACACAAGTTCTGCTGTTGAGCCTTAAAATATAAATGAAATGAAAAATAAGTCGAGACCCCTTAGAATGAGAGAATTTCATAACAATAAGTTCAAAGAAAATTCAGCCGAAAATAAAGTCAAAACGATTTAAATATAAAATTTTTATATAAAATCAAACTGAATAAAAAACCAACATGAAAAACCAAACCAAACTAATTGATGTACAATTCTTCAAACGTCACAATAAGTTAAATTTAGAGGTATACAAGTCCAAAGAAAGTTGCCTATACATGGACTTGGCCTATGCATGGTGGTCATCATCATAACTAATAATTAGGGCAAGCCAAAGTGGAGCCTATACATGGACTTGGCCTTTTAGTAATTAAATCATGTCACATCAGCTGACTCTATTACATAATGAAAAATAAAATAAAATAAAATATTACTATACCAAATTGAAAAGGAATAATCAATTTTTAGGTGAAAAACAAAAATCAATACTGGTACCATTTCAAAACACTTTGCATATAACCAATATCAAAATTATCCTTAACATAGCAAAAGATGACCTATCAGACTCTCCTTGATGTTTAGAACTGAAATCTAATATTCAAATATGAAAAGCAAACCACCAAACAAGATTGGAGTATTGGAAATAAGTGAGCTGTAAGTATATAAGGTGTAATGAGACCAAAAACACTATTGTGAGCCTATGTTCACTTCACCCAGGCCAAGAAAATGAGAAAAGTTCTGCATACCATGTCACTTGTATCATTTCAATCTCTAGGTCAGGGTTTCAAAGATAGAGTCAAACCGAATTTGGGAAATTTCTCCAATGCTTTGGTGTCAAAGGCGCTGGAGATTGTCAGGTAAGATTTGGGTTTGATTTCATGCTGCAAAAGAGCTGCAAGATTGCCATGGTTGTTGAGCTTTGCCTTCACTACAGTCTGGGGATCAACGATACATGAACATCCAACTGTTAAGGTGTTCTCGTTCGTGGAGAACTTCCTGCTGATCTCTCCCACCACGGCTCCTCTATTCAACTGATCAAGATGGTGTAGGTATGATGCCTTTACCGAGTCTCCTTTGTCAGCCCTACAAAAAAACAAAAAAGATTAGCAATGACTAAGAATTTTGATGAAAACCAACACATATTTCACAGTCCAACTATGCATACTCATTAACTTCATGTTAAAGCTTTTGCATTTTGAACAATAATAAAACAATGACATGGAATTATGGAAATCACCCTAGAATTAGTATAAAATAAAGTTTCCTAAGAATTCTACAATTATGCATCTAAAGGTCCCATCTTGCAACTTTGTTCTAAATAAAGTATGGAACATATTCATAATCCTTTATGCTATAAGAACATGTCATATCTTAAGGTGGGACAAAGCATATGAATGGAAATATTTTGTAATAAGTGTCAGCTAGAAGGCTTACAGAACCAAAGAAGCAACAGAGTCAGGCTTTGTCAAGCTAAACCCAGCATTGTACTTCAAAAATTTGCTAGAAGCTGTATCATAGGTTGCCTCCGCACCAAATGCCGTACCTGGCGTACCAAAGGTTGCCGAAAAATCAATAGCGGGAGCGCGACCAACAGCTGTTGTGAAAGTTGCATGTTGATGGAAGTATTGTACTTCCAACTGCAGTAGAAAGAGCATGCAGTCATTTCTTTATGATTATTAAGGTGTAGATTCATGTTGAAGTTTAAGCTTCAAAGGGAAACAATACCTTGGCAGAGTTGTAATCAGGTAATTTAACCGAAGAAATCACTTTTGCAGACGATAGTATATCTGCCACGGTGAGGATGGTTGCAACCTGCTGCAATAGTAAATCATTATCAGGATAGAATCAAAAGGAAATTCAGATTTTCAGAAGAATTGACTTGGAGAGTACGTTTGATTCTGTATCAAGTTTGACATCAAGCGTTGCATTCTTGTGTTTGTATTGTGCCGCCACATCACCAGAGATGAGGCCTCCTTTCTTCATCGAGGTGGAGGTAATGGCCTGAAGAAAACAATCAAACTCTCAATCTCAAAACAGCCAAAATATAGTAACACAATTGCAAATGGGATCGTGTAACCACAATTTTAATATACGAAAGCATTATTCATCAACTCCAGAAAAAATAAATGAAACTGGAGACATAAAAACCCGACCAGCCACCGATGAAATGATGAAATGATCGGACACTTGGGATCGGGAATCCATCTTGAAAGATCAATTTTGGAGTGGTTGAACATAAAGATGCACAACAAGAAATATTAAATTGTTTGGTTTTAACCGAAAAATCATCATTATTTGATGTCATTGTGCAATATCAATTTCACTTGCTAATCATTCAATCACTTAGAACAGCATTTCTGGTTCGAAAAGACTGCAAAATCATCTTATTCCAAAACTTCCAACTGTAAAATATTATGTTCAACTTCAAACATACACTCAGATTTTTAAACCTACAATATCTATACCTTAGTCATACAATCATGAATAAAACAACGTTGCAATTGAACCACTGTAAGGCATTTAAAACCTCAAATGCAATGTTAACGTTCTTAATTCCAACAAAAGAGACAAACATTCGACTGATTCACAGTCCAGAGCGCTCCAATTGTTTCAAGGAGAACTAAAACTACCAAAAAGTAACGTCTCGGGTTTTACATTGATAAATTTGCAGACGAATCAAATACAGATCTCAAAACCATAACCAGCTATAAAACAAAAATGCTAAGCAATCAGGTGAGATGTACATAACTCAAGCTCCAGAAGCTCAACAACAGTCAAAATAATAATTCTATACTTAAATAAGCGAAAATCAGATTCAATCACACACAAAAGAACATCGATAAACTAAAATAACACAGCAGATCAAAATCAATAGAAGAAACAGCAAAACAGAGAATGAACAGTGCAGACCAGTCCACCGTAAGTCTGAGAGGAGACGGAGAATTTCTGGTCGCTACTATAGTCTCTGGTAAGCAAATCTGCATCAAAAAAAGTGAAGTCACGAGAAAGATCGAGAGCTAGAGACAGAGAAAAGGAGAAGACCTTTGGCTTGCTTTCCGATTCCGGAGAAAAGTGAAGGTCCGTTGCCGGCCATGGTTGCAGAGAGAGCTCAGCGAAGACGAAGCTGCGAGGTTTTGAGGTCCGATTTTTTACACAGGAGGGTTTTGGGGTTTAAGTAAAACCCTAACTCTTCAAATAAATTATTTGTATTAACTTCTTGGTGATTTTTTTTCTTGTTGGAAGGGACAGAGATGCCTAATATTTTGAAAATTACGACGCCGTTTTGATGTGTAGCGCATTCCAAATCAATCTGTCGGATAAAATTAGGGATGGACATTTTGGATATGGAATCAAGAACTAAATCGGATGTAAAGTTAAAAATTCAAATATTGTGGTTAATGGGTCGGTTTTAGTTTTGAATTTGAAAGAATCATTTAATTATGTTTGTTTTTAATTTTCAAAACTCAAAGCAAGTGGTTAATAGGTAAGAACCGGACCGATTCGCGTCGTCACGTGTCCACCTCTTGTCCACCCACGTATATTATATATCTTTTGTTGTTATTTTGTTTTCAAATTTTGTATTTCGAATGAGTTGTAACAATTACATCTTAATATTCGGTTTCGTTAGTATTTCTTACAATTTCAAATTTAATATTTTTTTTTATATAAATCAAGCTTGAATTGTTAAATTTGACCTATAAGTTAACATGTATCAAAAATCAACTGACTTCAATCGGGTAAAATCAATAAGCAAACCTAAGAACCATGTTAGAGTAAGATTGTATTCTCATATAATAGTATGAATATGGTTCCAATAATTGAGGAACTTGAGAAGAGGATATGGTCCAATTATGGACGGTCTAGTCCAATTCTGGAACTGTGCCTATCTCTGGATAAACTTGTTAAGATATTATTATTTAGGGAAAAGAACAACTTGCTACACATACTTACTGTTATTTCAAATTTTGTTATCGTAATTATAATCTTCTCTTTCTAGTATCCTAAATTGTATTTTTGAACATGTGTGTTAACTTTATTAACGAAAAATTCAAATGACCAAATTAATCATGTTTTAATAGAAACAGTTAGAAAACAAGACCATAGTAGAGAGAGAGGATTGGAGAGGAGAGAGATAGGGTCATCAATTCTAGCAAGAAATCAACGTGCACCAGTCCAATACGCATCGCTCGTTCTTCACAGCTACGCTTCTGCACACGTGCGCTGTTGGAATATCCCACATATGCTCCTTAACGTGTGTGTCGCCTTGAACTTAGAGATGCGCATGTACATGAACTTATGCACAACCCTTAGCTACGGGTTGTTGTGTGTCAACAACACCACTATATATTGTTGCCCACATTTTATATTCTTCCGATGCGTGACTTTACATTCTCAACACTCCCCCTCACGTGGGCCATGTTAGGGCGTGGTTTTTGCACGCGGGCTTATTACCCCCCTTACGTGGACCATAACATCTGGCTTACATGAGAGCGGAGCTACAAGGAGGCGAGACCCACCAGCACAGGCCCAAATCGGCCACCTCTGATACTAATGTAAGACTGGGTTGTGCGTATCGGGTCGAGCTCCACAACTAAAAGCCCAAACTTATTAGTTGGGTTTGTTCAAACCCTTTACATACACTCGTTCTATTTTATATTTTTTCCATGCAAGACTTTACATCCTCAACAATTTCTGCTCATCGACAGCGTGCCTTGCGTGAGACGCCTCCGCATCCAAAATCCAGCAGTGTGAGTAGAATTTCATTCTCTGGTCTACAAATACAGTAAAAAGAACATTATCAGTGAACTACTTAAATTCTTATATGTTTATTTTTAAATTTTGTATTATTTTTAGGGTAAATTTCACATGACCCCCCTTAACTATACGCGTGTCTCACATGCCCCCTTTAACTACAAAATCAATCTGTGAGGTGCATTAACTATCCAAAAATCCCACTTTACTTTTTTTTGTTGACTTTTTTCAAAATTCTGTTAAGTTTTTTGTGAAATGACGAAAATACCCTTGTATCTGAAAAATTAAAATAAATATATAAAAATGATTTTGGACTTTTTTTTTCTAATTTTCTCGTTGTAAAAAATAAAGAATAAAATTTTGTTGGTAGTAAAAATAATTTTTAAAAAGTTTTTTTTATAAAAAAATTTAAAAATAAAAATTTATTTTTAAACATCGTTTTTTATTTTTATAAATAATTTTTTTTAAATAAAAAAATTAATACTAAAATATTTTTTTTAATTCTTTATTTTGTACAACGAGAAAATTAAAAAAAAAGTTTAAAATCATTTTTATTTATTTATTTTAATTTTTCAAATATAAGGGTATTTTCGTCATTTCACAAAAACTTAACAGAATTTTGAAAAAAGTCAACAAAAAAAGGTAAAGTGAGATTTTTGGATAGTTAAGGGGGGCATGTGAGACACGCGTATAGTTAAGGGGGGTCACGTGAAATTTACCCTTATTTTTATGTTGTATATTAATATTTCTTTCAAAAAGATATTAGCTATTATTACCAAGGTTGACGAAGAGAAGATATGCAATACAAAAGTGACCAATCTCATAGTTTCTGAATATTGAATAGTACAGTTCCAATACTATCGAAATGACAAACACCTAACCTACCGATTTTATACTAATTGTGAAACAGCTAAACGACTTATTCTAATCTTAATCGTAATCAATTGAATTAAAACAGAAGTGCCTACCAACACACATTATCACTAAAGACTTGTTAAATCTATTATTACAATATCATCACTAATCACTAAACATATAAATGTGCTAATCGCTTATTTTAGCTTATTGTATATAAAGGCCAAGAACCCAACTTTAAAAAAATCAAGTGGTTAAGTTTAAAAGGCAAGTGGCAACATATATATAGATTAATGGTTTTGTCAACGTAAAGATATTTATAATGAACCAAAAATAATTAAAAAAATGTCTGTTCTCAAAGACTCAATCATCTATCCCATATTATGTTTTTACTTTTTTTTCCTTACCAGATAAAAAAAACTCGTGCGAATGCACGAGCGAACGATTTTTGATTTTTAATTCTATACAAATTAAAATACACACCTGAAAATAAAAATAAAATAAAAGATCAATTATAAATTATTCACATTCGGTTGAAATTTTCTTCGTGTCCACGCCAATATGGATACAATCCAAACAATTAGAATCGTTCATGCAGAGTTCAACTAAGCACAACATATTTTAGGGATAAAGCCAGTATGCTTATGTTTTTTCCCTCATTTTTGTGTATGGTTTGTGTTATTTTTCGTTTTATTTCTTCACATGTATAGATTAATATATTAACGTGATAGTTTCACTTAATCACAATTGACTTGACACATTTTAATCTTATTGCTCGTTGACTATTTTTTTGTGACAACTGTTAACCGTTAGTTTGCAATATAAAATTACTACAATACTCCTTGTAAGCATTTAAACTTTCAAATATATGTCATTGAGCTGTTTTTTTCCGTTTTCTCTTCTCCGGTCCACGAATGTCGATTTTGATTTCTCTCAAGAATCTAAAACCTATTTTTGCATTTTTGACACCAAATCCGTCCTCCTCCCATGTCAATTATCGTCTCCTTCGAAATTTGTTTGAGTGAAAAATACCGAAAACAAGATTGTAGAGTTTTGGTCATTATTTGTGTTGAGTTTTGTATATCTTGCATTTATTCTACATTTTAATGCCCTTTTATGTTATTGACATTTGAGCGCTTCATAGTTATGGGCTAAACCCTCTTGACCATGGATGATGATTTGTGAACTCTAACTTTGCTGATTAATGAAGTAATTTGTGTAATTTTTCTTGTAATTTAGATCGTCTTGTTAGTATTTAATTGTTAATTTTCTCGGACTGGTCAATCTTGATGATGATTTTAATTATGGACTCATTTGATAGAGAATTGCATTGGTTATGATTTTTTATTATTAATACTTTTCTTATTTAGCTTATCTCTACACCATATATAAAACGACGTGTACTCTTCATTGTAATTTAGAACACAAGACACAATTTTAATATAAATAATATTATCTTCTACAATAATTCTATCAAAATTACATGATACAATAGTCACGTTTAGTGTGGTCTCAAGTCGAGATTGACACCAAAAACTTGAATCTCTAAATTATGATTAGACTAATTCTAGGACCAAGTAATGAAAATGGTAATTAAGATTTAGGTCAACAACAATTGGCTTGATTGCACGATTTCGAGTATATCTTGACGATTGTGCTTATGGCTCATGATTTGCATAATCATGATTTAATTAAGTAATATAATTAAAACCTTTGATTGTCTAAACAATTTTTTTTTCTCTCGGAACTAGATCATCTAGTAGAGTTTGGGCTCGACTGACACTCACGAGCCGAATTGATGCTTAAGAGACAATTTTGTCGTAGAATTGAATGTCCTATAATAAATACACTACACCAAACATGAACAAGAAGAGACAATAAGTAGATACAGAGGCTCTAGGTTGAGAGTAGAGGCCCTCGTTGACTGATTTATAAATGGTACTAAATCATGTCATGAATGTGTTAATAATAATAATAATATTTAATTAATTGCTAATTTAAACTCAAAAACACAAAGCAAAAACAATTATCAATTATCATCATGCCCTGTCCCGTCGCTCGTGAGACGACACCAAATTATCACAAAACGACTCGAGCGTGGCCTACCTGTATTTGATACTCCATGATTGATCAAAGCATGTGAGTCCTCCCCAGCCCCACGTGGCACCATTTCAGAGCCAATCGAAACGACACCGTATCATGCAACCACATGAAGATGAATTTTTTTTATTTTTTGTATAGAACGGCTCAAAATCAAATGCCTCTTTATCGAATAGAGAAAAAACTCGTACGCACGCGTTTAAAGACGCCCATTCCCTCGCACGTGCTCTGTTCCTCTTCGCACGTGCCGCTCTCTTCTTCTTCTTCCAGTTTATATATACTTGTCTCTGGCTGTGAACATTTTGGTTCTCTCTCGTTCCAGTGACTTTTCGATTTTGTTTTTGAATTTTCCTGGAAATTAGATATTATTGTTGTTGCGATTTTGATGCAGTGGATGTGAGATTGAGACTATGGGGACGGAGAATCTGGCGAATTACAGTTACATGGGGAGGAGTTTCGGCGATTTGAGCGTGAACGACGATTCGACGGCGTTCAGCGACTGCAACAGCGACCGTTCCGGCGAGTTTCCGACGGCGTCGTCGCAGAGCCGGAGGCTGTTGATCGCCTGCGCCACGGAGAATTCCGATGATCTGATCCAGCAGCTGGTCTCCGATCTCGAGTCCTGCTCGATCGACGAGCAGAAACAGGCGGCGATGGAGATTCGTCTCCTGGCGAAGAACAAATCGGAGAACAGGATCAAGATCGCGAAGGCCGGAGCGGTGAGGCCGCTGATCGCGCTGATCTCGTCCTCCGATCTCCAGCTCCAGGAGTACGGCGTCACCGCGATCCTCAACCTCTCGCTCTGCGACGAGAACAAGGACCTGATCGCGTCCTCGGGCGCGATCAAGCCGCTGGTGCGGGCTCTGAAGATCGGGAGCCCGACGGCGAAGGAGAACGCGGCGTGCGCGCTGCTCCGGCTGTCTCAGGTGGAGGAGAACAAGGCGGCGATCGGGAGGTCCGGCGCGATTCCGCCGCTGGTGAGCCTCCTCGAGAGCGGTGGTACGATCCGGGGGAAGAAGGACGCGTCCACGGCGCTGTACTCGCTCTGCTCGCTGAAGGAGAACAAGATCAGGGCCGTCCAGGCCGGGATCGTGAAGCCGCTGGTGGAATTGATGGCCGATTTCGGGTCGAGCATGGTGGACAAGTCGGCGTTCGTGCTCGGCGTCCTGATGTCGGCGCCGGAGGCCAGGGCGGCGGCGGTGGACGAGGGAGGCATACCGGTGCTGGTGGAGATCGTGGAGGTCGGGACGCAGAGGCAGAAGGAGATCGCGGTGGCGATCCTGTTGCAGATCTGCGAGGACGCCAACGCCGTCTACCGCACCCTCGTCGCTCGCGAAGGCGCGATCCCCCCGCTCGTCGCTCTCTCTCAGTCGGGCACCAATCGCGCCAAGCAAAAGGTCAGTAACCACCTCGATATACAACTAAACTCGAATTCGACATGAAATAAAATACTCTGGCACTTCGCTAGCTTATCAAACATTAAAAAATTAGGTTTAAATGAACTCAATCTTAAATTCATGTTCGATTGGAGCTATATTATAACGATCTCGAGCTGTTAAAAGCTCAGCTCGTTTACGGCGCCGCCAGTGACATCAACTCTGTTTTCCCCAGTTGATGTGGCACTGTAATGAGTGACACGTAATTCTTTTATTCCAAAAAAAAAAATTATATTCCGGTAAAAATCAGGAATGTGATAGAGGAAGTTAGGTAGAAACGTCTTTACACGGTAGCCACGAGAAGGTGCCATAGCCATGAATAATAATGAATATAATATATGATAATTATTAGTGGAGATCTTTATCTTTTTAAATTTGTAAAGCCATATTTATATTTATATTTAATTTAATGATTTGAAAGTGACGTTGGTGATGGTGATGGAAACAGGCGGAGACGCTGATAGAGCTTCTACGGAGATCCGGCAACCGCGGCGGTAGAGAGTCGTCAGAGGCGTCACTGTAAGTTTTGTGTCCCCACACTCTCACGTTATCGTACACACAATGTATAAATTATACAGAGGAGCTTTTGTAAAATTTGTGGTGAGTGAATACTACTGGTTTTTTTTTTCTTCATGTTTCTATTGCCTAAATTTATTGTCGGTGAAAAAAAATTAGGTTCAAAACTCTTACTTTTCTACTAATAGTGTGAGGCCCAACTGTTGCAGTGTCCCATCGGAGACAATCTTCCAGTGAATTCATAATTCATTCCTTAAAAACGCATTTATTACAATTAATTTTCTTTTATTTGTTATTTTGTTTTTAGTAAAGAAGAAAAGGTAACAAAATAAAATATCAAGTTAGGATATATCAAAATTCTATCAGAGCTGATTTGATATTGTAAAGTCAATTTTATATCTATGTCAACTTGTTAATTTCTTATTATAATACCAAATCTTATATTAAATCCAAATTATAACTCTTTGATAACAAAAAAAATCATGTTTCATTCATTATAGAGACAAAGTCGTAGAGCGTAAGCACGGTAAAAACAGAGTATTAGAATGCAAGACAGTATAGAGCTAGAGTCGTAAAACACAAGCGTTGAAGGCAAAGATTGTATACAATTCCATAGAGTTGAATTATAAGAGTGCATACTTGTTGCCGTTACTACAAAACACAATTAAATTCATGAATCAGTTTTCTAAAATATGACACAAGTTGATTACGATTAAGTCTCTCTTTACAAGTTGATTTCATGTCAGTTTTTGGAAGTATATATGGTTTTGGATCATACGGAATTGGGATGTTTGGTTTTCACGAATTAGAAACGATATACGCACAGAGATGTGAAGGTGACCGGTTACGACGTGTTTGGATATAATAGTTTATAGGGAAATGATGATTTGATGGTGCATTTTCAAAGAGAAGTGTTGCTTTTGTTTTTGCTTTATGTGGAGATGTGAATTACACGAGTAAAGCAAAGCAACAATGCCTCTTTTTTTTTTATCTTTGGAATAAATTATACATTACAAGTAGTCGTTATTGAGTCGTGACTAACTTTGTTTAACTCATCATAACCATTGATTTCATTTCATTTTTGAAAAAAAACCAAAATAAATTGGAAATAAATATAATATCTGCGAAACGGCCACGTGTAAGAAATGCAGTTATTTGTGGCAGTTAGTCCGGAGCAATGTGGGACATGCGATGTGATATCTTTTCGTATCTCTCTCTTAGTCTTAACCAGAAGTGTAATATTTTTATGGGTCACCACCACAGCACCACTTTGGCCTCCCAAATATTGACCCGACACCGACCCAATCCTTTGATCCAACCGAACTCGAAATCACTGTATGAGGAACGATTCGGTTCTGGCCAGTTTGGTTCAAGTTCTATCTGGTTGTAGCCGGTTAATTTTCAATATTGAGTCCATGCTCGAATTTGTGTTCAATTTATGTCAAAAAGATAAATTTTAGATGGACATTTATGTAAGACGGGTCATGATCTGGGACAAACTATATCACGTCGTACGAACTGTGCGAACCAGTTAGGCGGCGACACATGCGCGAGTGTTTTCATTATTAAGCAATATATTTTCATAAAATATTTAATTCGTGTTTTTATTATTATGACATGTATTTTCATAATCCATTATAACTCCTCGTTACGCTTGGGGACCTGTCGTTACACCCGGAGACCTTTCGTTATACCATTATCCCGACAGAGTTCATTGAATTCCTATAGAAAAATACCCGCCCCTCGTTATATCCGGGGACCCTTCGTTACGCCATTCTCCTGATGCTATGGAAATACGTGTCATAATAATCAAAACACCAACTGACTATTTTATAAAAATACATGACATAACAATGGAAACACGTGCAAGCAGGTGATTCTCACGGTTCGCATGCAACTTTTGATTTTCACTGGAATGCATCCTTATGTAAGAAACAAATTGAAACTGAGTGTTAAGATTTGGTTGTTACAATACAATCGAAATATAAAATTTATAAACAAAATAACGATTAAAGATAAATAATATACATGGGCGAATGAGAGGCGGACACGTGGCGATGCAAAACCGAAATTAAATGGTTCTCTTAAATTTAGATCCAAAACCGGACTATAATCTATAATTTCAGTTTTTCGAGCATGTATCCAGTTTGGCTTTTAATTCAAGACAAACTCTGGATCTAAAGTATCCACCCTTAATCGTGACTATTATTTATTTGATATCGCTTGTCGTAACTAATATTTATTTGTGTTCACACTGTCCTTATTTTATTCTACAAATTTAACGAAGGAGATGGGTTCTTAATTTTCATGTCAAAATATATGTTTTACTCAAATTGCACTCTCTATTGTGTCTTTTTAAATCATGACAGTGGTGATTAAAAATGAAAGACAATGATATCCTCCATTTTAAGATTAATCAGTAGGCCCTTTAGCTAGTAATTTATTACTAAGTAAGTTACAATAATAATTAGACAAATTAATGAAGTAGACATGGTTGGTGCTAAGTTGTATCTACATAGATATTTATTATGTGGAAGGAAAAAAAATGAGCATTTTCAGATTAATTAATTAGTGGTTCCAACATCAACTCTGTAACCATTTCTCTACAACAAATTAGGATATGAAAACCTGACATTTTGTCCTCGAAAACGACTGTTTACCAAAACAAATGACATGAGAGTTGAGTTGACCACATAGTTTAAAACATATTTGTTAATGAAATTATTTAATTTATTCAAACTTATTAATATCAACATCAAAAAAAATCATGACTTCTATTATTATTTAATAAATAAATATCTTTGAACTTTTATTTATTAAATTGAGTTTTCGTATGAATAATATATTAGATTGTGGATTAATCCAATAATTTTTAAGACTGCCAAAAAAAAAATATATATATATATATATAGCAATAAAAAATGGTAGCCACCGAACTTGACCTTTAGTACACATCCTTATCATTACAATAGCAATGCTTTGAACTAATTGTTTTTTTAATTTACTGTTCATTTGGTGGCTCATAGGGACTTCAATTTTGTATTGTTTTGGTATTTTTATACACCAATTATATATGTTGCTATTATTTTTTATAGACTTATGGATGTAGAACAAAAATGTCGTTATTAATAAGGAATGTTCAAGCATTACTCTAATAAGAAAATCCCATCTCCAACTTTCTGTAATTAGATCTCTAACTTTTTAATTCAGCACATTTGTATGCAATAAAGTCTATATATATAATACATAGATTGTGTAGCTTTCCTTAATTATAATGTGTTTCCTATGTTAAGTATGATTTTAACTATATAACTTGAAATTCGTATCACTCATCTCAACGGTTTTATGGTCAAAAGTGAGTTTATGTGATGATCTAATATGTTCCGAAAGACACAATTAAGTTTTCTAACAAAAGCCTTTGTGTAACGGAGTCAAGGATGGCAACGGGGCGGATAGGAGATTTCTTGTGTCTAACAGGCACGAGAATTTTTCGTCGAATTCAAGAATTCCCCGTTTTCCGTTTCCAACCCAACAAAATGTTAAAGCATATTTATCTTTTAATAAAATGTATGTCAAAAATTATTATTTTAATACAATATACACTTAGAATATTATTTTTTTCATTAAACATATATTATAAAATATTATTTTAATAAAAAAATATTAATTTCCATTAAATTTGTATTTCAAAATATAGTTTTTAATATATCGGGGCAGGGTACCTCACCTCGTCCCCGTCCCATTTCCATTCGAATTCAGAATGTTTTCATAGTCTTCCGACCTACAATATAGATTTTCTCTGATATCACGTAGAAAAGCTTAATGCTTTTAGTTGATTTTATTGTGGGGTGAATGTCCCTATCTATTCAATACTACACGTGTCTTGTTTAGGTAATAGATATTTTAAACCGATGATAACATATTCTTATTTTGTATATATAAGGTAGATAAGAAATCAAAATCAAATATGATAGTCAAGAAAATTAACAAGAAATCAGATATAATTTCTCGATGATTTAGTGTAATGCCAACATCAAACGAGGTAGCAATGTGCAATTAAGGACATCGTATGATTCACAACATTCTCTTTCTAGTTTGTTAAAAATACACAATCAACGAGCATATAATTGTTGTTCTCTTGTTATTATGTCACATTTAGTTGATTTTTCAATTTCAACATTCTCATGTTTTGAGCAAACGATTCAGAGTTTGTTAAAACTGTCATTATGTTTTGGAAGACTACAGTCATACGAAACATATGTAATTTTAATGAGATTAACCTCGAGACTCGATAGAAATGAACCAAAAAGATTGAAAAGTCTTATTGATTTTTTTATCTATCGATGAATATGTTTAACTCCAAACGGAGTCCTTCTGGTCAGAATCAAACTCTGACCGAAACCACAAAATTGTAGACGAGGGGACGAAGAATCCAATGAACTAAAAATCATAATTTATAAAACTCTGTAGCTCCATATATGTTCCCCGGACAATAGCGCACAAATTGTAAATGTTTAGCTTGATTATCGTTATCCTTTTCTTATAATTTCAATCGTAAAATACGCTCGTAACATATTTTCGCGTTTAAGTCATCATTACAAACATATAATTTAAAAGCGGATTTTACTTCTACCTGACTATAATTTGTCATAATTATGTGACTTATAATCATATATGTTAATTGTGATTGAATTACAGTTCATCGTTATTATGTGACAATATATCATACATTATGCATGTTTTATTTTGTTTCATTTGTTCACAAAATTAGTGATGAAAACTTTCTATCATGCCAACATATTATTGTTTCTCCACCAACTAGCTACTTCCTTTTACCATACATATCAAGTTTAGTTGTAACTAATTGTCAAAAAATTAAAGCCTCCAATTCACTTGTTTAAGTATATTTACAATTTCGAATTATTATTAATTGGTCATGGCTTCAAGCAGCAACAACGTCCCTACTACTCCTCGTGAGATTGCTTCCATGAGGCAATCATTGTTCGATGAGGTTCTCTCGAGTTATTTATTATTACGTACACATTTTCACAGTTTAACAAAAATATCGTAACGTTAACATATATGATTCATCAAGAAGAAATTAATGCAACTTATTTGAATTTTTATATACCCACCAAAATATTTATCTTTCGATGTGTCATTGCCGGGTCTACGTGTAACTATATATCTATTATATTTGTGTTTTCATAGGCTAATAAAATTCTCATATCATTGATGCAATTTATTTAATTTTAAAATCCAAAATACTTATCTTTATTTTTATTTCTTGCAGGATCTGCTTAACGAACACTTTCGTCAAATGGAGGATTTGCAAGATGAGGAAAACCCTAATTTGGTTGAGGAGCTCTTCGCGATGTTCTTCGATGATATGGCGAAAAACATAATGCCAAGGATCTCTGAAACTATGTAAAAAATTACCTTGAAAATTCTCATGATTATAACTATAATTGCTTATAATTAATCATATGGCTAGTAACACGATAATTTTTTTTATTCGTCATGTCGCGTTAAGAAGAAAAGTACTACCAATTTCGTCGAGGTATATACGCTCCTCCACAAGATCAAAGGCACATCTTCTAGGTAAATCAATCAATTTCAATTTATGTTAAATTGGTCTTTCTTATTTTTGAAGTATTATAACTAATGTATCAACATTTATGTTATCGATAATAATAATAGCATTGGAGCTAACAAAATATTGACAAAAGTGATCCAAACGAGGGAGCGATGCGCGATGCTGATTAAGAACATGGAAGGGTATGATTTAAACTGATTGCATGAATGCGTATGAGCAGCACGAAGGCGGCGTTTGATGAACTGGTTAATGAAATCGAGGACACCAAATCGAAGCTAGGGGCTTACTTTGAGGTCTCACAAACTTATGTTATGATTTATTTGTATCATCAACACACTAATTATCTGTTTTTTTTTTGTTTTTGATGTGTAGATGTAATCTTCATCATTTTACTATTTTCTTGCATATCCTGGTTTGGGATTAACCATGTATCCAAACACCCACTAATTCAAGTTTCCATTTTTCTTAACATTGCAGGCAGTGGCCAAAGCACCAAAGTGAAAGAGAGGTTCTGATTAATTATCTGATGTTTGTTTCTGAGTAATTTGTCTGAATTTTCCTTTTAAAACTCTGATTCTTATGTCTTTTATAATTATCAGTGTAATCATAGACTTCATTAACTTGATGGTTAATTTTCTCCATAAATTCAGTTCAAATTTATTGGGTCGGCTCCTTAAATATTGGGCTTAGGTTTGTGCTCGTATATTTTACACGCTTTCTTTATATTTTAATTATACGGAAAATTATGTTCCTATGGTATACCATAACAGTTTGAGCCTCACACTATTATAATTGAGAGATCTTGATTTCGAAATCTTTTGTAATAAAGATGAGGAAGGGTTAAAGAGTAGATTTAGGATATGATGTCATTCTTTTAGAAAAATTATACGAAAAATCCTTCCTTCTCAATGAAATTCAAATAAAGATTAGCTATAACCAAAACAACCACATTGATTAAATACTCATAAATAAAACCCAAGTAGAATATAGGTTGTGTGTGAAATTGAATCAGCCCTAAATATAATTAAATATTCATAAATGTTGTACCTTATCCAATGCTCATTATTAGTTGACTAAAGTTTTGTCAAATATTTATCACATTTAGTAATTTTAGCTCAATTTGTTGAGATAAATTTTTACTCAAACATAGCTATATACGAAGAAAAGAGTAGCCTCAAATTAAGAATTAATACTCATTTTTTTATCTGTAAAGTTAACGCATATAATGATTCGTTTTACGAGTTACTTTTAACTAATACTTTAGAAATCAACCATATCTCCTCTCGATAGCAAAACAATAAAAGTCTCATCGGGCTGCTCACACTTAAACTCTCGCATCAAGTTAAAGACATTTCGCCAAGATTCTAAAGTCATTGTCATGTGACATTACTTAAACTTAACTCAAAGGGTCCGATGAAAAAGAAAACATCTTAATGTTGAGGGAATGTGCACTGAAGAGAAAGCCAGTGAATCGCATCTCCAAATTTAACCTAAAATGGTTCCAAAAGTTAACAACAGCCTCACTCTCAATTCCTTGAGGAAAATTTTTCCCCAAACTGGGCTGCTACTCAGGTTCTTGGCCCACTTATTAGCCCAAGCTTTGGCCCACCCACGTTTCCATGGACGCTAGCAAAAAAAACTCATAGCTAAGACTAAGAGCAATGTTCTAAAAAACGGTAAGACATTAATTGTACATTATTTTTGAAACCGACCCAAAGCGTCAGATTTTTAATATATAAAAATTAGAACGTGAACTAATGAAAATGGAAACATTTAATTTAACTGTTCGGATTCCGATTATCATATTAAAACCCTAAAATATTACTTTCAAAATTGTACTGATATTATAGCGTACTTCTACGCTCCAATGTATTTAATTTTATTTAAACTAAATAAGAATCGAACCACACTGCATTTTACCAAAGTTGTAAATGTTGCACTGTGTTATGATGACGAACAGGTTCATGACGAATTTTTATTTTTGTATTTTAAAATTATTTTTATAAATTAATTTACATACGTAATAAAATTAATTTCTATGTCACATGTTATATAATATTTTCAACTTTTTAAAACGAAAATTAATTAGTTAATGTCTCGGACCCGAGCCGAAACTCTGTAAATTATCATTTACAGATTGAGAACCAACCCGAAATTCACGAGCGAAACCTATGATGTCTGGCGAGGCCTAACTCAGTACATTTAGTTTCTTTCTCTTTTCTGATTTTAAAAAAGAAAAGAGGGACACGGCACCATGACGTGGCATATGGTTCCACCCACCTCCTTGTTGTTCGACACGTGTCCTGCTTGGGCCACGTCAGCGAGGGAGGTTTCGCAGGAGGACGCGCGCGAGGAGCGAGGGGGCGCTGAGGTGGGGGAGGTGGCCCTCGATGTTGAGCATCTCCACCGTGTTGTGGTGGCTGGCGCCGAGGTGGGCCCTGAGGTAGGCGGCGACGGAGGCGGGGACGGAGACGTCCTTGGCGGTCTGGACGATGCAGCAGGGGGCGCGGACGAGGCCGAGGACGCCCCTGAGGTCGCTGTAGAAGACGGTGCGGCAGACGAAGAGGGAGATGTCGGGCCTCATGTTGAACAGCGTCCGGCTGAACTCCCTCACTGCCTCCGGCACGTCCGCCCCCACCATCAGCGGCGCCACCCCGCTCACCCAGTCCTCGTAGTTCGCCTCCATCGCCATGAACACCTTCTCCACCTCCGCCTCCTCGTACCCTCCGTGGTAATCCTTGTCGTTCATGAACCTGAAACATTCCGATTCTCTCTTCAAAGTTCATTTCCACCAACACCAACGGTTTGTTTGTGTGAATGTGCCGCCTCAATCAAGTGCGCGCACACAACCGATGTGTTGTGTGCGCACTTATTGATTTTCACAAACAGACTTGTAACTGTTTGTCAAAATGCCTCAGCCGCTGAGGCATTTTCACATGAAAATGACTCAATTTTCACAAATAGATTTGTGACTGTTTGTGAAAATGCCTCAGAAAAACAAATTAAGTGCGAAAATGACTCAAAAACAGTTTTCAAAAACAGATTCCCTACCTCACACCAACTGTTTGTTTGTGGGAAGATGAAAAATTGGGAACCCCAATTCAATTCAGCAGACATCAACTATTTGTTTTTTTCGTGAAAATCAAAATCGAAATCAGAATCAGAATCAAGGTCAATTGATTACCTGGGAGAAGCGCCGATGAGGATGAGCTTGGAGAAGAGGGCGGGGCGGCGGATGGAGGCCAAGATCCCGATCATGGCGGAGACGGAGTGGCCCACGAAGGCGCAGCGGGCGATCCCCTTGGCGTCGAGGATATTGAGGAGGTCGTCGACGTAGGGGTCGAGGGTGGTATAGCGCCGGAAGTCGAAGAAGTCGGGGTTGACGCTGCCGGCGCAGACGAGGTCGTAGAGGACCACGCGGTGGGAGTCGCGGAGGAAGGGGAGAATGCGCTGCCACGCCGACTGGTCGGTGCCGAAGCCGTGTGAGAGGACGACGACTCGGTCGCCGGAACCGACCTCGCGCACGTTCAGGGCCTCAAGCAGAGTGTTGCCGATCATGTTTGGTTGTTGACCCAGAGGAACAGAGTGATAAGACAGTGATGGGTTAGGTTGTGACTTGTGTGGGTGCTTCGACTCTTCGTGTGTGTGTGTCTCGTTGCTATTTATAATCGTAAAAAATGCCATGACTTTTTGTGTCGTATATATCTCTCTTTTATCTCTACCCCTGCCTCGACGGGTACCCAGTTAATTCGTCCCGATCAAAATGGGTAAAACTCGAAAAAAAATCGGATAAGAGTCGTGTACAGATTTTTGGCCGGGTACGAGTTTTTGTATACCAGCCTCGTTTCCGACCCATACTCGTATTGTATAAGAGAATTAATATAAATTTATATATAACAATTTTTTAACAAAAAAATATTAAAACAATTTTCAATTAAATCAGTTATATATTATACATTATATATAATATGTAAAAAATCATATATTATGGACAATTTTTGGGGAAAAAATTGTATTTTGGATAGTTTTTGGATCAGATTTTGGGTAAAACTCATACTTGATGGGTCTTGAGCGGGTCGGGTATCCGTTCAAATTCTTTAAATGTGTGTGCGAGTTTGGTCAAATCCGCCTCATTACCATCCCTACATCTGAGGTACACATATTTTTTTTTTATTTGATTTTATGTGTGATAGAAATGGATTTTTGATTAGATATTTGGACTTCACAGAAATTGGGGATTATTTGGATTAATAGATATTTGAAAACAGCATAAGTTATTTATCTAGCAATTTATTTCTATAGACAGTGACTTGTGAATTTATTGGTGCCAATTTCGAGTCAAACAAAATTAAAAGAAGAGTGAATCATACAAGAAATTATTAAATTTTGAATTGAATTTTTTTCTCTTTAATAGACTGTTATTTAAACTAATGGTTATATTTATATTTTTCAGTTGTGATACTCTGCCACAATTTCTCACGAACATGACGGGTTGAAAAACACGTGAAAACAGACGGGTGGGATACATGGACGATCTTTGATCCATGAAAATTAAGCCCAAAACAGATGACATATGAAGATTACGTTAAAACTGAACCAAGCTCGTTCTTCTATTTTTGCTCTGCGGTAGTAAGTCAGTTCCAAACTATTTACATTTGAGATAGGAAAACAAGCTATTGATTGTCAAAGTTTATGTTTCAGCGGATGAAGACGACCCAGTAGTTGATACTGATGAGAAACATCAGTGGTTAAAGAAATCTTCTCAAGTAGCTCTCAAAATTTTTTTGCAGTGTCAAATCGATCAAAGTGAACTTTCACAGATACACTGTAGGTGTTCGGAAACCAACTAAGGATCTGATACTTTTTTGCTATCTCTACTTCAAACCGACCATTAGGGTCATCTTCAGTCCTTTTTACAACTCCCAAACTAATTGACTCAATTTGATAACACATCCTAGTATGCATCCATATTATTTCAAAACTAAGCATTAATGTGTTCAAGTTTGTAATTTTGACAATTAAATCAAAACTTTTTATAAACAAAAAAGACAATGAGCAGATAAATGAGTTGGGTCAAGTTGGAATCAGATTCATTTGGATGTAGCATTGAAAGGAAAAGAAAGAAGAAAAAAGAAAAAAGAGAGGAGGATAATGAAGAAATATACTGCATAAAGAGAGTGTATATAATATGGTCCCTGCTTGGTTTGTTTGTGTGTGTCTTCCTGTTGCCACATATAGCTCTCTCTCATTGGGTGTACAATTGACAACCCCAATGCCTCTCTGGATCCACAAGCTATTTCCATTCCATCTACACCAACCCCAATAACTACAAGTACATGGCTACACATGTATATCATTTGCACAATGCCCTTGTCCTAGGACCATCCACTTGGCCACTCGACTCTATGTATTTGACTCATTTTACGTGATAACAGAGGATGTCGATTTGGGTTTATGCTTCTTTTGGTTGCCGCCTCCAGTAGACTTCGACCCATAAGAGAATTCTTACGTGTGAAGGAAATTGTTGAAGTAAAAATCTATGCATGCAAACATGAGGAAAATAACTCATATCGTATAGGTGAAGTTCAACCAATAAAATTAATATTTTAATTACGCAGTCCGACTGACCTAATGTATGCAAATATATACATATCGCAAATGACGCCAAACTTTAACTCATTTGGGGTCTTATGATGAAATATACGGTAAAAGACAGATAATTGCCCTCAGTTTTACACTATTTTCACTTTAGATAGACCTAACTAGATTTTGGTTCTTTCAAATACACCAGTTTTTTTCCCCACACTGTTAGAATGTAAATGGAGAATGTTAAAACGTGTAGTGAAAACACAAAAACTGCCCTTGACAGATTCTCAAATTTTCAAAGTACACCATCAATTGGGGTTTTGCATTTAGGGATTGTCGGAGCTATCCCTACTCGCCGACTTCACCTCCCTTCACCAAATGACCGATTAAAATGTTAGAAACTGAACAAACCGACTAGACAATCCAAAATCCCAACTGATGACATACTTTAAAATTTTAAGAACTTATCAAGAGAACTCTTGTCATTTCACTGCATATTCGAACATCACGGGAAAAAAACTTTAAATGTACACGAAAAGTCAAAAATCTATTTAACAGTAATTAAGTAAAAATGACGTATTATTTTGGATAGTTATGTGTATTTTTCCTCGAAACATGTACTAATAACTTATGAAATTCTTGGTGAAATTATAGAGGGTTACTGTGAAACTATTAAAATGATGAGACCTCAATTAGGGACCATGGAATAGGAGTGACCCACAAACAATGTTGATAAAGTGAGATTGGACTTTGGAGGGCATAGGTTGGTAGGAGAGGATTTCAAAACCAAAGTTGCACATAAGTTATGGGTTTGGGGGACCCCCCAATGCCCAATGCCCAAAAGACAAATGCATATACATATTTGTGAAACACTTGTAGCTCAGCTCAGAGTAGTTTCATGGTTGCTAGCTTCCTAGTACACCTAGTTTTCATGTGTTTTTTTCTAGAGCCTTCTTCAATTGGTACGGTGATGACTCCTCATACCATAGATAGACCATACCGTACAATAATATATACACTGCCGATCTCTGCTTCTTCTTTTTTTGTTTCTCTTTTGCTTTCTAGTCTCTATAACATGCAAATGTCAATAATTCATCATTTGAAAAGTTATATTAAATATTTAACAAATTATTACACATGAACTGCTATTATTTTCTATAATTCTAATGAAATACAAAAGACCGAAGATTAAGAGTATTTTTTACTGTCTATTTGTTGTCAAATTTACGACTAATGATACCATCAATGTTAAATGTGTTACGTACAAAAGATGTGATGAATTTCATTCTTAAATTCAGAATTTTAAATGAGTTAAATTTTAACATGATAAATTTTTTATAGATTTTGACCCCAAAACATTAAAAGAACGTTAGAATACCTTATCATAAACAAATAAATTTTGAGGATGATTTGAATTAGCTACGATAGTATTTGATATATTCAATCTATTTTCTTTTTCCTTATTTTCTCCAACATAAGACCCAAAACAAAATTCAAATAAAAAAGTGGAAAGCTCCATGTTAGATAAATAAAATATTTGAATAATTCCAAAAAATTTGAAATAGATTGATTTGAGTTGATTGTCTGACGTATGATGATTATGCGAAGAGATAATTACATATTAAAATGGGTTGTAATGTTTTTTGACACAATCATTTGGGTTAAATATTATTCATGTGTTTCTAGAGGACAATGCATAAAGTAAGTACTTTATATAATTCTAATTAACCGCACATTATGGAATAAACACGAGCGTTGGCTCATTTTCGACCTCTCTTCTGCTGCTAGTATAATTTCATATGAAATTAAGCTCTCATGCCATAAAATTAATTGAAACCAATCTCAACTTGTGAACCTAATTTTTATATCATGCCATGACTGTTTTTTTAAAAATATTACATCGTTTTTCTTAACTATGAAGGCGTATGTTACATTAACAGATATATAAGAGAAAATTAATAGAGGTGACTAAGGATTGAAAATATGTCCATGAACAGTACTTTGACTGCCTAAAGTAAAATCATTGATTCATGAGATTGTTCTTTTTGGAAACCTCTTGCATTCTTTGGACATCTCTCAAGGGAGATGATTTTATATTATCTTTGTTTAAGGCAAAAGATTTATAATAAGTTTGTGGATGTCTCAATCTAAATGGTGTATGTCAATATCATTGGGCAGAGCCATGGAGATGAGATGATTCCAATATCCCATTCCAAGTAATAAAGGAGCAAAAGGAATGAGTATATAAAAATATAGATAATATATATATGATGTGTCCACACAGAGTCACTTTTGTGTCTTCCATTGAAGGTTGTGCTTTGGGCCAAGAAGCTATGAAGCCCAAGAAAGACAAATTGTAACTTGTTGGTAATGATCTAAATTACTAACACTGTCCTCATTCTCAAGAGGAAACTATTGCTTTATATAATCTTGTGTACAAAGTGATCTTCAAAGTGTTGTTGAACAAGTTCAAGCATCTTCTACCCCTTGTTTATTTTAGGGTTTTTGAGTAAGTTTATACCAGGGCGTTCGCGTCTGATTACTAAATATTTTAGGGCGAGTTTTGGTGGATGTCTTTTAAACTTAATATGGGTAAGGCTTATGACATGATGGATTGCGATGCATAAGCATTTGAGTTTTTGCGAGCAGTCGGTGTGAGTCATACGTCACTATATTTTAACGGTAATTACTAATGGGGACAAGTAGGCAGGTGATCGGCCCCATTAACCCCTCCAAAGGGATTCGTTAAGAAGACCCTTTTTCTCCGTATCAAAACATTAACAAAATAGAAGAAGCCAAATTGATGAGTGCATAATATAAATATCATATTTAAACCGTTTTATGTACCAAAATAGATGATAAAGAATTAATGACCAAGTATATTCAAAACAAGCTCATTTTTTTTTTGTATTAAAATTTACAATTAGCTATAAGACAAACAAGTTCCAATATATGATTGCTCTATAATTTATTAAAACCTGGACAAATAAAAACCATTTTGAAAATGATGTGAGGTCGACCACAGAATATTCAGAGATCTATAAAGACAGATACAGTAAACTTTACTTGCTCTCCAAGCCTAGAATATTTATCTCCTTCCAATCCAATCCAATAAATAAAACCAAAGACAGTGACATCCAAAACTAATTTGATAAAAAACCATGGGCTATGATGCATAACAAATTGTTGACCATAAACTTTGGTTTTTGTTTGATATTTCAAAGCACTAAAATCAAACAATACAAAAGTATCTAATCAAGCATGAGATTGACAATAACAAAATCATTACAGAAACTGGAAATAATCTCTTGTATTATGCCAGGATAATGTTACATTCATATCTGGTCTACAACATTAGGTTGATGAGCAAATAATATGAACTTTCATGTTAATGTATAGTTCAACTCAAACCAGCAATAAAAATGCCCACAATGATGGGTCACTCACACACTACTACATAATAATAATACATCCAAACTAATGTCAAAAAACCCGAACCCTACTATTCGTAGCCTGCATTTACTGCATAGTGACCTGCGTTTCTTCCCTGCACACATACGAAAAACCCATCATTGAAACCTCACTTATGACAAAAATAAACCCTACCAAATACTAACATATCATCCTGGAATCAATATATGACAACTATGTAGTGTTTAAGGACAACGGGCTTTCCTAGCACTAACATCATAACCCCTAAACTGGACCGCTTGAAAACTCCATTAAGGACCGTGAAAGAAAAGAAAGATCACCTGAGATTGCATTCGCTGCTTGTTTAGAAACTGAGTCCTTGCCTTGTTAAGGAATGAATTGGGTGATCTGAACATCCTCTGTTTAAGAAAATGAATGCAAGCATATAAGCATCTGTCTGAAACTACTATTCATATAATCAAAAGCACATGAACCACAATTGGGGGGAAGGACCATGGAACAAAAGAGATTGCTTTTACCAGAAAATATTATCTATCAACAAAATCACTTCCATCACTTAATAGAAAATTGAAGTCAATAAACAGCTAAAGAAACAATTTCTATGAATCTACAGAAGCAGGATGGACTACAAGATTTTAATCTCTCAAAATAAACAGCAAGAACACTAAACCTCCACAGGGACTAGCTGTATATACATATTAGGTCCAAAAAAGATCCTCAACAACTATACAAAAGTAAAATAGACTTACTTCACCTAATTCCGATCAAATTTATCTTAAGGACCCATGCCTACATTATAACAGTTGAAGGGCCAATAGTGTACTACCAGGTGATTTCAGCTGCCCAAAACAATTATTTTCCTAGTTAAAAGGTAACAACAATTTTTCTTTTTTGTGAAGATTGAACAAGTTCTGGTCTTTCGAAGCAACCAAAAAGGGGCAAATAAAACTAGCCAAGAAAGTAGTAAACTCGAACCAACCTTATCAGCACTTGATAGCTCATTGCCTGAGGCCATTTTCTTCTTTGGTACAAACCCGAAAACATCATGAAGAAGCTCATTTTCCTGTACAACAAATAAAACTACCTCTTATTAGCCAATAGTTAATAAAGACATGACCATAGGAAGTACAAACAACCAATACCAACAACTTATGAAAACTCAGTTACAAAAGGACCCAACCTGCATGTGCTTAATGAAACCACCACCAAGGAATCGCTTCAAAAAGTTCAACTGTTGAAAATAAACAAGTTAGAAAATGGAAACTATATACATCCACAATAAACACTATAATAAGAGGTAGTAAAGATACCTGTATCAGTTCAGACCATGTAGATGTCTGCAGCGAGTCTCCTCCAATTTTCATAGAGGTCTCAGGAGAGTATCCAAACTGATGGAAAAATAGCCAAAATAAGATGCAAGAACTCAAATTGTGGAATTGAAAATTTTACTTGGAGAACTAAAATAAAGAAAGGACATAACTACCTCAAGAAAATCCAGTACGTCCTTGAACAAGTTCCTTTGGCTGTTAAGATCTTTCTTAGCAGACCCTTTACCACCAGCCTCTACAGCAAGGTCTCTGACTTGATTTAAGATTTTTGCTCTTAATCCTTGTATGTGTGTGAGTCCTTCACGGGTATTATTTCCTTTCACTGAGCTCTCACTGTCACCTTTTGCATCAGCATTCAACTTTTCAAAGTTCGCTACTTCAAAAATAACTGCTAGGGCTTCACCAGCAGCAATGCGCACAGATCGGTCATCCTTGTCCAGAAGACTGGAGAAATAAGAAATGTACCTACAGCATATGATGACATAAATAAATCAGATCCCCAAAATCTGACAATGCATTATAGGTAATGCAATCCCAAGACCTCAGAATCCTGTATAGAAAGGATTTTCAGTATATGTTGTCTGTTATAAGCTTGTACACTAAAGTTTAAGCTATAACAGACGAAACCTAAGAAAAGAGAGTGGTACACGGGGAGGACAAAATACTCACTCTTGCCACTGTTTAAGATTAAGCTTCCACCCATCCATGGATGTGAGAAGAAATGCCCAAGAAGAAACCATTGATGCAATCGCAACTGCCGAATATTTGATCCCAACAACCTAAAACAAATGAAAACAAGGTTTGTTTATTTATGTGAAATAAGTTGAGGAAATGTGCCAAAGAACACCATGATCAAGTCCCTACGTAAGAGGGAAAGTACAATTGGCGCGAAATAATTGATGCAGGCACAACTAGCACATACAATTACATAAAAAAAAGTGAAACAAGCTTGTAGCACGGGAGAACAGGAATGTTTCAAAATATTCAAGTAAATGAAACATACATTTGAACCCAGTTTCGGATGAACCAATTGCCACATAACTTGCATTGCCTTCTCTGTCTCCTCCGGGTCAGTTCCGCCAACAAAGGTGACAATAGCCAAACATTCCAGCAACTACAATTGAAAATAAGTTCATCCATGAACATACAGATAGAGCAATAACCACCAGCTCCTTAATATTGAAAGTTGAAATTGCATACCGATGATAGCTTCAAGGAATCAGATCCAGACTTAAGAGCTTGAGAAATTGGAGTAATCGATTCTTCCAATATTTCCCGAGCTTGATCCCCACAACCAACGGTCAAGGATAACAATCCTACAATAACAAATTACACAATTGAAATGCAGTTCCATGGTGATGTATGGAAAATTGGCTGAGCATACACAAAAGGAAAAGGATTCAAAACTAACCAATAGCATGAGTTGCTAAATATATCTCCTTGGAAGACCCCTTTTTGAGGCAGACAAGGCACTGATGAAGTAAAGTGGCACACCTGATGACGCAACACACACAAGTCAGATGCAAATCTACTCCAAATTGAAATCATAGCTTTACGAGCAAGAGCTAACCCATTATCCTCCATTTACCAAAAATCAAATCCAAACCCAACAAAACAAAATAAAACAACAATTCAAAAGTATGATCAGAATAATAAAATACAGAACTGCTTACTTCTTTTCCACAAACTGATGTTGCATATTGCTACTAAAAGCTTCGTTAATTGATGCCAAAGCCTTCTCTCTGGTGGAACCTCTATAATAAGAACACCAAAAAAAGACACAAACATCAGCATTCAATCTACAATCTACCCACACACAAAAAAGTCATCTTTTGACAAACCCAGAAATAGAATCTACATCAACCTCAATAAACAAGCAACGATTGAGCTGAAAAGTGAAAACAAAAACAAAAAAAATCATACCTTTTCTCGTACAGAGCCTCGAGAGATTCGTCCAACAAAGTATCTTTCTCAAACTGAACCTCCTCATTCCCACCCATCACCCCCACCTGATCAGACTTCAAGGTCGAAGAAGAGCTCACGCTGCTAACATCATCGTCGCTATCCAACATCATAGCATTCTTACGCTGATTCTTGTTACCTGCAACAAAACACCAAGATCACCTCAAAACCCCCAATTCCACAAAACCCCAATTCAAAACCCTAATCAAAATCAACCCAATTGCCGCAATCAAGAGGAAAAAAACATACGCTTCCCCATCGAGAACGATAAAGAAGGCTGTGGCTGCGAAAATCGTCAGAAGAAAAGGTCACGGGGCTGACCGAAACACCAGAGATTGAGACAACAAGCTGAAGAGGACGAGGAAGAAGAAGCAGAAGAAGCAGATCGATCGGTACAGCGAAGATGAGCAAATCGCAATAACTGAATTGAAGAATCGATTGACGATACAGCCATTAAAATTTGGGGGAAACAGAGGATTGATTGATTGTTGCGTTCTGCGAGGAATCGGAAACAGAGACGAAAAGAGGAAAGCTGAGGAATTGTGAGTTTCACGGAAAAAGCTTATTATTTATAATATCGACCACAAATTGGTAGGTCAAATTTGCTTCGTATTTGTTTTTTGGTGTTTTTTTTATTTGTTTATTTTCGATTTTTATTATGGAGTTGGGAAATTTTGGAATAAATATGTGTGGTGCTGTGAATATTCGGAGTCACGTGTGGGTGAGGGGTGACGTGGCGGGTGTGGGGCCGTTGAGTTGGAGTCGGCGACACGCGCCTGGAGGAGGTGGTGACAAGCACGCGGTGATTGATTTGCTGGAATTGGGACATGTGATGTGAGGTTAGGATCGATTTGTTTTGTGCTCACCTTTTGTTTCTATTTTTTTTTATTTCGTAACTTTCTTGTCAAATAAGTGTTCTGTTCTGTAATGGCTTAATCTAAGCTAGCTTTGATGAAAGGACCAAAATTAAACATGTGGTTCACGCACGTTATCTATTTTTGTTCTGCTCCTTTATTTTTAAAAACAAAGTATTGAACCAGTTTGAGCAAGGCTCATAGGGCATGTTAAAAGCCGAGCCTTTAACGAGTAGCTCGAGTTTAACTCGTTAAATGTTCAGCTCGGGCTCGTCATAATTGAGTTCGAACCTAGTTTTTTAAGGCTCAACAGGTTCACGAGCCGGCTCGTTTAATGTTTTTTTAATTATATATTTATAAAATACTTATAATAGAGTTAAACAAGCCGAATCAAGTCGAACCAATCTCAAGTTGACTTATTTTTCATTTTTAATAAATATTTGTATTCAAATTTAAGCGAATCGAATCGAGCCAAGCTCGAGCTCGTCTATTTTGTTTCGATTCGAACACTTTTTTCACGAGTCGAGCCCTGCAAAAATAGGCTCGGTTCGGCTAGTTTATATCCCTAGTGGCTTATTGGTTGACATTGCTCACTTCCTGACTCTAATCTAGAATCCAAGACTCAATACAATATCTGGGTGAGTGGGTTTAAAAGTAGTTAACGTGATATTCGAAAGAAAAAAAAATTGAAAGTACTGATGCGTGAATAGATAAATTTTCATTAAGATGCATTTACGAGTATTTTAATCTTTTTAACTGTCATTTTGATAAATGTTAACAAAAATACTGAGAACCAGTTAACGTAAATGCTAAGAATATGCTGATTCTAAGTATATGCATCTGAAGTTTTTTCCAAATATTTATTTAATAGAGAACCCACTATGATAGGATTGTGAAACAATTTCCAAATAATGGGCTATCATATACTATATGGTATACAATACCTGCAAGTTTCTTTAATCCAAAGTCTCACACTAGTAATAAAATAATCTTAGGTTTGAAAATTTTCCTGATCAGCAACAATTTGAAATCCATGTCAAAGACCAATACTCTTTTCACTGATTTTTTTTCACATATTACAGACAAAAAGCCCTCTTCGGGGACCAAAATTTCTATACAAGGATACTGAGTTCTCCACTTGACTAAAGATTCTTAAGCACAATATAAGCATCCACGTTTCCTATAATCACCGAAACAAATCTACTGCTAGTGATGATAATCAAAATGCTTACCTTATAAAGTACGAAACTCCATTTCTAAGTAAAAAAATATGAACAATATGAACTTGTGCCTTGAGCTTCTTCTTGGTTGCAAATTCATTCAAAGTTTGTTTCTTTAGGCAGAACCAAACCGATGAGACAGTTGGATGAGCTTGGGGAAATAGAGAGCAGCGAGCATATTTCGTCTGAGTACGGAAGTATAAATATTAGCCTGGCCCACATTGATTTTACGGCCGGTACCTTAATTACTCCTGCACATTCCCTCTGTCTCAAGTATGATATAAAGTCCTGAAACTGAAAAGTAAGAACATATGAGCTGAAACTGTATAGCAATTGTGTTTCAGATGATTATGCTAGAAACGTATAGTGCATCTTCTGGATAGAACGATTTGGTCAACATAATAAATAAGTATATGAATAACTTACGCCTTTATGATCACTTGCAGAAGAGGGGATCAGCTGGCAAACCTCCCTCTGCATTACATGGAAAAGGAGATTATTTAACCAACTTTATTCAGGAGATAATCTTTAACTATTAAAACCCATTGTCTTGTAAGAAAGTATAAACCAAATCCTTTTGATACATTTGCACAGTAGAGAGAGAGAGAGACCAAGACAGAGAGTCACTAAAGGAATAATCAGGATCTTACTTTATGTGGTGGTGTACTGGAAAATGTTGACTTCACATGCCGAAGATCAGTGCGTTTTGTCATATCTAATTTAAGAGGCCATCTACAACACATACAAGTAACACAAATTATTAGAAACCGGTACCCTTTTCATGAAAGAAGTCTGGTTTACAAAGAATATAGTAATTAAACTCCGTACTCTGTAGGTTCAGCAACAGTATTTGAATATTTGCATAAATTGGAATCCACTCTGAGAGCAAAGATTGTACAGTAATGAGCTCCGCTTTTACATAGCATGCCCTGCCATTGATGATTTGGAGACTGTCCAGAACCACCAACATCGGATGATTCTGTGGTGGGCGGAGGTGGGGGAGGAGAATTTGGCGGAGGAGGTGGAGGTGGTGGTTGTGATTGAGGCAAAGGAGGAAGAGATGGAGGCAAGGGAGGTGGAAGCGACGATAAAGGTGGCGGTGCAACAGGCAAGGGATGCATTTGGTCATAATGCTGCATTGGAGTTCCTTGTATCTGTGCAAGTGGAGTCACAGAAGCAGGAATAAAAGGAGCTGGAATGGCATTACCATGAAAACTATTATGCACCAAACCTGGTGAGATTGGGTTCAAAGGTAACTGATGGTTTAAACCCCGAGGATCCCATGAACTGTTTGGAGGGTAAACAGGTCGCATAAATGGAGATTGCTGGACATGTGGTGGGGGAATAGGTCCCTGTGTTGCCACAGGAATGCAAGGAATGCTCCCGGGTGCAGAATGTGGTTCCATTTCAGGTTTCTTATATCTCCACATTTGTTCAGTGGCTCCAGCAAAAACATGACCACCTACAATATAATTCGTCATTATTCAACTTCCTGATCAGTATGAAACAAGAAAAGGCACAAGTACAAAAATATTTCTAGAAGAAAAAAAGGGCACCTCCTTGCATGGAGTCCACTACTGCATTTTTGTTGTCATAACTATCAGTTTTTCTAGCCCCAACATCTGGTATATCTGTACAACCAGACGCAGCCCAGTTTGACTGGAATGAAACTCCACCTTGCATCCGAGATCCATGACTGTCCATTTTTGTTCTGGGGGATACAAGCTCCATACTACTGCTCTCATGTTTCAGTGAGGAAGGCATACCATGCGATTTTCCCGTTTGACTGTTTAGTGAAGGGAATAAGTTTATCAAGAGTAGTAGATTGTGCCAATTTGGTAACATAAATTAGCAGAACAGAGAATCTTGAACAAAGTACCAAGCACTCTTGAACCAGAGTATTTTAAAATGTAAATTATAAATTGAAGTACTCAAGAAATATATTGGCGATTCTAACAGCACAATGCCATCAAACAATGTCAATTTGAAGCAACCAGAAAGAAAAAAAAATTAAGTAATAAAGTTGAGAAGTGTAATGATCTAAACCAAAGAAAACAGCCTTCCATGTTGTGGCTGAAGACATGGGATATTTAAATGTAAAAAAAAAGAGAAATGAAATTGTGATCAGTGAAGCACACTTGGTTTCCAGTCTAAATGGATCAACAATAGGATGAAAATAAAAATAAATAGTCTCCAGAGAACAGAACAATTAGAGTAGTCCATCCCTCGTATTAGGTCCATCTAATCGCAGTGAATAACATTAGATATCAATCAGATAGTAATTGGCAGCAGCCTTGAGATTAAAAGAGGATCATCTTAACTATTCTTTCCAATGCAACCATCGGTTGATCTCAATTGTGAGAGTATTGCTCTAACTCAAGAATATATAATTCGTGTTGCTACATTTATATTTAAGGGGAAATCCATGTCACTACCCTAAACTATGCCTGACAGTCATTTCACTACCCTTAACTTGAAAATGATCATTATCACCACCCTGAAATATGCATAAAATCATGGCACTGCCCTTAACTTCAAAAGTGATCGTGTCACTACCCTCAACTTGGAAAAGATCATGTCACATGATCTCTATTTTTCTATAATGATTAAACTACCCTTGGCATTAAATTAGATATTAAGTGGCGTGATCACTTTTGAAGTTGAGGGTAGGTAACATGATCCCTTTTGAAGTAAGGGCGATGACATGATTTTATGCATATTTTAGGGAGGTGACACGATCAGTTTTAAACTTAAGGGTATGACATGGCTGTTCTTTTTTATATTTACTTTATCCCAAATGATGAACTCTAGAAGGACCCATTTGTGAAGAAATAAATTATAAGGGATACCCAAATAGTTTTCAATAAAAGCAAAGCCAAAAAGATTCTGGCATGGTTTTGAGAATAAATAAGGGATCCATTGAATGCAAAAGAAGCCAGATCACAAACCTGAATTCTATCTGAAAGAACATTCCGGGAGAGTCACGGAGATTCTTCATAATTGTAACTGCGGCATCAACACTGCTGCACTCAACAACCCAATCACAACCTATATGCATATTTGCTCGGATCAACCGAACAACATACCCGCCTTTGCCAATTGCAAGGTTGCAAACAGTCATTAACTCATCATCTGAAAGGAGTGGGGTGCTAACATTTGGAAGCCTGAATCGGAGAGTGTTTGTCGGCGCTTTATCGTCTTCCCTTGTGGACCCACATATTTGATTGTCAAAATAATTTGAGTTTTGACTAATATTATATTTCCTACGTAATGATGTCATTAGTGAAGACAAATGAGACATTCTAGTCCTACAGCTGTCAGCATAGCTATCAGTCACTGCCTGAGCACGAGGTGATTCAACAATGATATTGGGCAAATTTCCAGGGTTATTATTTCGGACATCACTTTGAATAGAACCAGACGCAGACCTTGAAACATCCATATGTGACACTGCACTATTACCAGTTTCTGCATTTAAAGGTAGTGGAGGATTACTCCTTCCCTTACGATGCTGCCTCAAATGTGCCATAACTGCAGCAGCCTCCTCGGGAGTTTCAAATTCCATTAATAAAGCGCCTTCACTGTTTAGATCAATAACCATGTAAGGCCCCTTATAACACACCTTCCTTGATTCGTGAAGAATTTCATCCTTGGCCCATTGGCTTGGAACATTTCCAATGTAAACATGAGAACTGGAACCGACAGCAATGCCATTCATAGCACCCCTTGATCCTAAACCAATATCCAAGAATTTTATGTGCCATGGAAAATGTCTGCGGATATATTCCCTAGCTTTTATGGCATCAAAAATGTATCTGTATTCAACCAAAGCAAATCCTTTCACTGGAAAGAAAAAGAACTGTTCCATTGGTCCAAAATTCTCAAACTGAAACCTAATATGAGCTTCAGAAGTATCGGGGCCTAAAGAGCCTAACCAGAGCAACTTAGAAGCAGAAAATATATCCATGGTTGCAGGATCCCCATCAGAGTACCAAACTACTTGGTTTGACATAGAAGAATATGGCATAGGCATGTGATGCTTTGGAGATGCCAAATCATTACTAAAATTACCAGTTGAAAATCTTGAGGAAGATATCTCATGAGTAAACTGGTTGGTACCTTCATAAGGTGTTCTTGTTCCAGGAGAAAGGCTTTGGTGGCTCAATAGGTTCCTGGGCGTGGAAGTTCTTCCATGTGACAACTCAGTGTGCTCCACAATCTCTATGTCCATGGACTTTGAGCCCCCACTTTCATGATTTGAAGCTGTGTTTGAATATAGATCAGTTTCAAGAGATGCTGATGACTTTCGATGTTTCAGAAGCCGACCTGGAAACTTGTCAGCAAAATTATCATCAGTGGAACCATCACGAACTTTTACATTAAGATCTTTTCCAGATATCTCACTTGATTTTTCATGTTGACAAGAGATCCTTGGCACCGAACACTGCTGACTTAAATAAGGATCCAAATCATCTTTCTGACTAATTACATTACTATCTTCCACCTCAATAAGCTCTGCAAGAGATTCATAGATTCCTCGCAGAGCAGATGCAATTTTTGGGACACCTTTACAGGATAGTAAGTTGTCTATTTGCTTATACTTGAAAGCCAACCATTTTCTCAATGATGGATCTTTTTCAAGAACCTGCATAAAAAGTATACAAACAGATGACATTATTGACGATGAACCATAAAAAAGATAACAGGATCCTCCAGCTTATTAAAGTAATTGGTATTGCATATATATATATATATATATATATGTGGGTATATATTTTTAAACTGATGATAGACCGTCATAAACTTCACTCTGTATAATTCTATCTGTGTCAAAATGAGTATCCTGCTTTCCTTTCCTATATTGAATGTTCCAAAACAAGTTTATACGTTTACTTTTATGGAAATAAATTCTTCATTGATTACCAATCATATCTTTGTATGAGTTCGTTAACAATTACCTTAGCAAGTGGGAGCCCATGAGGACATGGTGGGAAAGTGGAGCACTAACTACACTATTCCTTAATTTTCACCAAAAATAAAACATGCCACTTATTTTGGAATGTAGGAAATAATTCTTAACATCTAGTCTGACGAACTAATGATTAGCAACAGATATGCATCTAAGTTAAAAAAATCATTTTGAAAAGAACCAGTTAAATACAAACACTGTGAATGGCAAAATCAGTGTCTGTGTGCATTATATCTTTGAGTCTCTCTTTCCCGCCTTGGGAATTTGATTCTCTTTTCTTCAATAAAAAAATTTCTTTGCTGATAAAAAAACAATGCTAAGAATGGCAATTATTACTTAACAAAAAAACAAAACAAAATTGACTAAAAGAGTGTCAATATGGTTTCTTGAGGATGATCTTGCCAATCCTCTCATCATTTGCAGCAACTAGACGAATTTTCAATAACAGTCATATTCAAACATACAATTCATCTGGATACATTCAAAGTTGTGGGTTCAAAACTCAAAATCGACATATATTGTATCATAAACAAGCAAGCAAGCTGCTAGAAAATATTGGACCAATTAAGACATTCACACCCATATTCCCAGCTTTATCACCATGTCATAATTACAGCATTTTTTAATCAGGGGTGAACAAGAGGCGTTAACTAATTTTTAATGAAGACAGCATTCATGGCAAGTTTGATGAACATTCACAGTTATTATACCATACTATTGAATATATCCAATAAATAAAAATTATAACCTACAGTATAACATCCACTAAAAATAAAAATAAAATGCTGAGGTATTACCCGTCCCAACAAGCAGCTCTTCAACACGGCAGATGAATCTCCTGAACCATAGTTCCCATTTGAAACAAGCCCCTCACTGCTAACCCCCTTGCCTTTGCTGCTTGTACCGGTTGAACCTGTACATGATTTAGGTCCATCACTTGTTTTATTCAAAAGACAAGCCGCATTATCTGCATCAAGCCTGCTTGTCACCTGACTGAGGAAACACTGCCCTTTTTGACTTCCTTCTGTTACTGTGGAATTTAAGAGCCCAAAACTGGCTTCAAGCATATCTTTAGGACAGCAAAAGAAAATCTGGAACAAGCATAATGCAGAGAACTTGGATAACTTATTCGCTGAAGATTCATCTGTATCCGAGAACTTTTGCTTTAGTTCTGAAAAGATCCCTCCAGAATCATGCATCTTAATAATTTCCTTACCAATAATCTGAAAGATATCCTTTCCCTCAAAAGTGGATTCAAAAAAGACGAGGACACTTTGAAAAACTGCAGAGCATATGCCTTGAATGACAGATGATGATGGTGCTTTTGAGGAAGCGGCACAACAGATATCAACGAGGCCAAAAACACAGGATTTGGCTGTCTCATATGCAACACCATCAGCGTCCTCTTTTTGATTTACCACTGCATAACTCCGATTATGCAAATTAACAATAACTTTTGCTGCAGCTTCAAAAGCAGTAGGGCAGTATGATGCATAACGAGGAATAAAATCAGCCACAATACGTTGTACACTTGCACAACCTGCAAAGGAATCAGCACATATATACGATGATGTCAGATCTCTGGAAGTTCTGAGTAATTAAGAACCCTGCAGAATCAGCACATATACACGATGTCAAATCTCTGGAAGTTCTGAGTCATTATGAACTCTGCAGCACAAGGCTAAGGGTAACTGTGTAGTGTTGGGTGAAACAAGTTTAAATCATAACTGTATTAATTGCATTTTCTCACGTGAGAGTTTGCTCAGAACCTGTTGTCTTCTACTATTAGATTGGTACTGGGATATAGGATATGTTATAGACTGGTTAAGTTTATAAAGATCTATGTTGCACCATTAGGAAGAGAAGTATGGGACACCTGACACAACACAGATATGAGAAGACACATTTTTTTCTGAAAACTAAGACGGAACAAGTTATGGATACATCAAACCGAATAATACATACATGTCTGCACATATTTACCATATTAATGCATATAGTTTATGCAGAATTCGTCATGGTTTTAACAATTCCTCAAGGCGAGGCGGTAAACAATAGCCTCAGGTTATGCATCACACTCTTGAACTGAGGTTATGCCTCATATTATTGAGGCACCACTGAGGCTTACGCCTCAGTGCCTTAAGTACCTGAGGCTTATGAGGCTCACGCTTCATATATTAGGACAAATTTGGTTGTTTGGAAAGGCCACCGGGTGCCATATTTGTTTAGTTTTAGAATTTTGGGGCTTTTTATATGATTTTTTAGGGGTTTTTTAAAGTTTATAATGTGATAAGTAAAACTCTAAATTCCCTCAAGATAAACACTCTCACATCAAGACTCCTCTTCTACCTCGTCTCTCTCCATCATTTCAATCTCTTTCTCATAGAGGTAGATGACTAAATATTTCATCTACTAATTTAGTGTTTTTATATTTCATTATTGGTGTTGGTCTTTATTTTATTTTTTTGCTTTCAGTTGTGAGTTTTGAGTTGGAATGAGTGAAAGTGAGCAAATAAGGAGCTACAAAAGGATCCCGCTTGAAAATGCGGCATTCAAGTTACTGTGTCGGGTGAGGGTGGAAAAAAGGATACAAGTATTTGAAGTGCAATTTTTGTAGTAAGGTCATAAAGGAGAGTATTAAGAGAATGAAAGATAATCTTGCATGCACTTACAAAAATGTGGCAGCATGTCCTCAGGTACCCAGAGAAGTGAAGGAAGAGATGGTTGAATACTTGAAAGAATTTCAAAATGCAAAATGGGTTGCTCAAAGAAATTATGTGCTGTTTGTTATTGTATGAAATTTATGAATTTATTGTTCTTATTATTGAGGCTTACGCCTCGCGGTGCTAAGGGAAAACGCATCGGTTCTCGATTTCACCTTTCAAAATCAAAACCTTGTAACTCATGGAAATATTATATGAAGAAATAAGAGCACAATTTATAACCAAATGCAAGGAATGTCAACAGATAGTAGACCATATGTTGGATTGACAAGATTTTTTCTTCAAGAAAATAAAATCAATGTGTTTCAAACAGAATATTGCATTCGCACTTTTAAAACATAAATACAAGAGTGGGGAAGATAGATGAGCTTTCCAACTAAGAATTCAGATCATTTCCTTTTGTAGAGAAAGCATTTATTCACTTAAATAATTTGTAATATATAGGGATGTGTGTCCATTGGCGAGTCGTAAGATGTCACAGCATGCCACTAAAATATTGCAGACAAAAAGTTGAGGAAGAGGTATGCAGCATACACTTCAATCATGTAACATATTAACAATTCTGGATACTAAATGGGCATTGAGGCTGTTAACCACCCACAAATACTGAGCCAAAGCCTAGAGCAGATAAAAATGGAATTAGCCCAAATATTGCTTAGCAGAATGGTAATGGTAGTGGAAACTGGAACAAGTTTTTTTTTTATCAGAAATAAAACTTTATAAAAAATGAGAAATTAGGGGAGAAAAATCCCCTAACGAGAGTACAGAAGCTGATTCCAAAGAAAAAACTAAAAGGAAAGTGGGCTCGCATCGCAAGCCACACTTCAAAAGATACATCATTTGAAACTCCCTTCAAGTGCAGCAAAGAGTATGTCTAATGTTGAACCTTGAGTAAAGTTCCCCCCGGAGTTACTGATTTAGCGCGAAAGACCCTCCCATTGCGCGCGAGCCAAGTAAGCCAGAGAACGAAGAGGCAGACCCGCAACCATAAGATCACAACGCAACATAGAGCGTACTGAGGGAAGCCTGAAACCTCATAAGAGGTCCATGTTGAGGCCACAAACGGGAGAAAACCCTCATGATCCAGCCATGGGATCAAGAACCGAAAGGGGCGCGGCCTCAGTCTATTCGATCTGATTCAAATGTTCGGACATTCAGGGTAAGCAACTCTGGATAGAAGACCCGAGGAGAGAGAGCATATCAGCAGATAATAAGATGCAATCAAGCCTGGCTGCTCGAAGTCCTGGGCCGAACCATGTGAACTGATGGTAGGTCAGGGGCAGATCCAAGGTCCCTGCCGCTGAGATGAAATTATCGAAAGTTTGGCTGTCCGAGAGGGTAGAGAGGTGCTTAACAGTCTCTGACGAGTTTCAGACTGTTGTAAAGTATCCAGCAATAATGAATGCGGCCTCAGAGTGGGACAGGAGGTTTGGAAGGCAGCCCAGAGGATATGTTAGTTTTCTAGGAACGTGATAGGATAGGCTTCATTGGTTCACTTATACGAGTGAAGTTGTGGTTCAGAATGTGAAACCTTCTTGTGGGCCATATATTAACATTTAGTAAGTATGCAACAATATGTAAATACAGTGCTATCTATAAATATTCCTCATTGTTGACCAACATGAAACTGTTTTATTACTAACACTGCAAAACTAAACCGTCAAACGACATTGAACAAAATCCCAAATAAAAATAACTCAGAATCTCAACACCTAGATAAGTTTTTCAGCAATAAGAAGCCATAATGAAACAATCAAAACATGCATTAAACTGGATAATCTACTTCACAGTTCTCAGTTTGCAAACAGTTCAGAACAGAAGAGATACTAGAGAAACTGACCAACTAATTCCCATGCCCTAATACTTATACCTCCCAACATTTGCAGGCTTAAACACAGCGATAACTATAAGAAGTAGAAGCAAGTAACAGTTCACTGAACAAAAGGGAGGATATTAAAAAGGAATAAGAAAAACAATAACATACAAGTCCATAAAACCAACAGAAGACTTTGGAATTCTAGGTTCTGAATCTCCATTTCGTCAACCCTAATTCAATATTTAGCCTTTAGTATTAGTTTCAGTTTTCGTCCATAACTAAGTTCAGTAGCAATAAAGAAGATGCTAATGCACTCTTTTCCGTACGAAGAACAAACAACACGGCCAACACTGAGAATGGAGTGAAAGGCATACACTAAAATTGCCATAACAACACCAATCAGCATACGGCATAGCTATCAAGCTTCCCGATACCAAAATTCTTCTAAACTAGTCCAATTCTACAACATTTTCGTTCTCCAGCAGCAATTACACATTCAATTGAATAATCTCACTCCCCTAAATTTTGAAGAAACATCAATCGAAGCAATATTCACCTCCAATAAGGATCACATTCAAATCAAAATATCACAGTTTCAGCAGCAGCACACAAAAGTCCCAAAAACCATCTAAACCTGTGTACACCACACACTGTTTCAATAATCAGCTGAACAGTAAAATCCTAACCTCTGGAAGCGTTGACGAGAGAGAGGTAAGCTTGTTCGAGCTCCGCGGCGTTGCGTTGATCGGTGCGAGAAATGCAAGACTTGATTCGCCGGTAAGCATCGTAGACGCTCCGAATCTCCTCCCTGTTCCTCCTCCGGGCGGCAATTTCTTCATGGGACAGCGGCGGAGGCGTTTCCGGCGGCGGAGGGGCGAGATTGTGGTCGGCTAGGGTTTGGTGCGGCGGAGATGGGCGCTGAGACGCCTCGAGGAGCTTGCGCTTCTTGAGAGGCTGCTCCGCCGAGGCCATGGGCACGAGCTTTTTGATCGATCGAGTCGAGTCAGTGCTTTGCTCTGAGTCGAGAGAGCTTTGTTTTGGGTTCGAGCTGTTGATGGGCCCGAAGTGGACCGGACCTGGCTGTCATGTCAGCGCAGCGCAGCGCTGTTCTGAATTGACGCATGTGCCCCCGTGCGCTTCGGTTATTTGCGTCTGGATAATCACCTTTTGAATTTAATTTTAAATCCATATACATACAAAGGAGGACAAATCAAATACAACATGCACAACTAGGGGTGTTCAACTGGTCGACCGAGTTTGAGTTCACTCGACAAGTCTCGGGTTTAGAAAATCATATCCAAAACTCGATTTGGAGAGATGTCGGGTAGTCGGGTTTGGGTGTAGTCGGGTACGACCCAACTCTCCCGATAGGCCCAAAATTTTAGCTAATTACAACTTAAATCAGAGTTAAACTGAAATACAAATCCTAATCTTAAACCCCAAAATTCATAAACTTTAACCCAAAATTGAAATCAATTCGAATTTGAAACCATCAATCCCAAATTAAAATTGTAATTGGAACTCTTATTTAAACTCTAATAGAGATAAAAGGGCTGGCTCGTTTTGCTAATTGGGTGTCGAGTGACTCGGTGGTTTCGTAGATGTCACCCGAGACTCGACTCGACCTCTTTCAGGTTGGGCCGATCCAGCCCAGTTCCCACAAATTTAGTCGGGTCTCAAGTCAATCGAATTTAAGTCAGATTAAATCGTCGGGCGAGTTGAATACAGATAAAAATGGACAACTCTGCATACGACACATCTTGTAAAAAGTAATAAAATTTGAATGCATCCTTGCATACATAGATAGATAGGTATGATCAACTAATGTCACGTGGTTTTCAGTTTTCCTTAAAAAAACCTAATGTCATGTGGAGTCTCTTCCATAATTTTTAAAATTAATTAACTTTTTTTTATTTGAATTACGTCATATATTCTAAACCTAGGATTTAACATTTTTTTACTCTAATTAAAATATGGTTCGAAACCAAAATCTCTCCATTAATAATGTGAAGCTTTAGTCGTTTAGATGTCCCTCGAATACTTTTTAATTTTTTTCTTAATTTAATATACCAACAAAATTGAATAAATAATTTAACCACTCACATTGGTTTCAAAAACAATAAATAAATATTATATATGTAAGAAAATTAATAATTGCCAAGCAAATGGTAATTAATAATAACTACCCATCATTTAATAACTACAAATAAATATGCAGGTGGCTAAGCCTCAACTTGGTTAGAGCGAATAGTGTCCCCGAACCTATGCCCCGCCGAGTGTAAAGAATATGGCCGTTCTATAAAAATTAATGTGGACGGAGCGACTACGGTTAATAGGGTTGCGATAGGCTGTGTAGCTCAGAACAATCTCGGTCAGGTGTTGGGTGGAGTTGCTTAGGGAGTTTGGATCCGAGCTGGGTGGAGAGACGGGTGATTTCAAAGGCTTTGGAATGGGGTCAGTTCGTTCTCTAGGCTAGTGATTATAGAGTCGGATTGTCTTGTTGCGGTTACTGCATTCAAGAAGAGTTCTAATTATTATTAATTTGTAAGAAGATTCAGAATCTGAATTCACGTATTTTTATTGGGTTTATTAAACGGTAGTTTATGTTCTAGCAAGGGTTATGCTTTCTAATTGTGATTGTAGTTTCGTTGAGGGAATGTCCCGTCTTGTTTAGTTTGCTCCTCGTAATGCTGATCTTTCGCAATGCTTTCCGTTTCCTCGAAAAAATAAAAATAAACTTTGCACATTGCATCCCTACCCTATTGTTATCAGAAACATTGGATTAAACTTTGCACATTCACAAGTACCCTTTCAAGTGCACTCTTGATCGAAACTCAGAAACATTATTAAGATTATCAATGTATAGAGAACCAGTACAATAGTTTTTACATAAACATGAACTATCTTCAAACGGTAAAAGCATACACCGTGTCATAGCGACGCCGGAGACATTCTGCTGCTCAGGCCGAGATCCATTCCATTGTAAGCGATCGGAGCATACATCCACGTGTCATCGGAGCTCAGAAGCTGCGAGCAATACACGAATCAGATTGTTAAGTATACGTGCGTCGGGTAACAGAAACATATTCGTATCCCAGCATTTATCTATATTTCTGTCCTTACCTTGATCTGAAGCTGCAAGAACTTGACATACTGGACCGCCTCTTCCAGCATGGTGCTGATATCGACCTTTGTTCCATTAGGGACCAGAGTCTGCAACGTCCTCAGTCTCTCGTTTATCTTCTCTCTTCTCTTCTGCAAGATTTAACAATCTACGAGTCAGTACATTGCATAACAACTAGCAATTCTAAAGAAGCGATCATTTCTGGTTTATATGGTTTTATTAGTTCGTTACCCTTGCGTAAAGGCTCTGTGGATCGGTTGCTGAGCCCCTACTAGCCCTTGTCTTTCCACTCACGGTCATGAGAGTCGATGGCGTTTCTGGCTCCTCGGAAGCAATGTTACCCTCTGAGCTACAGCTGCTAGAGCTCTGCGGGTCTTGAACTGCATTACTCTCTTCTTCGTCTTTGCCATTGCTCACGACCTTCCTAGTCTTCTTCGGTTTGGGAATTTCTTGCACCTGTGCGTGCATTGAAACTTGAATTAGAAACCATTACAAGGCGAATGAGTAACTACAGCTAGGTACACCTAACGAAACCACTTTTGGACACCTAACCTTTTTTTAACTCAACAGGTCACCCAGTGGCAGATCCAAAAAAAATTTCAAGGAGGGCAAAATTTTACACTAAAAATTAATTGATTAATAAATAATAAATTTATTACTAAATGCATATAACAAAATTTAATTCGAGTTTGATTATTTATTTTTCAGTTGAGTTTGAATTTAACTTTCATGTATATATAAATACAAATTGAGTCGGTTCACGAGCTTTTCAAACTCTAGTAATTTGGTCTCGAGTTCGATTTGTTTATCAAACGATCCACTTATTGTACTTAATATCTGCATAAATTTGCTTAGAAAATTGACAATTTCTAATAATTAGTAAATATAATAGACCAAACAAAAAGTTTAATGAAAAATGAAAAAACAATTTAACTAATACAACCACAAATAAATAAATAATGAAATATGCTCTATAGCTATAAAAGTAATATTATGCCCATAAATCATTAAAAAGAATACAACTAATAAAAAGTTTGTCAATTCCAAGGTTTGAACCTATGACTTCATTAATAAAATACAACTCATTTACCACTAAGCCAAACAACTTATATTGTTAAGTTGCACAGTTTTTGTATACATATCAGAATTTAAGGGGGGCATATCCAATTTCCAGAAAAAATTTATATGATTTTTTTTCCGAATTCCCGGGCCAAGGGAGGGCGGGTGCCCCCCGGCTCCCCCCTTGGATCCGCCACTGAGGTCACCTAAAATTCATTTTTTGCACCTAACCGTTACAGATTTGGACAAATTTTTAGGTGAACTTACATGAAAAAGACATAAATAAGAAACGTTACTCACAGCTCTGGAAGCACGAGCTGTCTTCTTCGGGTTTTCAGACAAAATGGCGCTCCCTTCCGTGTCAACGAACTTTCTTTTGAGCTGCCATTCTCTGTCAGGAACCGCCATAGCCGGCAGCTGCCCGTCAAATGGATTCCCCAAACTGTCATCGACACGGGCAGGCTCATCCATTGAAGTGTTGGGAAATGCAGCGGCGAAAGAGCTACTTTTTTCACCCGCCATATAAACATCCGTGGACATAACATCGCCACAATCATTAAAATAGTAGCACTCACCGCTACCAATGCTACTTTCCTGGAAAATATACTGCAAACCAGAGCTGAGGCCACCTAAAGAGCAAAACGAACTGTCGGTAGCCCCGCCCATGCTAGCCTCGAGAGAGGGGCAAAAGGTCGACGAGATAACAGAACTATCACCGCGCTCGTGTGAAAATGGGTACTGACCGAGTAAATGTGGCGCGTGATCAAACCCTTGATCGCCATTCAACATTCTGCTAATGGAGTCCCATTCAGCATCGGGGAAAGCTCCTACGGACTCCATCTAAGTACACGGGAAAAGGGTTTTCTCCCACGCGACCGAAACTGTTTCACTAGAAAGCTTCGGTTGCACTTGGGTTGAGCAGAAACTGAACACGCATATATATACATATACATGTACACCCAACACCTGCAGGGAATGCTAGTGACGATTGACTCGATTTGTATATTCAATACAATGATGTAACTAATCCCTCAAGAGTCCACGGTAGGTCCAGTACCAGCCAGCTATACCTCAAACGACGAGGGCCAAGTTCGTGAAACGATAGATTAAAATAACACGATACTTCAATGGCATTTAAACACGTTTGACTTGCTGCTAAACTCGCAATCAGCAAGGCGCAGAGTGTCTTAGAGCAATCATTGAGAGGTCGGGTCACTAACCATCATTAGTTAGCCTTCAGACGGTAGTAAAATATGCAAACGCAATGCAGAAGAGACAACAGTTTATTTTAGAAAGCGAGAACGTGGCAAGTCTTATGTGAATATAATAGACAAAGAGAATGTTGTTGGCTCAATAAACAATATGCAGAGAAACGAAGTCGGCCAGATCATGGGGATGAGTATGAAAATTCTTTTAGGAACACAAAACTTGACACGGTAACCGCAAAACTCGCTCTTTGTCCCATCAAATGGCCAAACTCAGTGATCTACCAACTGTCTGAAAAAACATATTTCAGAAGCGTCGCTAAATTCCAAAGATCTGGTAAATATATGCACAGGCCATTCATATATATGTAAAGATAATACACAGCTATTGTCTACATGCAGAAATAGAAGATTTTGATCCGAGCAAAATGAGAGCTTAATTAACCACATCTAAGCAATACACCAAAGACCATTATACTATCATAGGCAAATTGAAAAGGACAAAACACTATAAAAAAATCATCAGAGACCATAAAATTTATTCATACACAATAAATCATTCAAATTCACAAGTGGAGACAGATAGCTGATGGAAAGATCAATAACACAAATTTGAATCTTGTATTCAGAAATTCACAAACCAAGTGAAAAAAAACCCGACCCTCTTCATTACCCTACCGCAAGGCCCAATCCCACACTCCGATATTTAAGAAGTACGGTTTAATCTCAGTTATTGACGATGAACCAACTAAGACACGGGCAAATATAAATGACTGATACCAACAACTATGCACATTATATGAGACTATGCACGTGAAACAACATATGAGCCTTTAACCCGACTACTGTAAGCATATCGACACGGTCCACCTAAAAGTTCAAGCTGAATGTCTCGATAACCATCACAAGTTCACAACCCATATCAACATCATAAACTAGGCAGATATTAAAACCCACACAATCAAAAATCGTGCCATATAATAAACAAAATTTAAAACCCATAAGACGATTGATTCAGCAGCAGCAATCTCAATCTCCAGACAAAATAAACAAACCCAGCTGTAATGTTCACAACACAATCACATATTGACCCATATGTACATGTCTCAATCTCATGAACTCAGTGTCTGAATTTGATTACCTGAACAGAGCCATGAAATCGCCCATCACAACTGTCCCTTCCCTTTTACCCCCAAAGATTCCTCCGATTCCACGCGCCAGACAGCGACACCAATCTACGAATTTTCAATGGAACAATATTAAAATCGTCGAAACTTGGGTTGTCTTCGTTCTCGCAGCGCCGGCCATTGCACGACCTCTGGATAAAACTATTGAGCCCCGAAAATCCCAAACTTTAGAAATTGAAGATCGATCATTTCTTTATGAAACTACCCTAACGAATAGGGAATAAAATCAACAAGGACTAAAAATCTGATTTTATTCCTCATTTCAATTTCAAATTCTGGGTTTCGTTTTTTCGCCGGCACGATTGGGGATTAATTAAGTACTGTTCGTTTATCATAATTTTTTTTTGACTATTTATGAATGTCCAGTTCTTTAGATGGTTTGCTCTATGGATCAATCTATAATGTTGTTGGTTGGTCCCGAATTTATTAACGGCAACTTGAAGGATTTTGTTTCTGGTTGTTCATACAAAATAATAAACATCTAAATAATCTCAAAATTGTTAAATTTGATTTATATGGTGATATATTTATCTTTCATTTCAGTTCAGATGATGTTCAACTATGATTACTAACAAGTAATCTTTATCAGATTTTTCTTTAGTAACGGCGTATACAGGAAGAATACGCCGTTACAAAATTATTAGTAACGGCGTATTCAGTAGTATACGCCGTTACTAATTGTAACGGCGTATTTAAATGCGTACGCCGTTACTATCGTTAATTAGTAACGGCGTATGTAGGTAAATACGCCGTTACAATATGTTCCCGTTATGTTACCGTTTGTTACCGTTCTGTCGTTATGTTACCGTTTGTTACCGTTCTGTCGATGTTACAAAGTCAATGTATAAATCTTCACAGAACCTTCTCCCATTCTCCTCACATTTTTCTCCCAATTCTCTCCTACTTTATATTTCCCGACAATAGCATTTCCGTAATATCATTTCCATTTTTCGACAACTCTCTCTCAAAATACTACGGTTCATATCATCATTCTCCATATTAGTAGGTACGTACATTTTTTTATTTATTAATAATGCATTATGTAATGTATTTTATTAATTTAGGTTAAATGCCCGTAGATTATTTCATTAATTTTGTTGTTATAATGATAATAATTCGGTTTTTGAATTGGTGTTATAGTTGATAAATATAGTAAATTGTAATTGATTATTAACCGTAGTTATTTGTATAATATATAGAATGGATCGTGGGTGGATAACATCCCGTAAGATGAGTGAGGAGTGGATGAACGGATTAAGTAGTTTCGTCAAATTTGTGAGACGAAACGCGCAAACAGATGGCGTGGGACGTTTCAAGTGTCCGTGCACTAGATGTTGTAATTATTCTTGGCACGATATGGACACCATTTGCGATCATGTATTGAAGAAATGTTTCCTTACATCGTACAATGTGTGGGTCCATCACGGCGAAGCTAGAGGGGCTAGTTCGAGTCAGCCTAGTTCGAGCCGAAATCTAGATATGAGTCTCCCGTCAAGTTCGTATAATCTCCCTTGTTCGACGTCGGCGCACACTCCAGAGTACGTTGATCCGGTGCATCAGTTCGTGAATGATGTAGATCCATGTAGAGATGTAAGGATTGACGAAGATGAAGGCGAGAACGACGAGGATGAGTACGAGGACGAGGACCAGGACGAGGACCCACAATTGGAGATAAGTTCGGTGACCGAAGTCGAGGCCAGACTTGCTAAAGCGAAGATGACGGCGTACAACCGGTTGGTGACGGAGTCACAACAGCCGTTGTACAAAACCACAAGCGCTGTCACTAGTGAGGATACTTCTTTGGAAGCGATGTTGAGGATGTTGTGTATCAAACAGAGCACCGGGATGTCAGACGCGGCTTTTACCCAGGTCGCGAAAGAGCAATGTCGTATGTTACCACAACCTAATTCGTTTCCATCTAGCTACGCAGCTGCGAAAAAGATAATGAAGGCCATCGAAATGCCACACGTGAAATACGACGCATGTTTGTACGGATGCACTTTGTATTACAAAGAGTTCTCCGCTCTGGACAAATGTGGAGTTTGTAAAGAACCACGGTTTACTATGGAAGGGAAAAAATTAGTTCCGCAGAAGACGTTGTGGTACTTCCCATTGACTCCTCGACTTCAACGATTATATCTTGCGGAAGAGACGGCTGAGTGGATGTGATGACACGGTGAGCGGGAGAAGGAGGACTGTTGTGGGGTCAAAAGGTCTCGTTTCGAGACCGTTTAACCTCACAATCGTGAGGTGCGTACGCAGGTTCGGGAGGAAAAAGGGCCAAAAACGAGGCACCGAGCAAAAAAGGGCGTTGACCAAACAGCTGGGCAGAGAGCATAAGTCACAATCGTGCCTCCATTAGGCACGATCGTGGCTCATTAGGCACGATCGTGACTCAGCCAGTCACGATCGTGGCCCCCCTTTGAAATAAATGGCCGAATTATATTCAACTTACAATGGGCTCCCCCGATCTCAGTCACGGGGGAGTCACGATCGTGCCTCAGTGAGGCACGATCGCCCCTCGAAGACCCACGATCGTGACTTTACACGGGTACAGGATCGAGGATATTCAAAATATCTTACCTACCCCAGCCACGATCGTGCCTGAAGGAGTCACGATCGCCACCATGAAGAAGTCACGATCGTGACGCGACCAAGCCACGATCGTGACCCATACAGAGACACGATCGTGCCTTACTGCCCACGATCGTGCCTTCCCTCAGAATCAGAAAAGTATAAAAGGGGTAGAGACACTTTTTGAAGAGAAAAGGAAGAAACTTAGAGAGAGAAAACGTACCAAGGAGCTTTTGAGCCATTTCTTCAAGTGTTCTTGAGCGTTCTTCATCTTCCTCGACACCAAAGGCATCGTTAGCTCCACCGTTCTTCATCGAGCATTGAAGACACACCTTGCTCGGGATTCCAAGAGCATTTCCTATCTTTTTATCTTATGTTCTTCATGTTCTTCATGTGTATTAGTGTAACCACCATGTTGATGCTAAGCTTGAGCACCATGGTTATGGGCTAAACCCCTTAGCCATGGGTGCTAGACAATATATAATGTGAATGTAACGTTTAATGAGATTAGCGATTTATTGATGAACAAATGTGTTGTGTGGATTGTTGTTTGAATGCATGTGTTGTTTAAGTGACGTTTTACAATATATGATTGAGGTGTTCTATCCGATACTGAAAGGGAAGGATTAGAACCCGGACTTAGCAACCACCGAGGGTTGAAGGCTCAAGACCGTGTCTTGGCACCTTCTATTAACCCTTAGCCGTTTATTGTCGATTGTATGCAATCTCGAGTTTTCTCAATACCGAAAGGGCACGGGAACACTCGGGATTAGGCCAACCTCATTACCGAAAGGCGAGGTCGGTATTTAAGACATAGGCTCGACCAACCGTGTAATCAGTAGCTTGCTTATCTCTTGAACTTATTCACTTGATGATTGTTTAGCACCCTAGGCGTTTGAATCATACGTTATCATTACCGCGCGCTAGTATCATTGTCATAATTGCAAACACTTTTATTAACTAGTCGTAAACCCCATATTAATCCCTGTGGACCGACTCGGTATGTTACCGAATCATATAAATATTATTACTTGCGACCCGTGTGCACTTGCACGTGGAAACCATTGTGCGACGTTATCACGTCACATTTTGGCCCAACAAGTTTTTGGCGGCGTTGCCAGGGATTAATCGGTCTACGATTAGTAAATGCTTGTGTATGTGTTGTTGTGATATTGATATTGTTTAGTTTAATTGAAGGTACTTATTTGGTACATGACCCGAAGCTCGGGAGTGCCAGAGTTTAATTTCAACCCAGAAATCGAAGCTTTGTGCCGGAGAAACAACGCTTTGAGGAAGCGTATTAGTGGAAGTATGGCTCAATCAAGAAGTATGGATGAGACTCCCGCTAGGGTGGAACAAAGACCTCCCATTCTGGGGAGAGACCGGGAAGAAGTTCCCGTGGAGGTAAATAATAATGAAAGGTCGTACTTTGGATCCGAGGATCACGAAGACTATGATGCCGAGGATGACGACATGCCTCAATTATCTCCGCTTCTCCCTAGAGGACCGCGAGGGAGGCGAGGGAGAGGAACTCCGAGGTTTCGTCAACCAAGACACAGAAGACGGGTCGACAATTACCACCAAGCTCCGGACTTCGAGCTCACATCAGTAATGCTGAGTCTACTGAGGACAAATCTGTAGTTTATGGGCAACAACACCGATGCCCACAATCATCTCAAGCTTCTAGAAGACGTCGTGGAGACTACAGCCAGTGGTTATCCTGAGGATCTAGTCAAGACCAAGCTACTTCCCATCTCTTTGGGAGGGGCGGCAAAAGCATGGTACATGACGCTACCACTTCGTGAGAAGCGAGATTGGGTGAGTCTCGAGAAAGCATTCTTGTCGAAATATGTGCCACCTCGAAAGGAGGGTTTGCTTCGAAAGGACATCAACAACTACACCCAATTTCGGGGGGAAACTCTTGGAGAGACGTGGGAGAGATTTAAGCAGTTGCTGAGGAAGTGTCCGGACCACCAAATATGTGATGAGGTCTTGAACAAGACATTCTACTGAAGTCTGAATCAAGCGTCTCAAATGGCGGTGAATGCAGGTTCGGGAGGGTCACTTCTCTCAATAGCCCCGGGCGCAGTGTTTGATGTGGTGGAGCAAGTTGCGCTCCAAAGTTATGAGTACAATGAAGCCGAAGTGTGACAGAATAACCAAGGATCATCCGTCGCATAAAAAGGAGAAGAACAAGAGACAATGAAAAGTCTCTCAGACAAGATGAACATGCTTCTGAACATGGCGCGAGGAGATCAGGGAAGGAATTTGTGGCCTCAAGCGGGAGTAAACCGCATGGAATACAACAACAACAACAACAACAACAACAAGGGCAACTTCGGGGGACCGGGAAATGCACGGGGATACCAAGATCGTCCGGTGCAGAACCACCCCCAAGGATATGGAAACAACTACCAAGCGAGACCACCGGCCAATGCTAGTAGCTACGGCAGAGTGTATCCGGATCGTCCCCAAGGTGGCAACAATGGCCAAAATAACCGTCTGTCAACCTACGACAAGGGTCAACACTCCAACTCCAAGGGCGATGAGTCGCTCAGAGATATGTTAGAGGCCTTCATAAAAAGCCAAAAGGCGGTGACCGACGAGCTAAGAAGAAACCAGAGGGACAGTGAGGCACGATGGGAGCAACGTAATGCTCAAAGACCAGCGGGAACTCTTCCAAGTAACACCGAGTGTCCGCAGGACAATGGGAAGAGGCATGTCAATGTCATCTATGTTGGTACAGAGGTGAGCTCCTTGTCTAAGTCTCAACCTCAGAAGATGAAGGACCCCGGAAGCTTTGTAGTGCCTGTCGGGATAGGCTCGTCTCAACTGATGGCACATTGTGATGTAGGTGCCCGAGTGAGTGTGATGCCTCTTACCTTGTATAAGAAGCTCGGGTTGTCAAGCATGGAGGAGACGGAGGTGGTGTTGCAACTTGCCGATCATTCGGTGGTTACCCCAGTGGGAGTTGTTCAGAACCTATTGGTGAAGATAGGCAAGCATCAGGTGCCTACAGACTTCGTTGTTCATGACTACAAAGCATGCCAGGATGTGGACTTCATTTTGGGAAGACCGTTTCTAGCAACCACAGAAACTTGTATCAAGGTCAGAAGCGGAGTGCTAACAATGTCCATTGGAGGTGAATCAATTACCTTCAAGAACTCGACAACCGATGAAAGGTTAAGCCCCAGAAAGAAGGAAAAAGGGGCGGTTGTGGTTCCCACGAAGGTAGTGAAAGGGCCAAAAGCTTCCAAAGTAGAAGTAGACCCGAGACAAGAAGGACGAGAAGTTAGGCCAAGCTCCATGAGTTACGAAGTAAAGTCCATATCTGTGGTTGAGGAACTCGAAGAAGTTGAGTTCGAGAAGTTTTTGTTTGATGAACTCGAGGGTGAGAATGAGGCCGAAAGAGAAGCAAAGGCCGTACAAGAAACAACCGTGCTGGAGACGCACGAGAAGTTGGGAGCTACTGCTCCAGGAAAGAAGCAGTCTCCTCAGAACCGGAAGAAGAGGAGCAAGAAAAGGAGGAAAGGCGTTGTGACGCCAACAACAATGAAGACGATGTGGCTACCGAAGAGCTGGGTAGACCAGCTGTATGTGGAGAGCACCAAAGTGACGGTGCGGAGGGCAAAAGACCTACAGTGGAACTGGTGGAAGCCACCGGATTACACAGAGCCCGAGATTGGAAGAGCGGTGTAGAAACCGCCGTTTCGTCGGGCTAACGACGTTAAACAAATGCGCTATTGGGAGGCAGCCCAAGTTTCTAACCCCATCTGTGTAAATTCCCGCAATTTAGTTATTAGGGTCTAAGCAATGCATTAATCTTTGTTTGTTTTTCGCATGAAGGAATCGGTGCAATCACGACGCCTATGGCGTACTCCTCTCCTTCGCAAAACGAACAAGTCAACACCCGGGTCAAACCATCACGCCAAGTCAACCATTTTATTTCGAGAAAGGTAGTATGTACTTTCTCTTATGATTATTAAGTTGAGTTGATCTTGCTTAAGGCTTGTGATCGCGTTGGAACCTTGAATGGTTTGCCCCTCTATGTGGGTTGTTGTGCTTTGATTAGTAGCGTTGTCGGGTTTATTTTATATAAGGGTGTCGCCGTGAAAGTTAGGCGCAGTTGAGTCTTAAGTGTGGTGTGTACGGGGTACACACCACTGTCGGGTTTAGTTAAATTCGGGTATAATAATACCCTAAGTGTGGTGTGTGTCCCACACACCACTATTGAGTCTAGAATTTGTAGAGTTTGTGTGTGTTACTTTTGTGCAGGTGATTGGATGTGCCTTCATTATGAAAAAGATGTACAAAGCAAGACTTGAGAGGAGAGTCACGGGAGAGTTTTGGGGGAAAAAGCAAGGGTCCCACCCATCACCCTTTGGTCATTAAAATGACCCCTTTCTCTCTCTCTTTCTTTCATTATCATTGCTTTAGAAGTCTTGCAAGTTAAAGAATCCTCCGAGAACCAACTTCATATTTCTCTAAGCCAACATGAATCAGTGGGAAATTGGCCTTAATGCCTCGTCCTCTTCGGATGACGACGAGAGAAGATCGCCGGAGCCAAGGTGGCCGGTGAACTCGCCGGCATCCGAAGATAGTCCCACCCCGCCGGAGGATCCGATGATCCACATTGAAAGCCGGTTTGAGGAAATCATCGTGGACATCATGACAGTGAGAGAATATATCAATGACCTCAAGGAGGATTTGCAACAACAGTTAACGGACATAATGAAGATGATTAGCAATTTGGCTGCGACATTGCACCGGAGAACTATGAGGCCGCCTGCGGCCCGGTAAGAAGGGAGAAGGTAACACCAATCTTTTGTACATATGTGTGTAGTTTCAGTTTATGGAGTCTAGGGTAATTCGATCCCGAGTGTGGGGTTAAGTGTGGTGTGTGTCTCACACACCACAATTGAGTCAATTGATATGTTTGCTTTAAGTGTCTTAGTAGGTGCATTGATATTCACAAGAAGGTAGGAGACTTGGGTGATAAAGAGACAAAAAGAAGAAAAGAAGAAAAAGGGGGAGAGCAAGACTCACGGGAGTTTTATTGTGGGGAACCCAATCATAGAGGGGAATCATGTACTTTTCCACCAACCCCTCTATATCATCATCCCATTCCCATCCCCATACTCACAAGAGAAACTCCCTCCTGGAAACCACTCAACAAGCAAGTTTTCTTGCACCCAAGAAGAATGAGCCGTAGAAGAAATCCGGTGGAAGTTTCCTCATCGTCCGACGATGATGAGGTGAACTCACCACCGCCAAGATGGCCGGCCTCTTCACCCGCCCGGACTAGTACTCGTACTTGCCGCCGGACCCAATGGAGCTCCTAGAAGCACGGATAGCGGATGCCACGATGGACATCATGCAATTCCGAGAAGAGTTCCAGGAGTTTCGCTCCGAGACTTCCGGCAAATTAGAAGAAATCATGGAGCTACTCATGAACTTGACCGTGCTAGTCCGGGAGAGACCTCGAAGAGGGCCTTCAAACCGTTGAATTGTGGGTAAGATGCACCTACTTGTAGAAATGTATATAGTGGGTCTTTAAGGTTTTGTGAGTTTTTATGTCTTTTGTATGTCGTAACCCCGTGTTCGGAGTTAAGTGTGGTGTGTGTCTCACACACCACAATCGAGTCATTTAATGAGTTTCAACACAAGTCCAAGTGCAGGTATGGGTTCGAGTGTTCTAAGAATGAAGAAGAAGAAGAAAAGAGTGAAAAACAGTTTGTGGCCTGTAGTTGCTGTCCCGTTGAATTTTCCACCCTCGATGGCTATGCGAAAGGAGTATAACATCCTCACCATGTTGGTATCAGGTCCAAAATCACCAGGAAAATGTTTGAACAACTTTATGCGTCCATTGATTGATGAGCTGAAGCAATTGTGGACGAACGGAGTTGTCACGTGGGATGCTTCCAAGAAATAGCCGTTCATAATGCGGGCTGCTGTGATGTGGACAATCAGTGACTTTCCGGGTTTGGAAATGTTGGGTGGCTTGACCACTAAAGGCTATAAGGCATGTCCTTTATGTTTGGACATCATCGACTCTTCACGCAGTAACTCAAGAATATCTTACCAAGGTGCGCGTCGGTGGTTACCTCCGAAGCAACCACTGCGCTTTGTCCCGGAGGCATTTAACGGGCAGATCGAGACTCGTAGAAGGCCTAAGCGGTATTCAGGGACTGCTATACTGAAGGCTATTAGGCGTCATACTTATCTCAAGCCTAGTCTACACCCGAAGCACAATAAACGAACTGGTTTAGCTATCTGTTGGTCTCATGAAAGCATTTTCTGGCAGCTGCCCTATTGGAAAACTCACAGAGTGAGACATGCGTTGGATTTAATGCACATAGAGAAGAATGTGTGCGACAACGTCATAGGTACAGGTCTCGGACTAGCGGGGAAGACTAAAGATGATTTGAAAGCGAGGAGAACGTACGAGGAACGGAATGTGCGCCAAGACCAATAGGTGGGCCAGGACGGGGAGCTCCCTGATGCGCCTTATGGGGTCAAGGGTGTACACCGGAAGGCCGTACTTGAGCATATCCGAGTAGTGAAGTTCCCCTCCGGATATGCGGGAAATTTGAAGATTAAGGTCAATCCTGATGAGAAAAAGTTCCTCGGACTTAAGACCCACGATTGTCACGTGCTCATCCAACGCATCTTCCCACTTGTCATTCGGAAGTACGTTCCGACTCATGTAGCAGGGCAGGGTGTTTCAGGTGTTGTGCACGAGGGAGCCGACGAAGAAGACACTAAAAAAATTGCACGAAGATATGGTGGTTTTAGTCTGTAAGTTGGAAACTATCTTCCCTCCATCATTCTGTACCATTATGGTTCACCTGCTACTACACCTACCGGATCAAGTTATTCGGACCGGCCCAGTTCATTTCACTTGGATGTTTCCAATTGAACGGTATGATCCTTCTCTTCAGTAATTTCATTTCCAATTACCATTGAAATGTATAATTGAATATCACATTAAATTCACATTTTGAATGTAGGCAACTTGGCGTGTACAAGAAAAGTGTGCGAAACCCTCGATATCCAGAAGGGTGTATAGCCCAACAGTACTTGATGCACGAGTCTGTCACATTCACTCAGATGTACCTAAACCGCGCCACTTCAGCCAGGGAAACATTTGTTAGTCCAGCTCTAGGTTTCCACTTATCAGTTGTTTCCCCACATTTACAAGTAAAAAGCGTGGTGCGGAACGAGAAATTGAGCGTTTCCGAGATGTTTTGGGCGAATTGGACTGTTGTTGAGAATTGTGACGAAGCAGATAAGTACGTAGAATCACATCGAGCAGGATTTGTTCAAAGGTTCCCTAGAAAATCTCTGAAGGACCGAGTTATGTCATTCATGTTTGAGTGGAGAAAAGTTGTAAGTACATTATATCTCTTATGCTACAATTCATACAACTTAATTACTGCAACTAATATTTGAATTTAATATGCAGATTGCCGGTCGAGGGGAACAACGAGAGTTGATACTACTATCTGCAGGTCCTCGTTCTTCGGCGATTTATTCACAGTGTACTGTGAATGGTGTGAAGTTCTTAACGTTGCGAATCGACCAAGGCCGGAGAAATCAAAATTCAGGGGTCATGATTGAAGCAAACGGAATATGTTACTACGGTGTTCTTATGGACGTCGTTGTCCTAACATATTCCGAAAGCATGCCAGTCGTTTTGTTCAAGTGTCGGTGGTACGACGAACGAACCGTGAGGAAGGACGCCAATGACTTCATTTCCGTAAACACTTCCACGGATTGTCATAAACAAAACCCGTTTTGCCTTGCTATACAGGCGAAACAGGTGTACTACATCAACGACTCGGATGTGGTGAACTTTGCGACTTCGTGGAAGGTTGTCAACGTTGTCTCTCATAGAGGTCACTATAAACCGAGCAGTTTAGCTCGTGCAGGTGATGAAGAGCCAGAGTTCGAAGTAGATGAACCGTACCAAGAAGATCGAATTGACATGGTGCGACCGGGTGGTGTAAGGATCGATTTGAGATTCTTACACCAAAATCCACGGCCTGTCTCTACAGCTGATTCAGAGGACGAACAGAACGAGGACGGAGACAACGAGGACGAAGAGAATGAGGACGAAGAGAACGAGGACGAAGACAATATGGAAGGGCACTCAGATTACGATTCGGCCAACTCAGATAGTTAGACAATTATGTATTTAACGGCATTTAACCGACTATCAATAAACTTGTTCATTTCCGTAACGGCGTATTCATGAATAAATTTATTCATTTCCGTAACCGACTATTAATTTAAACACGTTGTGAATTCGGTTTTTGAAGAATAAAGTGTAGGAGAAAAAACCACAAAAAAAGCTCTGCCAATATGTTACCAACCCCCTGGACAAACAATTTCCAAGTTTTAGGATTAGTAACGGCGTATGTGTCTATAATACGCCGTTACTAACATGTTTTTAGGGATTAGTAACGGCGTATTATACTACATACGCCGTTACTAAATCACTGTATAACTTAGTGGTCAACAATCTTGACCATCAGACCAGTCAAGATTGTTGACTTTCGCGCTTGACTTCGGTATTCATTTCTCGTTTCCTATACTGAATGAAATAAAAACTGAAATTAATCATTGTACACTACCTAAAAATCATATATGTTAATCAAAATTGAAAACCACGTAACAATTTCTACCCGGAAATGCCATTCTCGGAGGTTTGACCGTTACTTACGGACGTGTTTACGGGTGATCGGTTTAGATCGAGGTTTATACGTGTTCAAAATTGACTAGAATTTTGGCCTATGAGCGACAACACTATTACGCTTCAATCTGTACGGTTGGATTAAAACACGTTTTTTGACACCACTCACTTTCGGTGAAAGCGTGAGTTTAGGGTTTAGGATGGTAAACCCTAAACTATACCCTAAACGCTAACATCATCGAACGTTTAGTTCAATTCAATATTTTTATAATAATCCAAACCGTTGTAAATGTTGGAAATGTCATTGAAGTGATATAGTGAAATTTTCAGAAAAATCAAACCACGGGAACACTCCCGATCAATCATGATCGGTCGAACCGAATAAAATAATAATTTAGGGTTTGAAATAGTAACGGCGTATGTGATGAATACACCGTTACAAAGTGGGCGGGAAATGAAATTTTGGCGAAAATTGCAAATCTGCGCCAAAATTTTCATTTCCCGGGCAACACATTAGTAACGGCGTATTCATCACATACGCCGTTACTAATTTTACTTGTAAAGACGTATCTTAACCATACGCCGTTACTAATTTCAGTCCGTTGGGTAACGGTCAAAAATCTTGCCGTTACGATTTTTGCCCGTTACTAGGGTTGGGTATATAAAGACCCAACCCTCTTCTTCTTCCTCACGCTCTTTGCCTCTCTTCTCTTCTTCTGAATACTCACTGCCTCCTCACATCCTCTCCCTCACTCACTGCCTCTCCCTCACTCTCCGGCCAGCCACCTCCGTCGCCGTTTCCGGCCAGACACCTCCGTCGCCGTTTCCTCTTCCAGATCAGGTAAGTAGTGTTTAAATTTTTAGGGTTTAGATTTTTGTGAATATGTTAGAAATTTAAATATGAATATGTTAGAATAGAAATGTAATATGTAGAATAGAAATTTAAATATGAATATGTTAGAATACAAATTTAAATATGAATATGAATATGTTAGAACAGTTTTAAATTTTTGTGAATATGTATAATAGAAATTTAAATATGAATATGTTAGAATAGAAATTTAAATATGAATATGAATATGTTAGAATAGAAATTTTTGTGAATATGTAGAATAGAAATTTATAAATTGTATTTAAATTGTATGTTAATATGTGAAATTTAGAATATGTGTTAAATTTAAATTGTATTTAAATTGTATGTGAAATTTGAAAATTGTATTTAAAAATTAGAATATGTTAAAATAATTGAATTTTTGTTAATTGAATTTAGAATATTTGAATTGAATACGTGAATTGAATATGTTAAAAAAATTTGTTAATTGTATTTAAATTGAATATTTGAATTTGAATATGTTAGAATTGAATTTTTGTTAATTGAATTTAGAATATGTGAATTTGAATATGTTAGATTATGGTAATTTTTACGGAATTGCCCCTTAGGGGCATTTTCGTAATTTTGAAGGAATTGCCCCGTAGGGGCATTTTCGTAATTTATACGGAATTGCCCCTAAGGGCATTTTCATAATTTCTTAAAAAAGGCCCCTAAGGGCAGTTTTGTAATTTATACCAAAAATGCCCGTAAGGGCATTTACGTATTTTGTTAAAAAATGTCCCGAGGGCAATTTTGTAATTTCTACCGAAATTGCCCTCGGGACATTTTTGGTACAAATTACATAAATGCCCTTACGAGCATTTTCTTTCACAGTAATTAATAATGCTTAAATCGTATTTAGATAATGGCCTCCTCGTCAAGCGATTCAAACGCCCGACAGAAGAAGCCTCATGCTCGTGCACCGAGGCATGAGTTGATGGACCCAAAGTTCTTCCACGCCTACGAGCAATCGGCGCTCGACACTCCACCTCCGTCACCGCCTGTTGGTGGGGAGTCCCCTGATCACGGGGATTGCTACACTCCCTTACCTCCACAGCCGACCCCCGATTTCGGTTGGGGGTACCGGGTTGTGCCGCCTACATTCACGGGTTTCGAACCCTCGAATGTAGGAGCATCCTCTACTCCTAGTCCGCCGGTGAACGAATACGGATTCGTTTCCCTAGACTGCGACGAGACGCCGGATAAGGAGCTGTACTTCGACTTCAAGCTGCAGCCGAATTGCTTGACGACGAAGAGCTGGATGGCCAGGAAGGACGTCGAGCCAAAACAAGACGTCTGCCTCGACTTGGAAGAGGAGGCAATATCCAAGAACGGGGGGCCATTGGGATTGTTTTGGGACGCGGACTTACAGCGTCCGTGGAGTATGTTCCCCCCGGAATGAACGACGCTTGGAGTGTGTTGAAGATTAAACATATGGTAGGAAAGTTTGCACGCGAGTGCGACGCTTCCTACCAGCTGTTTTGTGATCTTCCTATGTCCGAGTACAGGAGATTTTGGCGCAAAATTCGGGTAATTTCAATACTTTCTCAATTTATTACCTAAAATTAAATAACTTGGATATTGACAAAAAAAAAATTAATTTTGTAACAGCGGTATTATGAATTGCCGGCTGATTCAGTTCCACTGAAAAAGTGGATTCGCGAGACGGCATGATCCGCTTATAAAGAGCGGAAATCAAATATGAAGCCATGGTACAAACTGTACGTCTCGCCTGATTATCTGAACCGCAATGGCATTCCCAACATATTTAGAGGGAAAAAAACACAATGGCGGTGGCTCGTCAAACACTTTGACGAGAACGAGGTATTTTCTTATTTTCATACACTTTGTATGAAACATATCTCTAATTCAAATTCTAATTTTGTAATCATTTCAATGTGTAGGGTGTAGGGAGTCTTGGAGAACATATGAGTGAAGTACGCTTGAGCAGCAACAAGATTAACTATCGATCTGGCCGGAAATCTTATCGGGCTCTTTGGACGGAGAGAAAGCAGTCGGGAAATACTAATATCTCCGCCAAGATTGAGACTTGGCTTCTGGTTAATCGGGAACCGGATCAGGATGCTTCGGAGGCCGAACTGTTACAGGATGAGGACAACAAGGCGAAACGCGTATGTTTTTTTCATAATATTTTTTTTCAACTTTATTATTTTTCATTAATTTAATATTTTCTTTTCATACAGATATACCTTAAGACGGCGTTGCAGGATTGGAGGATGGACCCGGCCAATACAGACCAGCACGGAAACTTAAGAAGAATGACCGAAGCGGAGGAGGCTGAAGTGATGATGCAGGCGAATCAGCATTGTCACGACCTCAAGCTTGCGGCGGGACGAACAGATGCCCAATTCCCCCGAGGACGTAAAATTCGGGGATTTGGAGATGATTTCCAGGTCCCGGCCAGACCTAGAAAACGTGGTCAGTCCTCCAGCGGACCGTCTGCAGAGCGTTTCGAAGAAATGGAAACTAGGCTCACCCAGGCTCAGGAGCATATTGCGCGACAAGAGGAGAGGTTCGAAGCTCAACAAAGAAACATGGAAGCTCAACATAGAAGCTTTCAATGGATGTACGAGCAGATGCGAATAGCCAATCCTTCTATGCCGCCCTACGACCCGAGCATGTTCTCCAACTTCGGTCCTCCACCCTCGTAGTTTAATTCATGTTATTTTTATTTGAACAATTGCTATTTAAATTTATTTGGATTTGGATTTTAATTTGAATTTTAATTTGAATTTTAATTTGAATTTTAACTTACATCTGTAAAAAATATTGTAACGGCGTATTGTACATAATACGCCGTTACAAATTTGAAAGAAAAATTATTATTTTAATACCTTGTAACGGCGTATGATTTGACAACATACGCCGTTACTAATTTGACGGTGTCAAGTCATCTAAACGGCACCGTCTAATTAGTAACGGCGTATGTTGTAAATATATACGCCGTTACAAACTTAACGACGTCATCGTCTGTTACGCCGTTAACGGCTCGTCAAAACGACGCCGTGTTGGTGTAGCGGTGTCTTGTGTACGCCGTTACAAATTGTAACGGCGCTTTAGTAACGGCGTATCGTTTAACGGCAGTTTGTATGCCGTTACAATTTGTAACGGCGTATTTCTGGCTTGTAACGGCGTATTTACATACGCCGTTACTAAAGAAAAAAAAATGGCAGTGAATGTTATAAAATGTGTTTTAAGTTATAAAATGCAATACAATTCTTTTTTTTATTTACTCTAAATGAAATTAGACGCATTAAGTTATCTTCATCAATAGATGAAAAAAAATGGAAAATAACACTTTTGTGCACCTAAATATACGCTTTTGACATTTTCATACCCTACTTTTTTTTTTGGAACAACTGACCATTTACTTTTCAAAAATGGCCTTGAATTTTAGTTCAATTCATGAGTATTTTGGTTCAATTCATGGGTATTTTGGGAAAATAGCCAGGAAGTACCCTGAATTTTGGTTAAATTCATGGGTATTTCTAGTATTTTGAAATTATTGTCCCAAATGAAATTTATGGTACTGAAAAAAAAAATGTAAAAGTGTCAAAAGTGTATATTTAGGTGCACAAAAGTGTCCTATTCCCTGAAAAATATGGCCTAATGTGATTATAATTTAAAAGGTCTTATATTTTTAGCTCAATATGAAAGCTGATAAATTGATAGAACTGAGTAAAACTCAAATGAGTTAGATTAGAATTAACGTTTTCTTATTCAACGTAGTGTTTAATTTCAGTTCTTATAGTTTAAAAATCTGACACTTTGGACCGGTTCTAAAAAATAGGGCGAGTTTGCATAACCGGCCTACATTTGTTACTACTTGATTTCTGTTTAGTATTTTTGGTTTGTTTTACATAAATTAAGATGAGACATAAGTTTGTAAAATAAATCAATTTCTGCTTAGATTTTAATTAATTTTGAGCTTCAAAAATTAATAAAATATATGATTTCAGATGATAGGGCGGTTGGAGGTGATTAAAAGTTCAAACCGCCCCAATCCACCAGAACTCACCCCAACTAAATTTAGTAAGAGCGTAAATATTTCTATCTCATCGTTTTTGAGTTGCGCTCAATAATTAATCTAACATATCGTAACTCTCGGTCCGTGCTCACCTTGAGTCTATGCTCAACTATCCAATTTTCTTGCGGCTTTTCATAGTTAACAAAAATTTAGCGTTCGAGTCTCAAATGTGGTACCGAGCGGGAAAGCGTGCGTAAATAATTATGAGTGACATTGTAATTTTTTTTTAAAAAAAAGCTTAAAAGGACAGCTATTTAGCTATCTTCAAACCAACCGTACCTCTGCTCGTTATTTAGTTATCAACAGAAGCTGGACACGTGCACTTTTACTATTCGCCCACGTACTCTTCTTTTCAATGATTAAGCTCTTATTAATGACAAAACCGTTAATCGCATATATCATTTGTTTTTCTTATTATTTATGAACCATCCTTATCAAGAATGATTATAATATTTTCTTTTCATGGAAATTCTATATGCATGGACCATGTTTTATCATTAAAAGTATTATTTATTTGTTCTTTACTATGTATTTTAGTTTTGAAATTTGCACTTAATAAAATATGAATTTACAGTCTTAAATTGATCAATATTCAAATTATAACAAAACTTGTTAAGTTATGATTTATAATATTGCGGGGTCATGCAATCAAGTAATTTCAAATATTATTACTACACCCTAAATTTGAGTTTATTAATCATATTACTGAATATTTTCACACATATTATTTAGTCGGGAATCAAGATAATTATGAATAACACTAAATAAATGTAATTACACATAGATTACCATAATAATAATAACATAATAAGTGAATTACTAAACTATATTGATGACATTAATTAAATGGAAAATAATATATTAATCGAGTGTGGTGGGCTGGTTGGTGGCTCTCGAACCTAATGCAATATTAAAATCAAGAGAACTTCAACGTCATTTTATTAGTATTATCATCATTCTCTTGGAAAATTGATTTCGATTAATAATAATAACACTGAATAAGCATGCGTCAAGCAAGTCTAGAAGGAATGATGAATCAATTTTAGTACAAATACTTATTCCAATTATTTAGACATATAAACACATTAGGTGGCTATATATATATATTATATATATATATAAATATAATATAAAAAACATTTAGGATTAGCCTTTGTGACTCATGGCCAACACTATTTTATTTCAAACGCTCGTTTCGAATTTTGTCCATCCTTGTGTGTTCACACATCTAACGAATCGTACATCAGGTCACTTTCATTTTGTCGACATGATTTTTCAATGCAGACTGTCGGTTCAATGATAGTCGTGTAGAACTTTCGTTTCAACTTTAGAGAAAAATTCTCATCATGGGTGACCTCTGGTTTATTTCGCCATTTTAATCGACCTACTTGAATCATATAATTAACATCAAACACTAATTCGCCGGCATTACTTCATATATTCAGTCTTCGAAGTTCGAACAGCTAATACGAAACCTATCTTTAATGTACCTCTTATGTAATGTCAATATTTTGTAAGATATATGATTATTTTGCCCAAGCATTTAGTTTTTAAAATATATATATCATTCAAAGGTTCAATTTTTCAATATTTGCATAATCTTAGTTATCCTAATAATCCATTCAGTTTCTTCAACATATACACACATTATATTAAGATAGATGCAACATATAAAACTGGGTTTTACATGGATTTTTCTGAAGAATGCTTATGATTAAGCAGTCTCAATTATCGATTAATGATACAAGGTGGGAAATAAACACACCCTCAAATCACAAACTGTTTATTGCCAACAGATCTTCAACTCCAACCAACCGGATTTAGAATCAATAGATGGACTTAGCTTGATTAGCTTGTTAAGCTCAGTTTACGAGGACAAAGAGTGGTTTGTCCCCTAATCGGTCCCGACCCTGAAATAAGCCGAAGAGCACATCAGTAATGCACAGTCAGTGATAGAAAAATAAGCTCTGGACTATATTGGAACAAAGTTGCACAAGTTAACGTTGCCTTGATGCAATAGGACTAAATCGGAACAAAATAGCTAAGTTTTGAGCTAAATCGAAACAAATGAAAGTTGAAATTAAAATTTCTGGACTATTTTGAAACATTATCCTCTTAAATTCACATACATAACAAAGTGCTCAACTAACATATACGGAGGAAGTTCAATGATGCCTGTTTTGTCGATTATTATTTTTTCAAGAGAGGTTGCATTTACATATTTATTACCGGATTCTCGTAATAATTAATTTTCTACAGGGTATGCATGGTGTTATAGATTGCCGGATAAAACATGGAGCTAAGACAACAAATAAAACACAATATTATTATACAACCTTCATCTTGGTGTTGTTGTAATTTGTAAAACAATATTAATACTTGCATAGTAGAAAATAACTTAAATAGCACCGTACCTTCAGTTCAGGCAATTCGATTACGCAAGCACACTCAACCACATCCACGCCAACACGTTCTGCAAGCAAAATGTGAATGAGATATACACACCACAGAGCTCAAACAAACGAAACAAAATTTAAGTATTGTTTCGAGGATCAGTTCAGATCATCCTACCAAGCAGTCTGATTGCAGCACATAAAGTCCCGCCTGTAGCAATGAGATCGTCTATAATTAAGGCACGTTCTCCAGATTGAACGGCCCCTACATGCATCTCTATTTTGTCTGTCCCATATTCTAAAGAATATTCTTCAGAAATAACCTCCCCTGAAGAAAACAAAACATCAAATCATTATAAATCTGTACAAGAAACAAGCTAGAAGATAAATGGTACGAATATAACTACATTTGAGAAAAGCTAGATGTTGGATCGAGCTGAATGTCCCAAAGTAATTCAAATATATGGACATGGAATTAGTAACATATTTGCGAGTGATACAAGTTTAAAATAATATGGCAAAGAAGCTTAGAACAATAATCTTTAGTATGGCCGTGAATTAGCATAATCATAACATAAACCGATTTTTTTATATAAATGACTAAATGAGTGTGGTTCTCCTCCATGCATATAAGAATAGTATGTTATGCAATTTACAAGTCATGCAAAATTTTAGAGGCAGGTGTATGGAGACATTGGTGACCATGAAAGTATATATTAGTCACTTATACTCTATGAACTGTACACGAACTCAAAAGACTGTTTTGTAGAACATAAACACATTTTATATAAATGTAAATCAGAGCATAGCAGTGAAATCCAGAAGTTCACACATCTTAATGTAATATATCATGACTTCATTCCATAAGAGCAAAAACAGAAATATTAGATAACAGTATTGCACTAATGTTCACCAACATGGCTATGCAGAATATGCTAGAATAGAAGTAGTGAAATATAGGACTGTGGAAAAGGTAGCAAAGGAATTCATATACTTTTAACAACAGATCATTGCAGACAGTCCGTAAAGGTGATAGCATGTTCCAAATACAAAAAAAAAACAAATTTAATAATGCAATTTGTAACTTGTATGATTGTACTTATTGAACCACCCTCTTCATATTATTATGAAAAATAAAGGTCAGCAGCACTCTGAGTAATTAAAATGACGAAGACTGGAAAAAGAACAGGAGGTACCTGGCAATTTTTTAGGTTTTCTCATAGGAACAAACTTTGCCCCAATAGCTAACGCAATGGGAGGGCCAAAGATGAAACCTCTTGCTTCAATACCTGCAATACATCCCCATATATCATATTATGCCATACAGATGTAATTATTTTCCATTCAAGTAAACAGTATTTGCAATCACAATTAGATGGTAAGAAAATGAATTCAGTATGATAAAATCCAGAAAATGCAACCCTTGTCTAGTTATTATGGTGATAACATACATTCCAATGTAGACAAATAACTGAACTTGATTATTTTTAAGGCTTGCACACATCCTCAGTCAAATCATCAAACTTCATACACAAAACATGAGAAGCTCTGTCAATGTTCAGACATCAGTCACATGGCAAATCCTGCACGATTGAGTTGTTGCAACATAACTTCTCTAGAATTCTCTTGCTCTTGTGAAGTTGGAAACAAGGCAGAGAGAAGAACCCTAGCATGTACAAGAACCTCCAACAAGCAACATCCTAGGAGCCATTCTTTTTTCCCTTTGGATGAAAATATTATGGCAGCTATACAATCACGGGGAAGAAGCATGGAAGCCTACTCAGATCAGGGCCAAAAGACGGTACACATGTTCTAAATTTGAAGGTGTTTCTATAAAGGAACACATAATAATGAAAGTCGTTCCCTTATTGCTGGAATTAAGCTTTTACAGGAAAATGTGGAATATGCTCAATACCGGTCATCCACCAGAATTCTCTTCATTATGCATTTTCCCCACGTCAGATCAAAAAACTGATTGAGTTTATGAACCTAAACTCTCACTTCAAATTATTCCTAAAGCAAACACATTAAAAGAAACCCACAAAACCATAGATATAAACACTTAGATTTCTCATTTACTTCCTCCTTATAGATAGACATATCCTAGAATGAAGTGATAGAGGTAAAACAAACCCAAACAGCATGAACTTGGGCAATAACATAATTACCACAAGCTGGAAAAGCTAACTATCAATCAATGTTCCTAGGGTTACCTAGTTTGTATTAGTCGTTAGTTTCCTAAGTAGTTTGTGTATTCCCTATATAAATGGATGCTCTCATTGTATTATGCACAACAACAACAATCATCAATGTATGCCAAACCCAACCAGCACAGAAAATTTTCAAAATACACAGAACATGAAATAAGATACAGACACAACATTACCAGCAACAACAGAGATATCTAGCCCCTTGTATCTCTCAACAAACAAATCAATAGTGTCCTTGAAAGCCTTCGGGTCAAGAAGCAAAGTAGTTATATCCTGAAACATAATCCCTGCCATAACACCACCATAGAAAACAAAAGTAAGCTCCTTGGACCAAACAATCTAAACACAAACCACCCAAACACCCACAACCCACATCAAAAATTGCAGCAAACCCATGAAAAGCACAGACCTTTATCCCAAAAACCCAATTCCCATTTGAGAACAAAACACTACACACCTGGTTTGGGAAAGTCTGGGATGACTCTGATAGCAGAGGAAATCCTGGAAATCCGAGTGCCCTGATCATCTTCAGAAGCCATCTTTTGGCCTTGCACTGACCCACTCGCAGCTTCAGAGGACCAATAAAAAAAACCCAATTTATAAAGGAGAATCACAGAGATAGAGAAAGAGACAGTGGCTGCTAAATTTTCATTTAAATCAAAAACAAAGTAATCACTTCACCAACCACAATTACCCAAAACCCATCACCAAATAAAACAATTTTTGAGGGTATTTTCGGTACAGGAAGCTACTGATAGCTATGGTGAAAACAATATAGCAGTGAATTAGGAATTAACATCGCATTGACCCAGAAGCTTACCAGCTGCCACCACCGCGGAGAGCTTTGATCCAGCGGCTGAGATCGGCTTCACGGCGGTGGATTTGAGTCGGAGAAAGGTAAATTCCGGCGAAGACGACCAATTTCTGTCCTGGGGATGATCGATCTTTTGAGAAGGCGAAACAAAGCATCTCGGAATGTTCCGTAAACGGATCATCGTGCCGAGAAAGGGAGAGAAAGTGAGAGAAAATTATTAGTTCTGGTGGATTTGAGCAGGGCTGGGCACGGTTACGGAACTGGACCGGACCCAATCAATCGGTTCATTATTTTGGAGACTCAAATTTGGACTCAATAAGTGGCTATCGGTCTAGTTTTGAGCGCGATTCTACGATTCGGTTCTCGGTTCTACCCAATTAGACTCTCAATTGAATGATTAATTGTAAAATTAACGCTCCAGTTCTCTAATAGAATCGTATAGTTTTACCTAATTAGATCCAATTAATGTTATATTCATATATTGTACAATTTATGTGAAAATTATACACAAATAAATTCTTTTTAGCCTAAAACATAAAATTTAAATACAAAAAATACTAATTAAAACCTCTAAAATCGGTTCGGTTCCAAACCGGTTAATTAGCGGTTCTGCACACTCAGAATCGAACTAAATTGATTCGGTTTTTAAATTTCAGACCCAAATCTGATCCGATACCTACAGTTCTCGATTCTTCGGTTTGAATCCCGGTTCGATTTCGGTTTGGGGTAAAATGTGCCAACCCTTATATTTGAGCAAGAAAGACAGTTAAGTTTGTGAATGGGCTTAGTGTGGGCCGTTAAATGGGCCCAGAGGTACATATTGGCTGGGCTTAGTCAATCTTGAGTCCACCTTTGAAGCAAAAAAATATATATATTTATTGTCATTTTTGCAAGACCAAGTTGGTGCAACTAATTCATTGCATCAAAATAATGTACACATTCAATGAACTTAGTTGCAACTGAAGTCTTCTACATGTTCAACTTTAACTAACTTTGACAATTCCATTTTTGTTGATTTCCTGTAACTTGTATCCACCCCCAATTTTAGGATCAATTTTCATCATTTAAAGTCAAACTTCTTATTTATCTTAGTATAGTCCATTTTTGGAAATCATAAATTGTCAAAACCAAGTGAAATAGAAAATTTTCTTTTATTGACATGTGAGATTGTGGGTTAATGAATAAGTATAACATAAATAGCTAGACAAATTTGAAACCAGGGAGGTTTTTGGTTCGGTTTTGAGTTTGTTCGATTTGATTTTAAAACGAAACAAACAGTTCGGTTTTAAGAAAATAATAATCGAAATCGAACAAGTTCGGTTTGATTTACTGTGATCCAAATTTTATGAAACTTTCATATTTTATACCGTTTTGTCTTATTATCTGACATATCGATTTTCAGTTAGATTTATCGTGAACCAGGTTTATTGAAATTATCACATTTTGGATTGATTTTGACTTATTAATGACTTGTTTTTTTATTGACCCAATAATTAAAGACCCAATTAATGAAGATAAGTGACTTAAAATGAGCTAAATAAATCAACTGATTCTTGGTTCGGTTTAGTTTCTATATTCATTCTCGTTTTATAGATTGAAACTGAATCGATAAATTTCAGTTTGATTCAATTTTAAACCGAGTCAAATCAACACCTTTCAATTTGATTATTTTTCAGCTCGATACGAATCGGGTCGATTCAATATGGTTGATTCAGTTATTTTTAGACATCCCTATTAAAATCTCTTCTAAACAACCAAGAGACTGAAATTTAATTCCTCCTAATCACAAATTTGATTCGGCCTTACACTTCCAATCCAAGTTTTGGCATAAAAAAATATGGTGGAGGCTTGTGATCAGCAGCCTCCATTCAAGCCACCATTGACTATATTCTCCTTATAATTAAGTTGCAAGTGGACAATTCACTCACTTGTGCCTAATTCAAATACACATGCACCTAATAATAGTCATGCCCTACTATATATATAACCACCCAAATTATGACCATAAATAGCTTTTAAGTTTCAACACATTTTTTATAAATATTTAATGAGTTTTTATTTTTGCTATTTTATTTAAACAAAATCCTTTAAGTTTTGATATTTTCGTAACCTCGATCATTTCTAGTATTAAATTTATCAAATATATTTTATTTTGTATAATTTGAATGCTTTTATTTATAAAAAACATATAAATCAACAATTGTTCTTTTTGAAGTCAAGTTTAATTTTGTAACTATACAATCTCATTTGTGCAAGACTGACAAATTTATGGATATTTGACCATGCCACTTACGTTGTTGCTATTTTCACACGTGAGGAATATTATATCGTAAAAATCAAACATGAAAATAAGAAAAAATAAAAGTCAAGGTCAATTTAAGGTGATTTAATCGGTGGGTGATGTGTCAGCCTAAGAGTAAATATAGGTAGAGAGGCACACGTGTGCACTTACGTGGAATGTGACATGTTGAACATGTTTCGAGAAACCCAACAAATCATGTAATAGAAGAAACAAATTAAAATAGCCAACTGGTCAGTGTGTGGATAATATTCACACATATATATACAAATATATAATAAGATGATAAGAACCAAACTGCTAGTTTCTTCTAGATCGGAAGAGAATATTTCTTTAGCTTTTGGGGCATTGTATGCGATTTGTTTCTCATTTGAGCACATTTTTATTTTTGCCAAATGGGCAGAAGGTAATTAAAAAGAATCGATAAGGAATCGCATGATTTAATTACCAGAATCAAGTTTCATGTCCAAACCAAACACCATAAGTGTTGAGAGGATTGAATTTTGGAAACTTCCTAGAAGAAAGTGTTACGGGGAAATTATATGATAAGCAATTTTTTTTTATATGGTTATGTTATTTTCGTGTGCGAGAGATGGTTTAATACACTGATGTGACTTGATATCAGCTATTGATCTCTACAAATCGACGTCTATGAGGCATCCACGTGTAGCGGCCTATAAAATCGGTTCAATTTTAACCAGAAAACCGGTTCAGTTTTAATAAAAAACTAGCCAATAAAACCGATCAGTTAGTTACCAGATTTACGCAAACACCAGTCCAATTTTGGTTCATTAAATTAGAAATCGAATTGACCGATCTAATTTCTAGTCTAGACTTACGTTTTCGATTAACTAATTTTGAGCAGTCCTGAGCAACATGGTATTGTAATTTGTTAGATATATTATATTAGAGATTTATGGAAGCTCTTGTAGAATAAGAGTAGAGCCTTTATTTTGACAAATATAGAAGAGAGAGTTTAATAGAATTAAGTTTTAGCATGTCCTGTGATTTGAACTCGTGTCTTAGGTACAACCTCTGATACCATATTAGAGGAAGGACCAATTATATTTTTTATACTCTAACATAATTGAATATTTGTTTTTGTCCCTAAATTTTATTTTGAGTGCATTATTTTTGTACACTTATTTAGTTCTAAAAAACAATTCCATGTCGTTTTAGTTTGAACTTTGAGCCCTAATATACCACAACTTGTTTTAATTAGTATTCATGAAAAATGAACATATAAACATATCATATACATAGAAGAAATTCGCTACAAATTAAATTTGGGTGTCCAAACGTCCGAACTATATGACGTATAGTGTATTGTTGTAAAACCATGTATAACGTGTAGTGCAAAGTTGTAAAACGCGATGGATTCGTAGAACTCTTAAGTGTGCGTTGTAGAACCTCGCTGCCACGTATCGCACGTTGAGACAACACGCGTCCAGATCCGCACTGAACCAACGGCTGTAAAACGTTCATATGTTCAGACGTTCTACAGTCGCTTACAACTGAACGTGCCCCTATTGTGTATTATTATTTATTACGACATAGAGAATATTAATAGGCTTTGAATGGAACAACTCAAAGCTCCATCACACCACAAGTTGGTTCAGGACAAAACAGAAACAAAAACATGCTCAATATTGAAAGCAAGACAAAACACACCCAAACCAGATCTTGAGGAACCGATCCAAATCAGTACACAACATCGTGTTTCTGTGTCCATCCCTCTGGCACGAACCCATGCCTCCTCTCAGACCAAACACTTTGCTTCTCAGCCACAACATGTGTAATCTTCACATTACCAGAAAATAATATACTAATCACATGTCATGTTGGTACCTAATTTCGTGACTGGCCAAAAACGAGAGCATTGAATCGAAAACCAAGTGGGCGAGTGTCGTGCCTAAAGTCAGCGGACCCAATTCCAAAGACTCAGTCTCTACTTTGCTTCCGTGTGTTGTCTTCGTAGCTGTGCCGGCTCTTCCCTCTCCCAAACCGCGTGTGTTTTATTATACTGACAACGAATCTACTAAACATGAGTGTCAAGAGACTGTACATGTAATAAATATATATAAACAGGAGTGATCAGGTGCGAACCGCTGACTCTGCGCGTGTTGATGTGGTGTGACGCTGACGTGATAGACTGAAAAAAAACTTATTTCATCCAAACCATCGTTACACCACTCACCCGACATGATTCACTTACAGGGTACAGAAAAATACCCGTCTCCATGCCACGTGACGCCCCCACGCTGATAATCAAACTTACGAATATTACTAGGGCTATTCATGTTTCCGGATGTTAGATTATATTAAGTTTCATGTATTTATGTTTCATTTCTCACATATGTTAGGGTTTCCTATTATATTCCTATCGCCTCTATAAATAGAGGTCTCTTATAATTCACACAACACAAAAATCAATAATAAATCTCTCGTTCTTTCTATCATGGTATCAGAGGCATCAACGATCATTGGTTAGATCTTTAAGAATTTCTCGCTTTGCTCACTCGACGATGATTTGTGATTCTGACGGGTGGGCGAGCCAATTCAATCTCAATATCTAACCTCTCGCTTCCGCAAACAATTATGCTCGCTCTTCATCATCGATTGATCTTGCTTCCAAAATCTTAAACTTTTTTCAATTATTTTCTTACCCAACCATGGCCCCACCACCAAGCCGAAAATCCTGATATGTTTTTAGGCTTCGCGGAAACAGCATGTGGTGATTTATTTTGCACGCGCCTTCGTCTCTCTATATCCTCTCCGCGAAATCCCGTAAGTCGGACATCCCGTAATCCGGACATCCTGTAATTCGGCCCGTAATCCGGAAACCGACACGTGTACATCCCCGTAATTCGGAAAGTTATCCAGTAATTTGGAAACCGACACATGTACATCCCCGTATTCGGAAAGTTATCCAGTAATTTGGAAACCGACACATGTACATCCCCGTATTCGGAAAGTTATCCTGTAATTCGGACGCCGCACGTGAGAGGAGAGCATCTGGAATATGACAATCATTGGGCAGCTGCTATCTCACCATCAGGCATCAGGCATCTGGCAATCATTAGGCAACTGCTATCTCGCAATCAGCCATCATCGTCATCTGGCATCTTTGAGCAGCTGCTATCTCGCCATCAGCCATCAAGCATCTGGAAATCATTGAGCCTCTATTATCTCGCCATCAGCCATCAGACATATGACACTCATTAGGCATCTGCTATCTCGCCATCAGCCAGCAGACATCTGGCATCATCGGGCAGCTGTTATCTCGTCATCTGTCATCATACATCAAGTATCAGGCATCATCGGACATCATGCATCATTCAACACATACGGGCATCAGGCATCCGCCATCGGCTGTGAGTGGCGTGCATCCTCCATCATCAATCCTCGCCACATTACTTCGACATCATTTTCGGCAGCCACAACCCTCGCCACAACTCTATACTATCAAGCAGTTTGAGGGGGGCTGTTATATTATATTAGGTTTCCTATATTTATGTTTTCTTGCTCACATATATTAGAGTTTCCTATTCTATTCATATTGCCTCTATGAATAGAGGTCTCTTGTAATTCACACAACACACACACTAATAATAAATTCTTCTCTTATTTTTATCATCGGAACACGACTGGACCGGTTCTTGTAGTTCTCAAAGCTGAGATATCTTGCTCAGAATCGAAGGTACTTGACGTGTCAGTTAAATTCATGATTGCAGACGGTTTTTTTGTATTCAGCCAGACTAAACATGCCAGTTTTTGACTTTCATCTCGTGTACGATTTACGAGAGTTTTCGGTTAGACCGAGATTCTAGTAAGTATAATCCAGATATAAACCATGACAGAGTTCAGTTCTCGATTTGTAACCGATTCTGATCTAAAATGAACACTCCTAATTACTGCTAATACAGATGAAATTGATCTGGTTAGTGAGAGGAAGCAGGTGAGTGTTGGCCACCAAGAAAAGTTGCGGAAACTCATTTAACTACAACAAAGCCCCACTCTGTTTCTAGCTTTCCACATTTGTTTATGCGAATTTAATATTTTTAGCTCCCACTTTCTCACCACTTGTAACGTAACTTCCCTCTCTTTCTCCACCTTTCATTTATATATATATATATAACACACACAACCTCTCTTCTCCACTCTCACTCAACACACACACAACAAAAACAAAACATTTCTCGCACTTTATGGCTATGGAGGCTCTCAACTCTCCCACGGTGGCGGCTCCGCCGTCGCTCCGCGCCGCGGAGCCGTGGGCGAAGCGCAAGCGCACCAAGCGCCCACGCGCCGCCGCCGATCACTCCCCCTCCGAGGAGGAGTACCTCGCCCTCTGCCTCATCATGCTCGCCCGCGGCCGCGGCGCCGCCGCCTCAATCTCAACGCGCCGCTCTCGATCTCCTCCTCCTCCGCCACCGCCGGCGGCGGGTCACACGTGCACCGTCTGCGACAAGTCGTTTCCGTCCTACCAGGCCCTCGGCGGCCACAAGGCCAGCCACCGGAGAAACTCCCCCTCCGCCGCCTCCTCCGCCGCCGCCGAGGACCAGTCCGCCTCCGCCTCAACCTCCGTCGGCGTCGCTCGGGTCCACGAGTGCTCGATCTGCCACAAGAGCTTCTCGACGGGGCAGGCCCTGGGCGGACACAAGCGGTGCCACTACGACGGCGGCGCCACCGCCAGCGGCAGCGGGATCACCTCCTCCGACGGACAGAGCCACCGTGGATTCGATCTGAACCTGCCGGCGCTGCCGGAGCTGGCGCCGAGATTCGCGGTCTCCGGCGAGGAGGAGGCGGAGAGCCCCCACCCGTTGAAGAAGCCGCGCCTCTTCCAGAATTGAAAGTCAATGAGACACTTAGGGATTTTCTATTTCAATTTGGGGATTTTCTATTCAAATTGGGGATTTTAATAATTTATTGTTTAATTCATTGATAGTACATGTGTATACGCAGTGACTAGTGAGCAATAGATAATTTATTTTCGATTCGATCAAATTTAAATTTCTCATAACATGTGCGATCAATTAGAATGTGAGTCACGACTTCCATCACGAAACTGGCATGAAAAAACCACAAAATCCCCTAATCACGAGGATAGAAACTCACACCAAAACTGCTAATAAAACTCGACTTGAGTTTAGGAACGAGTAAGCCCCTAACTACGGGGACAAACTCACATGTCTCTTTCCCGAGCTTTTGATTCTTGCGTGTTTGTTTCGTGTAGGGCCTATCCAACAAGAATCATACAAAATAAAAACTAACCAAAAAGATTATGTATCCAAACATGCTATTTTACACTTAACTGTTGATTAATTAAGTACTAATTCTATCACCAACACTAAGCACAGTTTTCGTACCATCCATTCTGATGTAGTTGAATTCTCTTCAAGAACCCCTTTCGGGAAAGAGGCTCGACCATTTCTAGACGTTGTCAATTTACAAATTGGTGATTTAACTGGGCATCTTACATATGAATTCGTTTGCTGGCTGGCAATACAGGGAAAACCCTCTCTTCTTTTGAGAAGGCGTATTAATATTCCTTCACCCGATCAGAGACTAGAGGAGCCGTAGGGTGCGCATGATAAGGCGACGAAGTAATTTTCACTGATGTCGAGAATTGATGATCAAATATTGTTGATTACGTCGGGGTCAAATCTGGAGACCCAAATACCAACGTATCAATGAATTAAAAAAAGAGAATATCAGCCGTCAGGTATAATAATATATTTGTTCTAACGTCAAGCTATTCAACAAGAATCATACAAAATAAAAACTAACCAAAAAAATTATGTATCCAAACATGCTATTTTACACTTACCCGTTGATTAATTAAGTACTAATTCTATCACCAACACTAAGCTGTCAACTACCAACTTTGATGGGTAGTGCAACTTGTGGCCATCCTCTCTTTCCAGCCAGCCAATATTGACCGTTCGATGGACGAGCAGGAAGATTGTGGGTCGTCGGATCTTAGAAGCACGACGCATTATAAATGGTGTTTTAATCGTTTTGGTCATGGTCGGCAAATTAAAAGAGCAAGAGGGGTCACCACACTTGTGGATTGGCTTCTATATATTAATCAGAACATATCCAATGATATTAGCTGATTATTGAGTGCTAATTTTGTATTATTATAATCACGGGAGGTGCGGACGGAAATTAGATTTTTCAGCAATCATCCTGATCGACTATAGTAGTTGAATTGGATCATGTGTAAATCTGTCGCGTTCGTTTTTTTGAAAACTAAAACTTAAGCTGTATACTCATGAAAGTCAATCAAATATTGAATAAAATAATCTTATTTAAAGATGCGACAAATGTATAACACACTTGAAATAGTGACATATACTTCAAAAACATATAAGAGTGTCACGTTACTTCCACCTAACATTTGGTCATCACGTAACTTATATCAGGGCAAGTTTATGTAAAATTAATAGAGGGTATGGGAGGTAATTGTAGCAAAGCCCATATATAAGGCCCAACTTGTAAACCAGCTTACCCAATGGCCAAATCCAAATGAGTCAACCAAAATTCAATAGTGTTTTGTTACTTTGGTGACATGATATGTTGATTTTGGTTATGATTTTGAGAGAATTTATTTGGTCGGCTTAACTTTTGTATTAATGGTACAAGAATCAAGGTTAATTGGTTTAGAGCCGAATCAGTTTGTTTGACGGATGTTACTCCCAAACGTTAACACCACCACACATTTTCTTCGTTCAATTCCACCAGACATATTATTTTGGGTCAATTCTTTTTTACGTTTGTCAATTGATTTTTGAGTTCGTCTGAGTGTCAGATGAGTCAGACGACTGACGAGAGAGGGCAAGAGATTGTTGAATTTAGGACTGAGGAGTCAGGGCGAGCTAATTCTCAGTTCAAGCTCATTTAAAGCCTCGTATAGGTGGGTTCAGTGCTAACTAGAGAAAGAGAGGTGAAGTTTTTGTTGTAAGAGTTGGTAGTGTTTAAGTCATGTTGTTGTGCAAAACCTTGGTGCAAGAGTTAGAAATGTTCAAAAACTAAACTAAAAGTACTTTGAGTTTAAGTTTATGAGTGGGGAAATGATATTTAATGCACCTAAATTCAAACATTTTACACTTAAAGCATGCCTAACTAATATTTTAATATGTGAGGTGTTTTATATGATTGATTTTTTAAAAAATTAATATATTATTCAGCTTCACGAAAGAAGTTTTAAAATACAATAAATAAGTGTTTCTAAGGAATATACAAGTTATAATAATAAAAAAACAAGATTCGATGGCACGAAAAATTTAATATTGTAGCATAGGAAAAGGAAACTCAAGGCAATTAAACTATTTTAATTTTTTTGTCTATATCTCGTGTTAATTGTAATATTTAACTCTTCTATTGTGACTAAAACTACCACATTAATATGAACTGATATACGTTAATAAATATTACATTACTTTGAGACTTTAAAAGTGGTGAGTCTTTAACAAGTAATCTGGGTTGAATTAATGTTTTCAATCAAACTCTACCAAAAATGGACTCAATTTGATTTGTGTGCGTTCATAACTATCTATCTTGACATATTTTACTAATTTTTTTAGATATAACTCATGTAATAAATTTTTTAATATTACACTAAAACAAAGTGTGATATAAGTTTTCTTTTAGGATCATAATTCAAAGAAAACATTATTCATAAAAGATATACAATCACTCTGAATTTAGCATTAATTTGAATTTCACAAAAGTTTAAGGGGATGTATTCAATCATAATTTTAATGGATTTAAGAAATATTTTCAAGTCTTGTGGTATTTAATCATAATTTTAAAATTACTTTTAAAGTCTTGTGGTATTCAATTATGACTTTAAAAATATTTTTAAAATCTTGTGGTATTTAATCATGATTTTAAATAATTTATTAAAATTGATGACTTTGAGTGATTTTAAAAGGTCTTGTTACACATAACAAACTTTTTTAGAAATATCATCTCTAATCATGAGATTTGCAAATTCATTCTATTAAAATCATCAAAATTATTTATAAATTTAAAAGAGTCTTGTAAATTTTAATAAACATGTCGTTTTAAAAGTTATTTAAAATGTGTTAAAGTTCTAATTAAATACATCCCCGAAGTCACTGATGAAGTGTATCGTGCTTGTTGGAAAGTCCAACAGAACTCTGCAAATTCACATAGCTACGTTAGGACAATAATAAACTTGTTTTAACCGACACAACACAGACAGTACCAATACCATATTATTGTGAATTTACTTAACTGCCCAGCACCTCCACGCACGTGCCAAATTAAACGTCGTGACATTGCATATTATTTTGTTGTTTATTCTCAAGGCATAAACAACACTTGGCTGTGAGCTTCTGAAGTGACGTCGGAGATGATGCCACGTCTCTACTCTCCACACTACAGCTCATTCAACTTCGAGATGTGTCTTTTCTTTGGAGGCCCATTTACTAGGCCCATTCTGCGGGAACCATAATGGACCCATATCAATGTCAATATAAGTTGAATAATTCAGATTTTACTGTTCAACTAGAGCCCAGTTCAAGCCCAAGGAGGATATAAGCTAACCGGACCATTATTGACCCCTTTTGAGTTTGATTTATCAAGGGATGCTCTCGTTGTAGAATGTACGAACAACAATCAGCAATAAAGCTTGAGATTAGTTTTTAGACGCACAGTAATTTTTCGATCGTTTGTTCACTTTTCACGCGAATATTGTTTTACCCACGTTAATTATGTTTTGACGAGTGGGCGGAAAATTATGATTTCGACTTCTCCTAATATTCTGACTTTCTTTTCGTTTTTCTTTTTCTCTCTTGAAAAAAGTATTTTTTTTCCAAATTATTGTTCATCGGTTTCTATTCACGTAACACTATTCACCAACAATTATTTAAGAAATTTTTTCGGTATCTACTTGGTTCCGTCTGGATCGATGGACCCCGATTTTGTCCTTGTTTATAGACATAATTTAGGTGTTTTCTCGAGATATTAAGATTTTTATTTTGTTTTTTACTATCTTAAACCCTTCTCACTCAAGAATAAGAGAGGATGTGATGAATTCGTAGCACACTCCTGCTGCAAACTCCAATCTCCGAGGCATGGGTATGAATCTCCATGATCTCTAAATTGGGTATAAATCCCCAAAGTCTCAAAGTTCTATGAGTTTCAAGTTCAAACACCAAGTCAACGTCACTTCACCAAAATAGTTGTCATGTACCACCGTTACATCAGTTTTTTTAGTCAAATTGATGTCGAACGACCCACATCAATTTGAGACGGGGAGTGTTAATTAATCAAGACTTATGGAATTTTCTAATTTGGATTAGTTGGTACTTAACTATTTTTAATGTGTATTTTCTATATAAAGAGATGATTTCATTATCTTGTAAACTAACAACAAACATCAATAAAGCTTGATTGACACAATTATGCTGAATGATGCATTCAATCGCTAAGAATTTTTTTTAGTTTTTACCGTACCATAATAGTTAACTTTCACCCGAATACTCTCATATTTCATTATATTTAATTAATAATTACGAATTTAAATATAATTACTAAATACAGAAATAATATTTCTGTATATTTGGTCACGAAAAAAATTGTAAATAAGGACTATATATATAAATTGCCCACAGTATCAAATTGATGCTATAATCAATGATGGTTAATTTGTTTCGTGGCTTAATTTAATCTGTTGAGCACTTTCACCTAAAAAAACTTTATATTGTAGTTGGAAGTTGGGAATATATAAATGTAAGTGAAGAAAATTAAATTTACGCATAAAAACAAATGTCTCGGTCTATATGCATGCAAGAGAAATGGTTCACATGCAAAGACCCAATAGTCGATTTCTTGAAACCCTAAAACAATGACTTTTCGCTTTGTTTCAACCTCTTCATAAATGCATTTTGTAACCTTTATTTAAGAGCTAGAGTGATTAAATGTTGCATCAGTACAGTACCAACTGAAATTAAAGAAGTGGTATAGTAAATTGATTTTTCTAGATGGGAGGTCTGAGATTTTCTTAGTTTCCAATTTTGTTAATACCCAAGAAACTGATGTGGTACGATCGAGAAAGTCGGTATGCAGAAGTTAGAACAATCAGAGTTATTTCGAAAGTGTTAGATTTGGACAAAAAAACTAGTGTTTTTCAGACAGAAACGGCGATCTGAGTCAAACTTAGCCATGAATCTGACACTTTCGAGATAACTCTGATTGTTCTATCTTCTGCATATCGACTTCCTCGACCGTACCGCATCAGAAACTCAAAACAAAACTGTGTTTACAAGGAAACAATCAAATGATGTTGGTAATATAAAGTTCAACATGAAAAAAAAACATGAATTGAGAATGGTGTATATAAAGGGAAGGGTTAAACCCAACTAATAAGCTTGAGCTTTTAGTTGGGGAGTCTGACCCGATACATGCAGCCCAATTTTACATGGTATCAGAGTTAGCCGATGTGGGCATGTGCTGGGGGGCCTCGTCTCCATGTGGCTCCCCTCCCCTGTAAGCCCGATATGTCTTACTATGGCCCACGTAAGGAGGAGTAAGTTGATAAAGGCTTACGTGTAGAATACACGTGAAGGGGAGTGTAAGTTGATGAAGGCCCACGTGTAGAATACACGTAAGGGGGAGTGTTGAGAATATAAAATTACACATAAAAATATGAATTGAAAATGATGTATACAAAGGGAATGATCAAACTCAACTGATAAGCTTGAGCTTTTAGTTGTGGATACCGACCCGATATGTTCAACCCAGTTTTATATGGTATCAGAGCTGGCCGATTTAGGCCTGTGCTAGTGGGCCTCGCCTCCCTGTGGCTCCGCTCCCCTGTAAGCCCGATATTGTGGTCCACGTAAGGGGAGAGGATTAAACCCGCATGCAAAGACATGTCCATTGATGACCCACATAAGGAGGTGTAAGTTGCTAAAGTCCCACATGTAAAATACACGTGACAGAGAGTGTTGAGAACCGAGCAACTATGTTCATACCAATTTTACAAATGAGTAGAAAACTAACTAATGAAAGTTTCCTTCAAATAAAAATATCATTTTAACACAAAGAGCAACTATAATGATGTGAACAAAGACTAAAATTATGAACTGCATAGCTGCCCAAATGTGATCCACAGTATATAGCTTGTGGGTTGAAGATACCACCATGCACACAGGCCACTAGGAACAAACTACACAAGTGCACCATTTCAAGAGTTTTAATTTACCCAGAAATGAAATTAGGTCTAAATTAAATGTTTTGCATGTCTCAATGGCCATTTCTTTTGCATGTCCCACCCCCAATTTTTGTTAGAATGAATAAAAAAAGTACACTCACTATCACATGACAAACATGTGCATTTAAAATTTTCAGTAATAACCAAAACTAACCTTCTTTCTTATTGTATAAATTGTGAGTAACTTGCGAATTCTTCAACTTCAAAAAAAAATAAAGTTTATTCATTTGCTTATTATTGCAAATTTGTCGATGTTTTATTGAAATTATAAAACTACTTACTTAGGACTGTCAATAAATACTTAAAACACAATATCTTATGCCGAGAACACAACAATATCACGAGCTTAACAAATTATTTTAAACCGAGAACACGAGACTTTATACCAATAAAACAAGAATTTATACTGAAAACATAAGATCTGTATCGACAACACAAGACTTTATACTAACTTAAACTTTTAATAGAAATATGTTAGCTTGATTAGAAAAAAAAACTAATGACATTATTACATCAGCCATGTCATAAGATTCAAAGTCGCGATGCTTTCTTGTCATAAACATAAACAAGGAAAATAGAATTTTAAGCTACGGTTGATGCCTCGTGCAAGTACATTTTAGCCATACCTTTCTATTTTTACTCAGTTTCATGGATGGTCTCTATTTTCCTATTTCCTTTTAGCTAGATTAGACATGCTGATGCAATCAACAATCTAGTCTAAACTTACAGATGTAAGAGTTGTTTTTGTTCGGAATATAAAGTGAATATGAGATCGAATAGTTGTATATAAAAAAAATGATCAAATCTAATTATGAGTTTGAACTTTTAGTTGTGGAGCCCGATTCGGTATGTACAACCCAGTTTTACATGATATCAGAGCGGGCCGATTTGGCCATGTGTTGGTGGGCCTCGCCTCCCTGTGGCTCCGCTCCATGTAAGCCCGATATTGTGGTCCGCGTAAGGGGGGAAATAAGCCCGCGTGCAAAAGGACACGTCCTACTATGGCCCACGTGAGGAGTGAGTTTATAAAATGTCCACGTGTATAATACACGTGAGGGGGAGTGTTGAGAATATAAAGTGAATATGAGATCAAATGGCTATATATAAAGGAAATGGTCAAACCCAACTATAGACTTGAGCTTTTAGTTGTGGAGCCCGACCCGATATGTATAATTCAATTTTACAGTTTTCTCCAATCCAGTTTCAATAAGTTTAGACCATTGATTTCATATATACAAAGAAAATTATAAACAAGAATTGTTGGAAGAAAGACGAGGGAAATTTTTCGATTCTATTCAAGTAGTTAATAATGTAAATAAAATTTTATAGCTTAACATAACGTATATATTTTTTTCCATTGTAAAATTTTGGGAAGAAGACACATTGATACACCTGAAAGGTACACTACTATTGATACATTCAAGTTTAAATTTGCATTAACCTGCACACTTTGTTTGTCGTTTTGTCTAGTTTAGTGCCCCAAACCGTCGTGATTAAATATGCGAAAAATGACAATCTGAATGTGCGAAAATGTCAACTTAATACTTAAGTCTGTTTAAGTTAGAAACATATTCTTTTGAATGTATCCGTACGTTATCTGCCCTGTAATTTTACCCCATAAAATGTATAACACTATAAACAAAAAACTTATTTTTTACTTTTTCTATTTCTCTCTTTTAAGTAATTTTATGATTTAAAAATTATTATTTTTATTTACAAGTGTGAATATTGATCAAATATATATGACTTGCAGTATGGCTTTGAAGTTAACAACAATCCTGTCCAAAAACGAAAGTACAATAAAACAACCGATCGAATTTACATTTTCATATACGAAACAAAGGTTAATTTATAAAACAGTAATTTCATCATGCATTGGATTTGGGACCAAAGAATAGCAGAAGCAGAGGGGCACAAAAATAGAGGGGTGGTAGGAGACAAAGACAGGGGCAATGTAGTCATTTCACACCCAGACCATAGCTAAAGTTAAAAAAGAAACATATATGCGGCAACCGGAGATTGATCATGCATCGAGCTTGGACGATGATGTCCTCGTGCCCCACCACCGTCAAGGAGAGGCACATAGAGATAAATCAAACCTAACCACGGTCAGTTTTTAACCCAACCACACCTCGGCCATTCTCCTTTTTAACTCCCTCGCTCCGCAGATCGATCACAATTATTATATTCCTCCTCAATTCCATCTTCGACAATCGGAGAGACACGGATCGATCGGACGGTGACGGCGATGAGCTGCAACGGTTGCCGAGTGCTGAGGAAGGGGTGCGGCGAGTCGTGCGCCCTGAGGTCGTGCCTGCAGTGGATCCCTTCCCCCGCCGCCCAGGGCCACGCTACCCTGTTCCTCGCCCGGTTCTTCGGCCGCGGCGACTTCTTGTCCCGTGTCGCCACCGCGCCGGAGATGTACCGAGCTGGTACTCGTTCTGCTAGAATAAATAAGTAATATTTTGACGAGAAATATTACTTATTTATTCTAGCATAATTATTTTTTTATTGCGTTAGAATAGATAAGTAATATTTCTTAAGGCGAGAAAGAAATATTACTTATCTATTCTAACATACTTATATGTAATATTAGTAAATAAATGTTCTTGAGAATTATGATATATGAAGAGATTTTTTGTTGTTGTGAATTTTGTGGTGCAGCTGTGTTTCAGTCGCTCTTATACGAGGCGTGTGGAAGAGTGGTGAATCCGGTGAACGGCGTGGTGGGGCTGTTGACGACTGGGAAGTGGCACGTGTGTCAGGCAGCCGTGAACATCGTTCTTTTCGGAGGAATTCCTCGGCCGATGCCCGAAGCAGTGCCGGCGGTGCCTGGCCCGATGTGCGATGTAACGCAGGAAATTTTAAGGATGCACAGTCTGTCGAACCATCATTTTATTTACCCCTGCGCCGATTTCGAATCGGGCCGATGCAGAATCTGGAGGCCTCAAGAGTAACGAAATTGGGGGGCAGCGGAGGTGGGACGGAGCGGACTTGTAACAGTGTGCGGAAGCGGCGCAGTGAGGCTTCAGAAGAATCTAAAATGACCGGCGGAAGAAACGTGCAGAGGAAGCTTCTGAATCTGTTTGTTTGAGGAAGTATGATCACAAGCTTTAGTAAAGACTATATTATGATATTAGATACTGTTGCTGATTTTGGAAATGTTCTGGGACTCTTTTGAAATGTCTTTAGTACTTTCCTTTCAGTAGTTCTATGTTAGTTTTATTTGTAAACTTTCTTGTGTTTATTTTACAATATATATTTTATCTTGCATCATCAAATTAGACGAAAAAAAATCATATGATTCACAAAAAATGTATGGATATCTTAAGTAAAGATCTACTATCTTCTAAACATTTGATTCAGTAACTCTGATTTAATTTAAATTTTAAAATATATTGATCTTACTATAAATAGTGTGATTCTCAACTGTTAGGATGTTGCCTTGCAAATTATGATAGATGTTTTAGAGTACATGTTAATGCTAGAATAATTGGGAAATTATATTTTAGGGCAAACTGATGACGTTAGTGTTTTTTCCTATTAAAATTATGTCTAGTGCATATGCACACCTCAATTCAGTATACCAACATTATTTCTTAAAATATTTAGGTTTTAAAATAATTTAGTATTTATTTTACGTGTCATATTTTCAATATAATTTTTTTTTTTTTGAAAATTACATCATTTTCTATTTACCCATAAAGGTGTCGTATTTCAAATATAATTTTGATACTATTAATAAAAAATATTTATGTATTATATTTAAATTATTTTATAGCAACAACTTTTTTATAATCAAGTTATATCTCAAATCTGTTTGATTAGGGGATTACTGAAAATTTTGTCTCTGTGTGTGTCCCGCTTCTACGGTTGTTATCGGTTTAGAATATTTATTTGATCGGAATTTGCCATTTTTGTTGCAAATTGTAAACGGAATCTCTTCATTATAAAAAAAATGCTTAATCGTCTCACCAGTTGTACCCCTCGATTTCGTTCCTTTGCAGAGCGAGAGAAGAATACATGGGATTAAATATTGTTTGGAAGTGGACAGATTCTTGTAAACACAAGGAGTTTGAGGGACTTGGGTTCTTAAAGTCTCGTAATTTCAACAAGGTCCTCCACGGTAAGTGGAGCTGGCGTGTTTTGACGTGGCCAGAATCTTTATCTTTCATATCCGTAAAGGCATCTAATACTTCTCTGGGTTCGTTTTGTTTGGACGAATTCTTCGCCCGATGTTAGAAGTAGTGCTCGCGGTGCTTGGCCCAGTGTGCGATATATTGCAGGAAATTTTAAAGATGCACAATCAGTTAAACCATCATTTTATTTACCCCACCATGCGCAGATTTCGAATCTGGCCGATGCAGAATCTGGAGGCCTTTGGAGTAACGAAATTGGGGAGTAGAGGAGACGGGACAGAACAGAGTTGCAACACTGCGCGGAAGCGGCGCAGTGAAGCTTCAAAAGAATCTGAAATGACGAGCGGAAGAAACGTGGAGGGGAAGCTTCTGAACCTTTTTGGCTAAGGAAGTGCGCTCACAAGCTTTAATAAAGACTATATTATGATATTAGATATTATTGTTGATTTTAGAAATGTTCTAGAACTCTTTTGTAATGTTCTTAGTACTTTCCTTTTAGCAGTTTTAAGTTGGTTTTAATTGTAACTTTCTTGTGTTTATTTTACAATGTATATATTATTTTGCATCATCAAATTAGACGAAAAGAAAATCATAAATATGCAAAAAAATATATGTTATCTTAAGTAAAGATCTACTCTCTTCTAAACATTTAATTTTTTTTTGTTGAAAAAACGAGACGATCTCATTAGGGTGAAGAAACGTCTGCCAACATAATATGAGATAACATGCCTGGTACATCAGCATTAGATATCTCAAGATCAGGGCTCGTTAGAGCATTGGTAGCTAAATAATAATGAGCTACCTTATTTCCTGATCTAGGTGTAAAAGAGAACAAATTATTAACAAAGTTATTACAATAATATTTGCAATCCTGTACTATCAAACCAACATAACTTTGGGTAGTAGATCTGGCTGATAATAGGGACCATAGGTTTTGGGAATCAGTCTCGAAGATAATATTGGTGGCTCCCAATGTTGAGGCCCAGACCATGCCTTCCCCGAGGATGATAGCTTCTGCAATTAAAGGTTCGAAAATTCCACAACGCTGAAAGCTTCGGGCTGCCCTGAATCGACCGTCCTCGTCCCTGCAAATGAGGCCGCCCCCAATTCTTCTTCCATTGACATCCACCGCTGTGTCTGAGTTAATCTTCACCCAACCCGCCCTTGGCTTACACCATCTGTGGGCGTTTCTTTGTCTGGGTGGATGCTGCACCCTTGCATGCACCCTTTGCCATTCGGATCTACACATCGCCGCAGTAAAGGTAATCGTGGCCAGGTTTAGGTTCTGATTTTTCCATACAATCTCGTTTCGCATCTTCCAGATTGCCCACCATAAGCAAGCTAATTCCTCATATCTGTTCAGATTGTTGATGCTGGAGTTGCAGAAGCTGTCGAAAATCTGAGAGACTGTTTGAAGGTCCCTTCCAGACCTACACCACAACGGCTTGATTGAAGAAAGAGCAGGGCACTCCCAGACTAAACATTTAATTTAATAACTTTGAATTTAATTTTATATTACTATATAGAATTTTAATATTTATTATCATAATAAATAAAACTCAGTGTGAAAAAGTTAGATGAGTTTTAAAAACCTTAATTTTATTATTTGTAAATAAAACTCAGTGTCAAAAAAATAGATATGAGTTTTAAAAGACCCTGATCTTACTACAAATTAATATATGTTGTAGGGTATGTGTTACTGGTAGAATAATTGGGCAATTATATTTTAGGGCATGCTTACAAAGTTAGTGTTTTCTTATTTAATTAAGTCTAATGCATATACACATATCAATTCAGTATACCAACATAAATTCTCAAAATATTTAGGTTTTAAAATAATTTAATATTTATTTTACGTGTCATATATATATATATATATATTTGAAAATTACATCATTTTCTATTTACCCATAAGGTGTTGTGTTTCAAATATAATTTGGATACTATTAATAAAAAATATTTATGTATTATATTTAAATTATTTTATAGTAATAACTTTCTTATAACCAAGATATGTCTCAAATCTGTATGATTTGTTGACCAGTGAAACTTTTTTTTGTGTGCGTGTGTCTCGCTTCTGCTTCTGCGATCGTTGTCAGTTCAGAAAAATTATTTGATCGGAACTTGTCATCTTTGTTGAAAATTGTAAACGAAATCTCTTTATCGTGGAGAAAATACTTAATTGTCTCACCAGTTGAACCCCTCGATTTTGTTTTTTTGCAGAGCCAGAGGAGAATACAGTGGATTAAACATTATTTGTAGGTGGACAGACTCTTGTAACCACAAGGAAATTGAAGGACTTGGGTTCTTAAAGTTTTGTTATTTCAACGAGATCCTCCACGGTAAGTGGGGTTGGCGTGTTTTGGTGTGGCAAGAATCCTTATCTTTCAGATCTGTAGAGGTTCTAATATTTTTTTGGGTTCATTTCTAATTCACGTCTAGTGTGCCTTGTGGGAAGCCAGTGGTCTCATAAGGGGCAGAGGCAGAAGTTGCACTGTACATAGAATTTTTTCCATGCTTGGGAGTCTTAGTTTCCTGTTCTGGAGCCGTGCGTCGAATTCCCGACAGTTGAATATGTTGTTCTCATCCGAGTATGTGACTTTCGTTCAAACGTAGTCATGTAGTGGTCTGGTTTGTTCCATTTCTTTGGGGGCTACCATATCAAAATCAGATTATTTATATAGGTGGAGATCTAGATGATGAACTGGTGATCAGGGAGATTGATCCTGACTGACAATCTGCTCTTACCTTAACGAAATAGCATATTAATCAATGTGGTTTATGCTAAAAATCGTGAATTATGACTGTGTTTATATAGAAAATATGCACTTACATTACGATTTGATATTCGAGTGGGGGTTTTGTTCCACGGAATCTTTTCGTTTCTTTTAGCATACTTATTTATTTGTGTGGCGAAAATCTGCACTTACATTATGATTTGAGATTCAAGAGGGGGTTTTGTTCCACCGGATCTTTTCGTTTCTTTTAGCATGTTTATTTATTTGTATGGCTAAAAAGTTGGGAACTGAAAAAGTCTCAAATAAATTGTTCATATATTAGCTTATCTTCATTTTTTACAAATCATATTCCATTTTTTAAATCTTACTAAATATAAAAATATATTTTGGGTATATTTCCTAAAAATGTTTAATTAACATTTGGACTTATTAGTTTGGATAAATAAGTTGTGTATTTTTATTCGCAACTAATAACTTTTGTACTATTTACCAAATAATTATTTTGTATTTAACAAATGAAATTCAATTTAATTAATGTATTTGAACATCACTAATGTATTTGACAATGTATCAATTCAGTAAATAAATATTATTTTCGAAATATTGTACCGTGAGACATATTGGCCGTACAAAATATTTAAATTCTTAAAAGCATAAAAGTTGTGTTTAAATTGTTGATTGACTTCTATTTGAAAGTTTAAAAGTTATATGAAATTGAATTTTTAATACCAAACCATTAAAGTACGAATAAAATTTTGTTCAAACTTGAATTGATATTTTACCTATTTTATATTATATTAAAATTTTTCAAAATACAAGATATAATAAATTTATTAGTGAAAAAATATAATGTGTATATATATATATATATATATATATATATATATATATATATATATATATATATATATATATATTTAAATTATACATTTTTCAAGTTTATAAAAAATACAGGTTGTTTTTTAAATATGTCAATCAACTTATTTTTCAAATTTATGAAATTATATTCTAGAAATTAAAATATTAAAATTGATTCGATATTTTGCAAAAGCTTCTGCAATCTCCAAGTCATCATTATTGTCAACTCAGTCAATAACTCATCTCTTATTATGTCATTATCTTCTAATAGATCTTTTCACGAGCCATGCGAAATAACTACTGATAGCGATATTGCGTTGTTTTCAAAACCGTCATCTCCTATAATGGTCAATCGAAGTCTCGAGTCAAGAAAGATCAAGATATCTAACTGTGTTCTATTTTTAGAAAAACCTTCCATCTTAAGTTCTCATGTAAGAGTGAAAATCTCTTAGGCAAATAATTTAACTTAACATCTTTATTATAATGCCTCATGTACTCTCAATTTTCAATACTCTAATTTTTCACTTTTAATATTATAACTTTTTAGCCTTTATCCCAACTAAACTTAAAAAATAATCCTTTTATTGAAACAAAAATAAACTACATGTTTATAATATATGTCTATTCATTTATGTAGTGCCTCACTATAATGTTGCACAACATCAAAAGATTGTGCAATCAATAATCAATAGGTTAGAAGTGATGAAAAATAAATGTTTTGTAAGATTAAAAGATATTCGTAATGAAATGCAAGCATAACTTCTTGCTGGTGTTGTCTTGGCTTTTTAATAAATTTTTTGGTTTTCAAAAGAAAGATATTTAACATATCTTAATTTTAAAATATAATACAATTATTAGTAGTTAAATTTATTTTTATATTTAAATTATAACAAATTCATGTATTTTCTATTTTTTTCAATAGGTGAATTATATCTAAAATGAGTTTAGTTGCATTTAGTTTTTATTATTTTGAATTATATATATATGTTATATCAGACAAATATTTTAGACAGATGTCATAATGTTCCTGTTTAGAATTCTGGATCTTCTATTCTGACAAATAGTTTAACTCCTTTTAATATCTTACAGACCTATATTCTAACATTTCATAAATGAGACAAATATTTATGTCAGAATCGTTGGAATTATCAAATTATCATCATGCATGCATGCTTAAACTTCTCCCACATTTTATGGGATAATAGTTCTTTTCAAATCAATGTCATTTTCAATTTCCAACAATACAGAAGTTTGACATCTTAAATATTTACATCTGTAATGAGTTTTAGTGTCAACTTAAATTTTATCTCATATTTATATATTATTTATATTTTGCAATTATACAAAGTAAGAGTTTATATTTAAACTCTCAGTCAACTTCTTTCATATGTTGGATGTCGTCTAATTGTTTTATTTTGTCCAGATTAATCCTTTATCAACTTTTATTAATCTTATAATCATATTTATCTGTCTCGTTAGTTTTTAGAATACCCTCTTCTACCGGCGAGTGTCTACCGTGTATACAACAATGTGTAGGTTAACAATAATTAATTCTTAAATAATTGCACTCTTATATTATATTAATCAATTTAGCTAAGTCCTTTTCAGATATTTATAATTAGTGTTAAGGATAATCTCATCTAGCTACACCTAATTTGACATATTTCTTACCTAATTACAGTTAATGTGTTTTTTCTTTTGTGAAGTGCGTTGAGTTTCTTTTTGTCTCACTTAGGTGCAATCTATTAATTTTTCAGTTAGTTTTTGACGTGAAATGACTAAACAAACCCTAAATATCATTATGAATGACCAATTGTATAATTTTATAATATAACACGCGCTATCATGGACAAACATTTTCAAGTTTGGACGTGTATTTTTTTCTTCAATAAGAAATTGAGGAGCCCAACAAAGACGATAGAGTTAACAATTACAATAATAACGGTAAATCAGTAATTAAAAACCCTTCTCTTATAGCTCAAATCCCCTTTTGTTCATAGTACTACGACCTCTTCACGAAAATGTCTGAGTTTATATATATGTTATGCAAGGTCTGTTCTCTGAACTCCACTAATTGTAAGAGACTAATACCTCGAGTGAATCCATTTATAGGATTTAGTAGATTTGTAACGTTGAAGCAGGCTAAGGATATCAAAAGGATAATAACTTACTTCTCCTTACATTTCCATGTACAAAGTTTACCATTCCCTTAATTTCAACACCAGTAGCCTAACTCCGTACTCACTCATCGTCATCTTCATTTTTCACAAAACAAGCTCATCTTTTAGCCTTTTCAAGAAAAATAAAAAAAATTTCAAATTGCTGAGCTCATCACTTAGTTCATCGAGTTGTATATCTTTTTTTGTTCAAATTTTCAGAAAGAAGACAACCCTGAACCCTTGCAGGAAGTGGTGGAGGATCACAGTACCAGAGATGCGGAAGCCGGCAGTGTCTAAAGGCCTTCATTGTTAAAGTGTTGTGCAAACCTAAATTCTTCTACACTCATCGACAACCTAGTCAACTACTCTTTAATTCTGTTGAGTTGAGGCTCCTAGGTTGACCCGTGATCATAGTCCCTTAGATCAGGATGGTGGTTACTGGTTGTTGACCGCTTCATGTGGCTTCATTTCCCGAATTGGCCTCGTCCACATGTATCGAGTCCTCGCCGTCCTCTGACTAATCCACAACATGCATATCATCGCCTTGAACAAGCACACCCACTTTTACAACCATCTGGGCCAGTCCACCAATAACCATCACCCCAACCCCAAAATGCATGATTTAGAGGCTTAATAGCATATGTGTGCATATTATTTCAGAATGTATAAGCATATTTGGTGCAATAGTCCAAAGAGGCTCTATCTGACATGAAGTCATGAATTCGAGTCGATTTGCTTTCACATGAAAATTGAGTTTGAGTGAGATTTATGCGCTTAGATGGGTTAGCCTTCGGGTCTTGTAAGTGTAGACAGAAAACTTCTAAAGTGAATTTATTTCAAAATAATAAGTTAGTATATCATATTGAGAAAAGTCGATCCGGTCGATAAAATTCACTTACTTATTTAGATAAATTGACACCTCACAAACTTATTTAGTTGATTCAAAACTAGTGATGAAATTTCAATACTTATTTATTTTCTCATTCCAACAAACACCAACAAATCAAATATAAAACATACATATTAGATATTTAAATAGTAAAATAAACAATAGCACCAATTTCGTTATAATGTTTTGGGAAAATGTCACTTACCTCCCTCAGCCGATTAATGTATCTTGAGAGGTCCCTGTACTTTCAAAATTTCTTATAGAGACCCAACGGTATTAGTTTTTGGTCAAAATGACGAAAATGGCCTGTATCAAAAAATTAAAAAAAATATTTTGAAAACATTTTCTTAAAATATATATATTTTTCATAAAATGAAATAATAAAAACTGATTGTAATATTATTATTTTTAAATATGACAAATGGTTTTTAAAATTCGTTTTTTTATGTTTTATAAATTTTTTTGAAAAATAATTTTTTAATACTAAAATCAGTATATAATTATTGATTTCATAGATTAATATATTTTTAAAAAAAGCTTAAAAAATAATTTTTAATTTTTTAATACAAGGGGTAGTTTTGCTATTTTTACTGAAATATAGTTGACTTTGACCAAAAACCAACGGCGTTACGTATCTGTGAAAAATTTTGAAAGTACAAGAACTAATCAAGATGGATTAGTCGATCGAGAGAGATAAGTGAAAATTGCGTATATCACGAGGGCGGTAAGCGACATTTTCTCTAATGCTTTCACTCAATTTTTAACTTAGGTAGATTCACGAAAATGCCCTCCTACCAAACACGTGCCAAATTCGTGACATTGCATGTGCTTTTGTTCTCTTTTTCCATGAACAAAAACACTTGGCTACGAGCTTCAGAGTGATGCTTACACTTGGTGGGTCGATGCCACGTGTCAACTCCCGCCGTTGAATCATGCGAGGCCCATTATTTCCGAGTCTCGTTTTCGAAGGCCCAAACCAGACAGTAACTCAAATATATTACTTTATCGAGAAATATCAATGAACGTGACGGTGACACTCCAGCAGTTTGAAGCACACATTTCCTCACAAGAGATCGTGGCCGAAAAGAAATAAGTGTAAAATAAGTATCATGCAAACTCAGCCCACAGAATCAAATTAAGTTGATGCCATTAGCAATGTGCTGAGAGTTAATGTCGCTGGCGACTTAATTAATTGTAGCTTAGAAGCAATGTACCTGAAACTCAGTGAAGGAAGTTAATTATATGAATAAAAACAATTTCTTGGTTTATTATACATGTGGCTCAGACACATTACCGAATAGTGAATTTCTTGATACCCTAAAACAGTGACACAACCGCTTGGTTTTCATGTCATTTCGTAAATGCAGACGTAACCATCATTTAAGGTTTTTGCAGCGTGTAAATATTGCATCGGTACCGTATAAGTTGATGTTAAGTAATGCATTAATTTGTGTTACTTTGGTTTTGAAAAAATGGAGGTATCGGTGTGATTTATGGGACTATGTGAGAACCTTGAATCTTGATAATCAAGTGTTGTCGATCAAGAAACACAAAATGAGTGTTTACTGCACTTATGGTGAATTCGCATTTTCTTACTGTAATTTATTTTGATAAATTTTACAGTTAAAATCATCTGAGGTGGTAATTTTATCCCTAAATGTTCGTTAAATTTATCTCTGCTGTTGGTTATAAAAAGCAAATCAAAACACCATACCCATACAAAAGAAATTCTCAAACCAAATCTCAAAATCAAACAAGAATTTAAAACTGAAATCTGTAAACAAAAAAAAACAAAAATTTCAACCTCAAAAACAAACCATAATCTTAATACCCTTAACAAACCAACAATTATTGGAGAGAGTGAGTATATCTGTATATGGACATAGATAGGAAGTGTCGTGAGAGTGCATCACCGGAGAAAACCCAACATAAATTTATATATTTAATGAAATTTAGGGGGAAGTTGTCATTTTTATGATTGTAAGTACAGTTTTAATTTAACTGACACTAACATAATGAGATAAAAAGAAAGTTAATTCGTTAGAGTAGTAAAATATGAATTGATTATAATTAACTGTAGTACAATGTCTTTTTCTTTAAAATTAGCTTTCTTGTATAAACTATTTTTATATAAAACTTTGGTTGAAAATAATTTTTAAATTACTAAAATACTCCTATTGTTGTTGTTATTCTTGTTCCTCACTTTTAACGACAAGCTTTTGCCGAACCTTCAAAATAATCGTTTCTGCTCCATCTGAAAAGGACAAGTCTTGCCTCTGTTGCAATATAAACCAGTGGAATTATTATGTTCTGAAACAATTGCAATGAATCTTTGAAAACTATTATGTCCAATTTATGAAAAATAAATTGATTTGTTTCTGATTAAGAGTAAAGATAATTAATTAATGCTACTAACTGATTGACAGTAGTCAATTTGCAGAAATAGCAAGTAATTCCACACATTGAATATTACTAAAATATATTAGGGTGTTGGTGGGAATTAATTAAGTTGGACTTTTATTACAACTGTGCACATTCTTTTATCAAATTTAATAAAGAATGTTATAGCTTTTTAAAACTAATTCGAACTTTATTAGTTGATTTTGAATTTAACTTTTATGTATATATAAATATGAAACGAGTTGGTTTGCAATTTACATATTTTAATATGTTGAACTCGAATTTGATTTTTTTGTCAAACGATCCATCCTTAAACTTAATATTAGCATAATTTTACTTAAAAAATTCACAAATTTTCAATAACTAGTAAATAATTTAGCTAAATTATAATGGACAAAACAAATTTTTTTAACAAAAAGGGAAAAAAATCTAACTAATATAATAATTAATAAAAATAATTATAATTTTGAACTAATAAATAAAGTGAGGATTAAGGATGCTTCATATACTGTGGAATGAGTTACGGAAGAGCAAATTAATTTTATAAATTTGTGCGGTAGCTTGTACCTTTTTCTTAGGGTTTGTTTCGTCACAATTAGGCGAAGTCTCGCGGCGTCGATTTCTTATGGGTGTCGACGTTTGCGTGGTACTGACGGCGACGTCAGCGTGGTGCGGCGGTAAGAGCAAAGCTCCTGTGAAGGTAGATCTGGGTTTGGTGTATGTATGGTCGGGTGGTAGATCGGGTTTTGATGGAGACGAGGTCGGATGGTTTGGGGATAAGCTGAGATGGGTGAGGCTGGAGTTGCAGATTGGTCGCGCTTGGGTTGCGACAGCGGAGCATGGAGGGTCGGGGGTTTTTCTTTTGGTTGGTTGGTAGGCCGGTACTGGGAGGGAACCAGAGTTATGTGGTGTCGGTGGGCAGACTCATGCAAGCATACCGAACTAGGGGGGCTCGGCTTGCTCAAGATTCAATGTGTGTCTTATTGGGATCGATATTGGAAGGAAACGGGGAGTTCCTGGTGTCGATGGGTTGATCCGGTTAAACCCAATAAGCTGGGAGGATTTGAATTTCGCGATGGTCATATTGATCGCATGGTTAATCGAGGAGGCTGGTTTAAGTCGGTCTGCAGTAAGATCACGGGGTTTCTCCATCCGTATGAGTTGGAGGTCGTGGCTCTACATGAGTCTAATTGGTTCAAGTCGATTGGTCTCTGGGGCTATTAGAGATGCATGTGTAAAGCATCCTGCAGCAAGATCACGGGGTTTCTCCATCCGTATGAGTTGGAGGCCGTGGCTCTACATGATACTAAACGGGTAGAGCTGAACAACTTTAGAGAAATCATTAGCGAACGGTATTGCGTACTATCCATTATCAGAACTTTTGTGCTTTGTTTTGCTCGTAATCAAATGGCTCACGAAATGACCATATTTGTTTTAACTAACAGTAGCTGGGAGGTCTGTCCCACCATCTGTACCTTCAGCTGTCCGGCTTGATGTCGAGTTAGTTGCAATTTAATTAATATAATTCGATTTTTCCTTCAAAAAAAGGATGCTTCATATAAATTAGTTTAAAATCACATACAAAAATTATTATTCCAAGATTTGAATTCATGACCTTATAGATGAAATATTACACACTTACCACTAAACTACACGACTTTTATTGTTATATTACACAACGTTTGTATACATACCATAATTTAAGGACGACATATCCATTTCTCAGAAAAAAAATTCATTTGATATAGAAGACATGATATTATCTTAATAGTCCCCGACCCCACCACTGTCTAAGTAAACTCAACCACGGTAACTTTTTTAACCCAACCACACTTGGTACCTTGTATATCTTTTCTCAGCTAAATAATGTTGTCAAGAATTATGATATATGATAAGTTTTTCTATTTTTGTGGATTAATTGTGCTCTGATCGCTCTTGTATGAGGCGTGCGGGCGAGAGGTGAATGGGGTGGTGAGGCTTCTGGTGACAGGGAAGTAGTACGTGTGCCATGCAGTGGTGAAACTCATGCAACGGGGAAGTGGCACGTGTGCAATGAAGAGAGGAATGTCGTGCCCGCTAGTGGTGCCGTATGTGTTGGGCCAGAGCTACAACATATGATCCGCGGTTTATAGGATGCACAATCAGACGATAATGATGGACTATTAGATTTGGCCGGTGCAGAATTAGGAGGTCTATGGGGGCACTACGAGGCAGTGAAGGAAAGTGTTGCAAAAGCGCAGTCGAGAGGCGTCCGTGGAGTTGGAGATGACAAGTGGAACGAGATCTTGTTATGAGAGTCGTTAGTGTTTAAATATTTATGCATGTGTTACAAAATTTACATCATCCACTACCTCTGAAAATGATGAGTTCTAATAACAATCATTTTCTATTTTATAAATCAATTTTATTTCAAATAAATGTTAGTAGTAACCTTCTATTTTAAATTCTTATATAATTTATAATTGATAGTTTAACTTGTGTTTTTCTTATGTGATGTTATCCTATAAAAATAACTCTTATTAGATTTTCAATAGTATAGAATTTTTCATCTAAAATTATAAAAAAAATTACTATGTCATTCTAATTTATTATTATATATTTAATATACAAAATATAATTTGTGCATTAGTGTTAAATTAATTTATTTTTACATTTAAAATATACATAACATAAATTTCAATACAAATTTCAATAAACTTAACATATTTTCCATATAACAGTTACATCTAAAATGAATTTATCAGCAACCACCACATTTTTATCATTTGTTAAAATCTACATATTTTACTGGACGAATATTTTGAACACTTGTCTTGGAGTTTGTATTTTGAAGATTCTTGTCGTTATCATTCCGACAAATAACTTCTGTTGTTGTTATTTTCGACAAACATCTATGCATTATATCCGTAATACACATATTTGTGAAATTCCCGGGGGTTAATAAATTATGTATCATATTAATTGACTAACTTCTTTTTTCCAATTTTACAGGAGAATATATTTAAGACGTCATTGTTTCATTTTTTTAGGAATATAAAAATATATAACTAAACTGCTAACTTCTCTTCTAATATTTTAAAATTTTGTATTGAGAACTTATAAAATTTATTAGCTTTAAAATAAACGAGCTTGAGTGTGACCTAGGTTGACACTGCTCGCTCTCTCCCGTCGAAACTGAATAAATAAGTTTTTTGTTTTACATGTTTATTTTAATTAATTAATATTTCATATTAATTAAAAATATTACTTGACTATTAGTAGTACAATCTATTTATTGGTACATAAATGTTACAATAGCTGCTAAATTTGTCATATTTATATAATTTTTCTTTAAAATGAGTTTTAATAATAATTAACATTACATTTATATTTGATATAGCATGACTTACACTTTATATTTTTTTTGAGATAGATATCTCAGAGTTTTTAGTTCTAAAGAGATGTTTAATTATACTTGACAAATATTTTATATTACTAGATTTTTTCTCCAGCTGTTTTCAATTATTATTGTCATTATAATAATTTTTATGTTATCCACCTATCCATACTTACATAATAAGTGTGTTTTTGTTTCTTAAAATATATGTTTCATCTATTTTATAAATGATGAGGTAATAATAATATTGTTTCATATTCACATTTATCAAATATATATAAAATCACATATTTATTTATATATATGTTAACACTTGATTTTGGACTTTTCTTCATGCCAAATAGGGTTTATGACATCTTCTTACAAGTTATTGGGTAAGTGTTACAGAACTAATTAATAAAATTTGATTTAAATTATTGTTTAAAATCAAGAATTAACTTTTACTAAACATTAATAAGGAATAAAACAAGATTTACAATTTTTTTGTCTGTCTCAAAACTTATGAGATGATGATTAACAATTTGTTTCATATGTGGGACTAATTAGTTGTTTTGTTTGCAACTTTAAATTAATAGACATAAAGGAATGAATTAACTCACTTTGTCTCCACCACCACCACCCATCTCAACCACTCACTCTTCATGCATCACCAATTTGAAAGTTGTGTTCCTCTCTTTCATTTACACAGTTCTTGTGTTGATCATTCATGGCAAATCTAAAGAACGGTTCAACATTACCATTTTTTTGGAAATTCGAAGATGACCAACAGGACTTTAATGTAAGAGTTTGTGATCTTAGTTGTGGAAGCATTTTAATGTAAGAGTTTGTGATCTTAGTTGTGGAAGCGTTTATATTCGTTGTTGGAAGATTTTAAGTTTTTTTTGTTTAGTTTTTGTTCATGTTATTTTCGCATATAAATTTTGGGATATTTTTTTTTATTATCTTAGCGAACATTACTCTTTAGGTTATTTAAGCATATTCCATTTTTATTATAATATACTTATCTATCAATTTAGTTTGTGTATTGTCTTAAGTATTTAAAGTTTTTATTTTAGTAAAGTTCATACAATTATGTTAGATTTTTCATTAAAGAGATAAAAGTGTCATTCAATTTTAACACTTACTGAATTATTAATGAAGTTAATTAAAGTTTTTTAATTAAAAATGTATATTGTAAAATTTAAAATATATATTATATATTATATAATTAATAATATTATTATATATTATATAATTATTATTAATTGTTTAATATATTATATAATAATAATATTATTAGTTAATTTAAATATAATTTATATTATAATATATATTTTTGATTAAAAAACTTTGTTAATAGCTCATAATAAAATATTAAATAAGGGTTAAATTAAACTTTACACTTTTGTATAACACCACTATTAACTAAAAATTGAATAGTTTGACCGCTTATAGATTATTTTTTGTAGCACCAATTGTTAAAAGATACATAAAATAAGTAATTCTTTATCTTATCTTGTGATCTTCATGTGCTTATTTTTTGTGTTAATACTTAAAATGTCATTTTCTTTACTTCTGCCAATGTCATTTTTTTTTACTTCTCCAAATGTCATATATTTATAATAAAAAGACTACAGTTCTCTAAAATTAGAGCTCTAATTTTTGTTTTCACCTAAGCTTAGCGCATTTGGCTTATATGTTGCTTACTCCTCGCCGGTCTCAAGTTCCAATTCCCAGGTCCACGACGCTCGAGCTTGCCGACGGAAGAATGGTGGCGGATTTGGTCGTATCTTTCAATACCCCACTAACAAAATTAACCGGCTTATTCATATTCTTCAAAGTCTTCAAATTTGTATTTCTATTTATAGAATTTGCTTCTCGCCCCAGACAACCATCTCCGCTCTCCAAAGCTTCTCTTGCCGATTATTAGGTATTTCTTTCGAACTCTTTTTCATCATTTTCCCAATTTATATGATAAAAATTAAGTTCAATCTTAATCACCAAAATAGTAAATGATTCGAAGAATAGACTTGCTCGATTCAAGTTATGAATTTCAACTATTTTTTTCATATGTGGGATGTATAGGAAATGCATAATTTCTTAAGTTGAGTTGTGTTTTATGGGAGTATAGTTATTTGTTTTGTAAGAAAAATATAAATGTAATGACATCAAAATTATGCAATTATCTTTTTTTGGATTGGAATGATATAAATACCTATTCTTTACATGAATAAAATATCGTAAGTCATGATAACATTAATTTTGTAAAGTGTTCGTTGTGCATATACCTCTGCCCATTTTTTATCCCACGGTTTTAACGACTGGGAAAGGCAAAATAATTTTATCTATTTTCGTTTTTATTAAAGTTCCAAACCATCATCAAACCGCTGTAGAGACGAAGCCTCAGAGTGCAAGACGTCATAGAACCGGAGCCGTAGAACGTAAGATGCCAAAGAGTCGAAGTCGAAGAGACTACGACACTGTAGAGCTTAATCCAAAGAGTGCAACTATCCTCAAATACACGTTGTCGTTTTCATGAATTTATTCGCATGTTGGGCATTTGAAATTTTCATGCTCCAATTTAAGTTAAGTGAGAGTATTGACGATAGAAAAAAATTCACGATTTATTTCCATTATAAATTCACGATTCACTCCCTTTTATATGAAAAGGTTGATTAGATTTTCTTTTAATTATTACCTTTCTCTTCATGAACTTATATAAATATTTATTTTCTACATGAATTAAATATTGTTATAATATCATTATTTTTGTCTCTTTCTACAAGTCAATATTTTCTAAGAACTTGTAAAATTGTGCTATATATGCAGATACGATTCTCTTTGATTTTGAATGAAGTTACTCAAGTTTTCAAAGGCACATGGTATGGGCCATATGCAATTATCTTACTTTGTCAATATGGTCATTGTAAAAAAAATCAAAGAGTTCGGTCTTTTAAGATGGAAACTAACATCGCCAGTATCAATATCATGAAAAATAAGTTAAAGTGTGTCAGACTATTCAAACGTTAATTAATAGTAATTTTAAGGATAATGACACTTTGATACACCTAATTATAGCGAAATGACACTTTCATACTCTAATTATTTTTCTCTCTTTTTTAGCACCCTATCAATTTTTCTGTGACAACCTACCTCTAAAATGTCTAAAATACCTAAACTACCATTGGTGAAAGAAACTATAAATTGAATTGGTTCAATTTTTTTTATCTCTGATTTAATTTGATTTGTACTTAAGATGCAAATATAATTATGCCCGAAAATGTGAAATTAAATTTGAACCATTTCAAATATGGTTTGATAAATCATATTGGACTAGTTTTATTTTGATTTCTTAAATCAGGAGTATTTTAGTCATTTTAGTATAGTTTGTCACAAAAAGTTTGTTAGGATACTAAAAAAGAGGCAAAAATAGTTAGGGTATAAAAGTGTCATTTCGCTGTAATTAGGTGTATCAAAGTGTCATTATCCTTAAAATTACTATTAATTAACGTTTGAATAGTCTGACACACTTTAACTTATTTTTCATGATATTGATACTGGCGATGTTAGTTTCCATCTTAAAAGACCGAACTCTTTGATTTTTTTTACAATGACCATATCCCGTGTTTGATTGTAACAAAGTGTCATTATCCCGTGTTTTTATGTGAAAGAGCAAGATTTAACGTAGCTTTAAGCAATTTTCTTTTAAAAATATTTAAGAGTTGATAAATAAGTTTTCATCGTTTTGTGTGATTTTATAAGAAGATTCTCGGTAACAATAACATTGCGATTTTAAATAAGTAATAGTTGTTCTAGAGACTACTTTTATATCGCGTAAAATATTAAAAGAATTAATCGCAGATTGTCTCAGGTTTAAATTGTCCGCTTACATACGAATAAAAATTAAAGGTACTTTGCTATGATATATTAACATATAAAGTTTAAACTCCACACTGTAGCCACATGACACAAAATATGTACCATGTAGGTTTTCACAAGTACATAATTTACAATCGTAATCATTTGAAACTGCCCGAAAATAAACATTTAGTAATGAACATATATTGAATTAATACGTAGAAATTAAGAGAATATTGTAATAACTCGGTGGTTAACCTTGCTCGTTCCCTGGCCGCATAACTCGATATTTGGGTGAGGTAGATTAAAGAGTAGTTACTTAAAAAATAATGTAAAAACTAAAAACTAAATACTTACCAATGAGATGAACCATAACATAAACATAGACACGTGAGCATTCACATGCTACATTTTCTTTTCCAACACCTGAATTTATTACGATAAATTAGCAAATTGATCTAGTATTTGAATTTTACCAATCACCAATTAATTTGCCCACTTCATTACTTAACTAGTTCAACAATAAATAGAGGCACTGAGGCTCAGCTTGTCACGGCCACAACTCAGCCCTCTCTCCTCTCTGCTTCTCCTCCAAAACCTCACTCGATCTCTTCTCATTTCCATTTCCATTATGAGCTGCAATGGCTGTAGAGTGCTCGGAAAGGTGTGCGCTCCAACGTGCACTCTGAAAACGTGCCTGCCGTGGATCCTCTCCCCGACCGCCCAACGCCATGCCACCTTGTTCCTCGCAGGCTACTATGGCTACAACGAGCTCATGTCCCGCATCTCCTCCGTGCCCGAGGACCAACGCGGCGGTATCCCTATAATTTACTTTCGTATTTTTTTTATCAGCAATAATTCAGATTTGAACTCGCAACCTCGTATTATTTGGTTATGTTATTTTTTTATCAGCAATAATTCTGATGATCTGATTAACCAAGATTTGTACTCAGAACCTCATTTTACTATAATTTTGAGATAAATATTGTTTGTATCGAGATTTGAACTCGTACGCTGTTGTTATTTTTGTTATGTGATTTTTTTGGGATCATGTTGTATTATGTGTTTGTGGCACAGTTATGTTCCAATCGCTCCTTTTCGAGGCGTGTGGGCGAGCGGTGAACCCCGTCACCGGCGTGGCGGGGCTGCAGGCGAGCGGGAACTGGCACGTGGTCCAGGCCGCGCTCAACAGCGTCATGGTCGGGAGGCCGCCCCGCCCGATAATGCAGCATTTTCCGCCTCCCGTGAATGCTAGGTTACGCCCCCCGCCCCCGGCGGTCTTCATGGTCCACAACCTGGCGACCCTGGCGAACCACCCGTTCCTCGTTCGCCAGGGTCAGGCTCAGGCTCAGGCTCGCCCGCCGCCAAACCCCGCGGCCTCGGGGATAACGGAGGTCGGGAGCAGCGGCGAGACGGAGCAGAGCTCCGCCGGAGTGAAGAAGCGCCGCCGGGAGAGCTCGGAGGAGCCCGAAACGACGAGTCGGAGGATCAGGAAGCCGAAGCTGTTGAACCTGTTTGTGTGAAACAAGTTGGTCGGAATAAGGAACTTAATTAATTAGTGCTTGTTTAATTATGAACTATGTTATGTTATATGTAATTAAATGCTTAATGGTGTTTTTGAAAGTTCCTATGTTTATGAATTTTCCGATAAGTTCTTTTTTGTCATTTCTATTTCTTTTTTTTTTTTGCATTTTCCCGATGATGGTCTGTTTGTTTATTTTGCATTATAAAATGGGGAGAGAAAAATTGTCTTAAGAAAGAGAGCATTGGAAATGAGGGAAAGAAAATTTGTCAAAATTGAGACACTGCCATATTTCTAATATCGGTGGTTGCTTATTGGCCATTTCATTTTACTGTTTTTCTTCAAATATCTACTATTGTGGTAAATAAAACTCACTATCCCTAAAAGAATCTCCATGTGAAAGAGAAGTTTTAAGAACATCAACATGAGTTAGTCAAGTGGTTAGGGATTTTTAAAAAAATTTGATCTTTGATTTCAGGATCGGGGTTTGAATGTTTATACATTTGTGAGCGTAACAATATTTTTATGTGTACGAGTTGTTATGTAAGAATTTATTAATTTGGACATAACTCGTTGTGGCCTAACAGAGCCAATGCTGGTGGAGGCTCTGGCGTTTCGGGATGAAATTCGTTGGGTGATTGTTTCGAGGGAGGACATGCAAGGTGTGTTCGAGTCGAATAATCATTCACTGGTGGAGAACCTTGCGATATCCCAGCCTCTGAGATCTATATATTATTACTTGATGTTAGGCTATTAGTTATAAAGTTACTATTTCTCGTTCGAGCTCTGATTGGGAGTGCGAGTCATGATTCTTTTTGGCAACCCTTGTTCGTGTGCGTACTAGTGAATGACTTATTGACTTACACGTGAGAGGGAGTGAGTTGATAAAAGACTCACGTGTATAATACACGTGAAGGGTAGTGTTGAGAATATAAAGTCATGTATTGAAAGAATATGATATCAAACGGTTGCACATATCAGGCCGGACTCCACAACTAAAAGCTCAAGCTGATAGTTGGGTTTGACCATTTTCATTATATACAACCATTTGATTTCATATTTTTTCAATGTGAAATTTTATATTCTCAACAATAATATTAGTATCGTATTTGTTCAAAAAAGTTGATGAATGTTTGAAATTAAGAAATGTACACTAATAATAAGAGGCTCAAATCGTTGTGGTGTTCTATCAAAAACGTTCTATTCAATAACTTAATAGTAGTTACAGTGTTATTATTACTTTGTTTTATTAAGTTTGCAAGTCTTGCTAATGAAGTTATAATTGTAAAATGATTATTTAAAAAATTGTGGGTGCTATACAGTTACATGCATTGCTCTATAGGTCCGAGTTTTGAGACGATGCACCAAACCACCATAGATGCCGTGTGGGTTGGAAATTGGAGATGGCCTTCGGAACTCACTACTGACGGGTCCCACTTTTTTCTAATCGGTGGATTTACTTTACTTTAATTTCCATTGCTCTTTATGTTTTTATCTGTCTATTATCAATTATTGTCTATTACATATCAATTACTGTGGAAGTAAAATCTACGAAGAGTAAATTTGGAAAAAAAATGTCAAGATGTAAAAGAATTGAAATTAAGAAAAAGGTTTCCAGCTCATAGAAAAGAGAAAGTACATGCAAAGTTGAATGGCAAAATTTTGTTATTGATCTCTTAAATTTGATAATTTTTATTTGATAAATATTTAACTTTATTATTACAAAAAAGGCATCTCGATATAAAATATACACCAATTCCATTGAAACATTTCCCCCATCAAACATACAATCACTACATGAAAAATTGTCTCTGACTAAAAGTATAGGCTGCTATATAGTCAAATTCCGGAACGATGTGACACTAAAAATAAATGAACTCTTCCATGTTTGTTGTTCCCTCTCCCCCGGTTCGGGAGCGCATCCACTCGTGCGCTCTCGCAACCTCCGACAGTTGAAGTTCACTCAATTACCTACGATTTTCTTTCACAACCTCCAATGGTCTGAACCGAGGCTCTATGAACAGTCTCGGCTCTCCCCCGCGCTCAATTGGATCTAATGTCCATTTTCAGTTCGACCGATCGAACTGGACCATCGTTGCCCACACATCTGATTGGTCTAACTGATAATCGTCTTGAGAGCTCTTTTCTATCGTCGGCGCAAGGCCTTTGCACACAATCCGCTCCTCCAAAAAGGATCAGCTTGCGAACCTCCTGGCAGACTTAACAACGTCGGTCTACCTCTGTCTTCAACCCGCAAGGCCGGCTCAACAATGGTCGCCCTTCAAGTCCAAGCCGCCCTCTTATAGAAGCCTACATAGTCAACAAGTCAAGTGTTAGTGACTAGAAATGTTACCTCATCAAATCTTATCTCCGAGAGCTCTCTTACAAGAGATCACACGCTTGGATGGGTTAAAGACTGGATTCGTCCGATTTAGGCATTAAAATATTTCCTAGACTAAACAAAAGATAATTTTCAGTTAATATAAGATTATCTCTCTATTTAACTAGATCTATTGTATATGAACTACTATAAATAGATCATCTCTACATCACTGTAATGTTGGGAGAAAAACGAATCTAATAAAATAATTAGATGCAGCGGAATTAAATAATTATCCCCAACTGTGCAAATCTCGTAGGAATCTATCAAGCAGAGCAAATCAAGCAAGCTAATAAAATATAGCAAACAAGAACACAATAGGCACGCACAATTTTAGCGTGGAAAACCTCCTCAAGGCGAGAGAGGAAAAACCACGGGACCCTCGAGGCCGCTTAATCTCCACTATCAATATAATGAGTACAACGAGTTCTCTCTAAATACAATTAGAGTATCACAATATCTCAAGATTAACCAATCTTGGCTCAAACCACAATTACAAGAAAGAGTAGAGAAACTTCACTGAATCGATGGCGCACGATCAGAAAATCATATAAAATCACTCGGACCTCCAAACACAAATTACAACGGTCAGAATGTAGTACCACATCTTCCAAACACCCTGTCCAAAAATCAGCACGATCCAACGGTGGATTGACCTCCGATCGGACTCGAGAACCTTGCTGGTCGGCCTAGAAAATAGCAGAAAATTCTGCACGAATTTCACTCTATTTCTCTCTTGAATTGGTCTTATTTCCTTCTCTCTATTGCCTCCTATTTATAGGCAAGCAATTAGGGTTTTCTTCTCCATGTAGGATACTAACTACATGGGTTTTGGGCCTCCACTTATTTAATAAAGGCCCAACATGTAATTCATCAGATTCGAGCCAAAGAGCACGACCGATCACTTCGTCGGTAATTAGCTCGACTGCGACCAAGTTTGGCTCCCCGTTGTTAGTAATACCTTCGTCCCTCAAACCTCAAACATTATCTTTTCTCGTCCTTCAACTCAGGCACAAAGGCCCGTCTTGTTCGTTACTCCTTCATCTACTCGGTCATCTATTTAGATGAAGTTCCCGAACTGATCGAACCTTCCCAACTCGACTTAAGGGTCGTTGATTCAAAGAGTGTAGAACCTCGACAATTTAGCCGTAACACTGGTACCTTGTCTCAAAATGCCGACTTTGGGCTCAAAGACTAAATTCGCCTTGCCCAAAGTGTCGCATGGTCCCGCCCATTGGAGTACATTCTCCGAGGTCGTGAAAATATTCACTCATCTTCTAAAATAAACAATAAGAACATTGAAAAATAATACTAATAACGTAGTACATGAAAAACAACAACACTGAATAGAGACATTATAACATACAAACTTGTGATTGTCTAAACTACTCCCAAGCAATCAGTTCTACCAGAAATGAGCCAAATCATGAAGACGAATCCAACTTTATGCCTCACAGACACCGCAAGCTTCCACCACGCCCTACCCAAACCTGCTAACCTTCATAGAGAAGTAGTTGCATGGAAGGCGACTATAAAGGTTAGCAGGTTTGGGTAGGGCGTGGTGGAAGCTTGCGGTGTCTGTGAGGCATAAAGTTGGATTCGTCTTCATGATTTGGCTCATTTCTGGTAGAACTGATTGCTTGGGAGTAGTTTAGACAATCACAGGTTTGTATGTTATGATGTCTCTATTCAGTGTTGTTGTTTTTCATGTACTATGTTATTAGTATTATTTTCCAATGTTCTTATTGTTTATTTTAGAATACATACGCCACCAAAAAATCAAATGAGAGGGAAAGCTTTCATGTGTCAAAATCCATTGATCCTCCGCCACTACTTCAAACAGATAGATTGTTCTCTGATTCCAAAACGAGTCGTTTATGATCTTCAAAATGCACATATTAACTATACAAAAGAAATAAATCTTTTTTCTTATTAGTTTGGAGCATAAAATTCTCTAGAAAATTCCTTATATCTACGGCAACTTTTGTCAATTTTAAAGATTATGAATTTATTTTATATGGAGCGCTTATAGAACGTATTTACGAAAAATCAACGGTAGCTTGAGTGCTCAAGATCTTAATAGTGTTTAACGGTTGATTTAAAAGTTTCGATTTCTCATTTGTCTAAACTTTTATATAATTTATTTGTAAAACCATACTTATTGTACTTAATCTCAAGTTGTGTGCGGGTGAAGTTGGATTTGTGTGGAGAAAAGATTTTAAAATATGATTGAGAAGAATAACTAATAAATGAATAAATTTAGACAATTAAATAACTAAATATTTTATATGTTGTTATTTTAATTTTTTAATTAAAATATGATATTGATAAAAATAAACATCTCTCAATTTATTTATAAATTAAATTTTAACATGTGAATATCAAAATCTAGCCTACATATTTTTTCCCATATATTTATAACCAAACATACTAAAAGAAAGGTGATATTAAATTAATAATTCATTTTATTTAAATTTAATATATTCTTATAATATAAAATATAAATTATTTGCTAATATAAAAATTAAATTCTTTTATATTTAAAACTAAATCAAATAAATTTCAATATTAACTAATAATATTTATACATCATACACATTTTTAAATTATACATTTATAATGATAAATATTTTTAACATATAGGATCTTGTCTCTTATATTTGGAAAAATAAATTTTGAGAATTTTATGCCTAACAAGTATATTTGAACTTCACATATGTGACAATCATATTTTTTAATATTTGTTTATAATCGACAAACTACTATTTATTATAAGAAAATATTATTCTTCCTAAAATCTTAATAGTTTAGTAGTATTTATCTTAACTTCTAAAATTTAGTTGAGTAACCTTCAAAATAATAACTAATAATATTTATGCATTTTGCAACTAACAAATATTCCTGATATACAAATTCTTGACTCTTACATTTTAATAAATAAAATTGATAATTTTTATTCTTGATGTGTATTTTTGTCTTTTATATATTCGCAGTAATTTCTGTTAGTTTTACAAAAGAATGTATTTTGTATCATCTACTTGACAAACTTTTCTTCCATTTTTATAGGAGAATATTATTCTCATTTTGAATTTATACACATTTATATCGACAATATTCCTGATATACAGGGTAGGTTCTTGTCTCCAACATTCCGACAAATAAATTTTGACATTTATATTCCCGACAAATATCTTTGTTCTTCACATCCGCGACAATCATTTTGTTTTTCATAACCGACAAAATTGCCTTCCAGTTTTATAGGATATAATTATTCTTTCCTAAATTTTAGGAGTTTAGCAGTATTCATCTTAATTTTATCTTCTTTCAAATTTAGTTAAATAAATTTCAATAATAATTAATAATATTTTTACATTCATAATTATTTTTAATTTATATACATTTGTACTGACAAATATTCAGTGATATACATTTTCTTGTGTTTTACATTATAACAAATAAATATTTACATTTATATTCTTGACAAACATATTTCCATTATATATATTAAGTTTTGGCATATATTTAAAATAAAAAAAAGTTTTAGCTTTTTTTTAATTATATCTTGTAAATTTTTTATATTAAATGATTTGGTTGTGTGATTATTTGGATGAAAAAATAAGTTGCAAATTATTTATCAAATCGATATGGTGTAATTTTCACTTTCAATAATACAGATTTTCTCTACATTACAAGATTACTAAAAGATTTTTAGATGTTTTCGACTTTATATTTTTATGGATAAATAATTTTGGGTAAATTCTTGATTACTATCCTTAGTTATGCTAATTTTTCATGTCATTGCCCTCAACTTTTTTTTATTCTTGATTTTTTTTTCATTTTCTTAAATAGGGGAGTATTTTAGACATTTATTATTAACTATCTAAAATACATTATGGTTTAAAAAATCTAGAAAATGAGAAAATAACGTTTGTTTAACTTTCTTGTAGTGATTCAGCATTTGTGATTCCCTAATACTAAATAGTTCTCTCATATTTGCACATTATTATTACATTAGATTTTAATGCAATATTAATTACACCAGGAATTTGAGTTTTTACTCTAATTTATATGGTTGAAATTATATTGATTTGACCCTTATTGATTTTTTGTGGAATAAACCTGACTTTTATTTTATTTACCACTTGTTGATCACGTGCTTGTGCAATACCTAAAGGTGTTGAAATATGGACAAGTGGTGACTCAAATCGATCTGATTAACCGCCTGTTATGAACTTTGAGAATTCAAACTAAATTAAAATTCAATGTTATCTCAAATTCAAAAAGAACACCGAATCATTAACCATAATTTCGATTTTTCGATTATAAATCTAGTTCAAGAAAATTCCGAACAGAAAGTGCCCACTCATGATAGCTATTAAAAGAAATTCATAATTATTTAATTAACCTTCTAAAAATACATTAATTATATAATATAACATCTCATAATGCATGTTTCTATAATTTTAGCATACAATCGTGTATTTAAAGAATACCTTTAAGTTATAAAAAATGTATCATTAAACAGATTGAATAGATAATTATTCATAACATATTTAACCAATTAAAAACAAGTTCTTCCAACAATCTAAAAACTTAAAACTTTTGCATCAATATTATATAACATATTATTTTAACCAAGTATAGGACATCTAATGAAATGACTTGCATGTGAATAAAACATAACTACATTTTTGAAATAAAACCTTAACTTTTTTTGGTTAAATAGCATTGTTTTTTCTGAATTGTTTGCTTTTATTAAATTAATCATTGGTTTTATTAAATTAATCATATAACTGAATTTCGATTTTTTTTAATAATTATATTGAGTTAGATTTTCGTAAGAAAATGTCGTTTGTTGAAAAATCTTGCCTTAAAGTCACGAAATGATAGGAGCAAGTAAGGAGCATTATAAGATCTATAAATAGGTGCGTTAACCTACGATCATATATATGTGATCCATTATAGGAGTGTTAAAGGTATTTGTGATCCATATATAAGTATGTTGCAATAGGTTGAAGATTGTTTGGGGAATGATAACGGAAAATTAGGAGGGAGTTTTGTATTCAACTCTCAAAACGTCATAATTGAGATGATCGAGAAACGAATAAATTGCTTAAAACACGAAAGAAAAAGCATGTCCCATTCCGACTAATCGACTACACGATACATTCATCATTAGGACAGAGTATAACAAGCCGAGATTAAAATAATTCTTTAAAAATTAGCTTGACCATAAAAATTTATAACGGTGTGATTATGAGTATTTTAATTATCAATTCAATAAGAATTTTAGCTAATTGTCCTTGTGTCATATAATCAAATCAATAGGTGGCAAACCTTAACTTTCAAAAAATATTGAAATTTCCAAGAAGTTAATTTCTAAAATTAATATATTATAAAGCTTTAAAAAAAATTTTACATGTAATAAATAAAAGTTTATAGGGAATATACAAGTTATTATAATAATACTATCATTATAACATAAAACGAAAACAAAAAGCATTTAACTATTCTGTCTTCTTTTGTGTTTAAATCTCATATTGATTAATATGATCCAAAATTACCGTATATTAATAGGAGTTGGTATAGGTTGGTAAACCTGGACTTTTTGCTTGAATTAATTCTTTTGAGCAAGCTCTATCAAATGTGGGCTCAATTTAATTTGTGTACATTTATAATTATATATCTCCACATATTTTACGAAATATATAACAAGTGAAAAATATTTAAACTACACCAAAAGGAAGGTTTTGCTTTTAGGAGAATGACTTAAGCTTTATGTTGGGTACACATTGATTTAGAGTGACCAAAGATTTTTAAGAGAAACTTCATAATCATGTAATGGTGCATCTCTAAATGCTCCTTAATATTTAAGTAAGAACAATTAACTTGAGTTTGTAATCATCAGACAATTAGAGTAGTTTCAATTTAAGCAATTTCATACGTGGGTTTTACACATAAGATAGTGCATGTGACATTGAATTCAGTGAAATATAACTTGAAGAAGACGAGAAATTTTTTACAATTTTATACGTATACATTAAGAAGATGGTCGGTATTAAAATTTTATCCTCGAAAATATAAGAGACAGATTCTCGCGTAATCTTGAAGTAACGGTTTTCACAAACATTTAAAATGATAACGGTTCTCGAGAATACTATTCATTATAAAAATAAAGTATCAGACAACTGAATCATCAAAACTATCACATGTACGTAGCACGAGAAGAAACCATTACACGCTCTATTAGATGAACCAAAACCACGTACACACCACTAATATCCAATGACCTAAATCTCTTAAAATTACTCCACTCTATTCTTTATATCTAATGTTATAATTATTAACCTCATCACCTAAAATTAAGTTCCTTATGCATTTAAGTGTTGAGTTCCACCTGGTGTTGTCCACATTTGAACACAACCCCACCTCAGCCTCTTCTTCTATATATATATATATAGAGCTCTCCTCCATAGCTCACACTGCTCATTTCCACTTTCATCAGAGACGATCAAGATGAGATGCAACGGCTGCCGAGTGCTCGGAATCAGGAGATGCCCCGACTCGTGCGTTCTGAGGTCGTGCCTGCAGTGGATCCCTTCCCCGATCGCCCAAGGTCACGCCGCCTCGTTCCTAGCCGGATTTTATGGTCGGAATGAGCTCCTCTCCCGCCTCTCCGCCGTGCCTGAGCCCCAACGACCCGGTAACCCTATTAATCATTCATTTCATTACATTACATGTATATATGTTGGGAAGATCCGGGCCTTATCTGACAGGAACACTTAAAGAAAACCCACATATATATACATACAATACTCAAAACTCTCAGGTGTATGTAGGTCTGACGTGTATATATAAACTTTTATAGTTTTTCTGATGTACGACTTTGAACTCACATGTGAACATAACATAGTAAGAGATTTTCTTGTTTTTTTTGACATAGCTATATTCCATTCGCTTCTTTTGGAGACGTGTGGGCGGGCGCTGAACCCGGTGAGCGGCCTGGCGGGGCTGCAGGCGAGCGGGAACGGGCACCTCTGCATGGCGGCGTTCAACGGCGTCATGGTGGGAAGAGCGCCGCGCCCGCTGCATGCAATTGTGCCAGCTCCGCCCCGCAACAGGCCGCCGCCGGTTGTGAGGATGATTCACAACCTGGCGGACTATCCGGTGGCGGCCGGGCCGCCACCGGACATGGAGGTCTCTGGAATAACACAAGAGGAGATCGGCGACGGCGACGACGAAGGGGAGAGCGAAGTTACCAGTGGAGGAAAAGGAAAAGGGGAGCCTAAACTTTTGAACCTCTTTGAATGAAACAATGGAAGCATTTAAGTGATGTTGTCAGTGTGTAAGGAACTTGTTGCATGTGTTACTTAGAAGTGTTGAATAAACTTTCTTGAAAGCACTTAAGTTTATGAATTTCCAAACGGTGAAGAATCTTGTTATTGTTCCCTTCTTTTTTTCATTTCCGATGATGAAATATTTGGTGACAGTGACAGTGACAGTGTTTCTTTTTAACATTTGGTAATTCATATTTTATTTTTCTCATTTATTGGGAGATTTAGAACTCATAAATGAAAAAAAATAGTATGACTCATAATTCTACTTTGTCTTTGCTCTTGTGGCTTCAAACACTATTCTTGTTTTAGTGAATGATTATCATTGGGATAGGTCACTTTAAGTCCTTTATTAAATTATATGATAATCTTTTATTTTATTTTTTATTTTTTTGGTTGTGTTAGAGATTGCATGTCATCTTTAGAGTAAAATATGAGCAATCAAAATTTGCATCATATTCCACGCACGGAAATTCTGTTGAATTTAATTATATTTTGTTGTTATGTAGTTTGACACACATGAACACTTGACTGAGGTAACGTGCTGGAAACGCACACAGCTACCTCAGTAAATATTATCCCGTCTAATGTTTGATTGACGAATTTTTTTGCAATGATGTCAACATTTTATAATCATTACTACTAACCGCTTGTATTATACAATAGTTGTTTCATCCACATCAGTCACCATATTATATGTTTCGATTCTTTCAACTCTACCATCTTAAGGCGGGTCTACATTATTCATAAACTGTTGTACTAAAAATATAGTACATGCTTTTTTAAACCAAGTATAGCACACCTAAAGATCAATGGGTGTGCATTTGAAAAAATAAATTTTAATATTTGTGAAATAAAAGCTTTAACTTTTTGGTTAATTAGCGTTGATTTTGGTGGATTGTTTGTTTTTTTTATTGAATTAATCACTAATCTTTATATCTTTCATCATTAATATATAATAATAACTGAACTTACATTTTCTTAATAACAACATCGAGTCCTACTGGGCTCGTGGGGAGGATTTTGGGCTGGGTTAGAATCTTGTATAGGTTAGGATGAGCTTGATGTGGTGGGCTTTGGGTTGGGTAGAAGTGACAAACCTTGACTTTTAAAGTAATAGAATTTTGAAGGAGCTGTCTTTTAAAAGATTAATTTATTACTTAGGTTAAAAAAGGTTTTAAAATACAATAAATAAGTGTTTTTAAGGAATATGCAAGTTCCAATAATTAAGTATAAGATTTGGTGGCACAATTTTTTTAATATTATGGTATAGAAAAGGAAACACACCATTTAACCATTATGTTTTCTTTTTGTTGTCTAAACTTCAAGTTAATTGGAATATTTAACCCTTCTATTGTGGTTTAAAACTGCCATATTAACATGAGGTGATATAGGTTAACACAAATTTACACTATGGACGAGAATTAATATTTTTGAGTAAGTTTTCTGAAAAATGTTATTGAGCCAGCTCAATAAACATGGACTCTGAACATTCATGACTACCTCCCTTTACATATTTTACTAAATGTTATAGTATAACTCATGTTTGAAAGAAAACATTATTCATAATGGATATATATCTACTCTCAAATATTTATTAAAAGAAACTTATGCGTGCGTAATGTAACATTTTCAAATGGTCATTTGTATTTGAGTAGTTACGCAACAATAATTATGTGACACTAAATTCAATAAACAATAATTTGAATAAGACGATAAGTTTCACAATTCTCTATGTATTCTATATCATAGATAGTTTTTAAAACACAAAATCACTGCGGTATTTAAAAGTTACTTATACTTTCATTGTCCATACAATGAGAATTCTACTTTATACATTTTGATTTTTGTTAGAATAAATTAGAGTTATAAGTTTGTGTTTTCTATTTAAGTTTAGATTTATCACCAAATATTTAGTTTTTTTTTATCATGATTAATTTTTTTATTTAGTTCGAAGCCTATATAAAGGGCTCTCTCCTAATATAACGGAAAATAAAAAAAAAATATCAATAGTATTATTCTTTACACTATTTCTATCACTTCCAGTGAAGTTCAAGGTCACGTCGACTTGTTCCTCTTAAGCTTCTACGGAAAACATCAACTACTAGGTTGTATCACTGCGGTGTTAGAGTCCTCCCAACTTGATATCTCGACAAATTAATTGTACTTTTATACATTGACATTTTTTCACTGAATAAGATTAAGAGCTATTTTTTAATTTCCTTGCTTAGTTTTGACACGACTATATTCCATTCACTAACTAGAGATACCGAAATTACCAATTGAAGAAAAGTAAAGGCAAAACTTTTGAACCTCTTTGAATGACCCAAGTGTGGGTGGGTTCAGTGCTAACTAGAGAAAGAGAGAGGTGGAGTGTTTGTTGTAAGAGTTGGTAGTGTTTAAGTCATGTTGTGAGTACTGCAAGTGTGCAAGAACCTTGGTGCAAGAGTTAGAAGTGTTCAAAAACTAAACTAAAAGTACTTTGAGTTTATGAGTGGGGAAATGATATACACCTAACTTCACACATTTTACACTTAAGTATGCGTAACTAATATTTTAATATATGAGGTGCTTAAGTGGTTGATTTTTAAAAGAATTAATATATTATTCAGCTTCACGAAAGAAGTTTTAAAATGCAATAAATAAGTGTTTTTAGGGAATATACAAGTTATAATAATAAAAAAAAACAAGATTTAGTGGCACGAAAATTTTAATAGTGTAGCATAGAAAAAGAAAACTCAAGGCATTAAACTATTCAATTTTTTTTGTCTATACCTCATGTTGATTGTAATGTTTAACTATTGTAACTAAAAATATCACATTAATATGAGCTGATATATGTTAATAAATATTACATTACTCTGAGGCGTTAAAAGTGCGAGTCTTCAACAAGTTATTGAAAATCTGGACTCTGGGTTGAATTAATGTTTTGAATTAAACTCTATCAAATATGGACTCAATTTGATTTGTGTACATTCATAACTATCTACCTTGACATTCTTACTAATTTTTTAAAATATAACTCATGTAATAAATTTTTTAATATTACACTAAAACAAAGTGTGGTATAAGTTTCTTTTAGAATCATAATTCAAAGAAAACATTATTCATAAAAGATATACATTCTCTCAAATTAATATTAATTTGAATTTCATAAAAGTCTAATAGTTTAGTTTAGGTGACCAGCTTATGCTTTATGTTTGGTAGACATGGATTTGGAATGACAAAATTTATCAAAAGATACTTATATGTAATGAAGCATCTTCAAACGGTCATTCAGATCCAATTAGGAACAATAGAATGTTACACAACAATAGCTAACTTATGTTATATAAATTCAATGAACAATAGTTTGAAGAAGATTTAATAAATTTCACAATTTTCTATGTATTCTATCATGAATACTTATATTGAATTTTATCATAAAAAAATATAAGAGACAAATTCTTATATAATCATAAAATTAAAGTTTATATAACATTTAAATGATAGCTATTCTTGAGATTGATGTTCACTAAAAAATTATATTATATTATTAGATGATTGATTTATTGAAATTATTATATATAGGTGACACTAGAAAAAATCATTTCTTGTTGTATTAGATAACCAAAATCACTTATACATGTATAATATCTAATGAGCTAAATCTTTTTTAAATAGTTCACTCTTTAATTTATATCTAATGTTATAATATTGGAGTTCATTGTATAGTTTGTCTCTAAAGCATATCTAGCTTGCTAGAAATGACCTATTCTTCAACAAATTGGCCACACCACCTCAAATCATCATCACAAGAATCACGCTGCATTGCATGTCAAGAGGTGTTCAAAAAATATATAATGTTTTCATCCAAATGTTTCATTTTCATGTCATTATTTATGTTTGTTGCATCATGTATTTCTTTTAATTTTTCTCTAACCCTTGGCTTCTCTTCCCCTCCTTGAGAAGTAGTTGCTAATCTTTTCTATATAATGAATCTATTGCTATCAGAGTAAAAAAAATAGAATGGTGCATCTTTCAAATGCTCATCTTATATATATTTTGAATGAAAAATTTTGGTATTGAATTATGTCTTCAAAAGTATAAAAGACAAATTCTTAAGTAATTCTGAAGTAACTATTTTCACAAACATTTAGAATGATATCGATTCTCGAAAATTTTGTTTATTATAAAAAAATATAAAAATAAACATTTACTATTAGATGATCAAAACTGTATACATATATCTAATACTGCCTAAATATTTTAGTGATCGGCTAATGTGCTCTTTATATCTATTGTTTCAATTATTAACTTCATTATAATTTATTAATTAATTTTCTTATATAATTAATTAGTATAAGAATCAAGTTCCAATTATGGCCCACAATTAGTGTACGAGACATACCGAAATCACCTCTAAAAGAAAAGTAAAGCCAAAGCTTTTGAACATCTTTGAATGAACCAAGTGTGGGTGGTTTCAACATTAACTGAAACTCAGAGAAAGAGACTCAATGTTTGTTGCAAGAGTTGATAGTGTTTGAGTCATGTTGTCAATACAAAAAGTGTTAGAAGTGTATACAAACTTCACTAAAAAAATTGAGTTTATGAATGGGGAAATGATATTTTATTACATATAAATTTACATTTAAGCATACCTAACTGATACTTTAGCATTTAAAAAAAACTAATACTTTAGTTATTGTAATACTATAAGAAGTTGATTCTTTTTTAAATTAATATATTATTCAGTCTCACGAAAGAAGTTTCAAAATGCAATAAATAAGTATTTACAGAAAGCATACAAGTAACAAGAAAAGTATAAGATTCGATGGCACGGAAAATTTTATAATATAGTACAAAAAAGAAAACTCGTAGCATTAAATAACTATTGTGGTTTTTGTTTTGGGGTCAAAACCCCATGTCAATTGAAATATTAACCCTTCTATTCTATTGTGGTATGAAACTACCATATTAATATAAGCTCATATAGGTTAATAAATATTTACACTACTTTAAGGCTATAAAAGTGGAGTTTTCTAATGGCTCTCTCGGGAGCCAACCTTCACCCATCACCTTTCTCACATCAACCATCACTACAAGAAAAATTCAGATCCTTCACCATCTATCAACGTATATGTTTTCTTCATCTCCAACATATCGAATAATATCAAAAGGTAATTACTTCTTAAAATTTGTCGCCATTATTTGTAGAAGAAAAAGAACATCAACATCCCATTCAACAAGAACAAAAGAGTGAAAAGATATACTTTTGTGTATTATAATAAACCTCAATGGATCAAAGATAGAGAAAGCTGATTGTATTTAAATCACGCTATCAAGTGTGTAAGGACCTTGGTACAAGAATTAGAACTTAGAAGTGTTCAAAAACTACACTAAAATACTTTGAGTATATGAATGTGGAAATAATACTTCAATGCACCAAACTTTACATATTTTACGCTTAAATATGTCTAATTAATAATTTAATGTGTGTAGCAGTGTAAGTGATTGATATATTTAAAGATTAATATATTATTCAGCATCACGAAAGCAATTTTAAAATGCAATAAATAAGTATTTTTAGAAAGTATACAAATTACTATGATAAAAGTACAAGATTCGGTGGCACGGAAAGTTTTACATTATAGCACAGAAAACGAATCTTAGATCATAAAACTATTCAAGGTTTGTATAGGTCTACACCGCATGTTAATCAAATATTTAACTCTTCTATTGTGGTCTAAATGTACATATTAATATGAACAGATATAAGTTAATAATATTTAAACTACTCTGAGACTATAAAAATGGCAAGTCTTCTAATAGTCATTTCAAAAATTCAAAAATCTAAAGAGAAAAATCACGAAACTTGTAATAGGACAAACTTTTTAGATGATCTATTAAATAATCAGACAAACATTTCAGATGTATTCATACAAAATTATTCCTAATTTGCATACATTAAATATAGTTTTAGTTCATTAAACTCTTCATAAAATTAGTCGTCACACATATAATAATTTAAATATATTAATTAATATATATTTAGTTTGGGTATTCGAGGCTACTCGTTGTACTCTTAGTTAAAAATCGTTCAAAGTATTTTTGCATCATTTGTGACTTAATTTGTAATTAAATGTTTTCAAATACATTAAAATATTAACTTTCTCCCTTTTTCCAACTTCCAATCATTCTATATTGGTTTCAGCGTAAAACTATAAATGCAATGTAGAGTCGTGAACAATGAGTTAACTTTATTTACTTTTTATTAATATGTATAATTTAGAATTTTAATTTTTGCCGACCGGAGTGATCCAAATAATACAATTATTTTATTTTTTCAAAAATTAATTTAATTTTAATTAGTATATATATATATATATATATATATATATACATATATATGTAAAATATTTTATTATTAAACTATTAAAATTAAAATGTTAAATTGACATGATAATTAAGTACATATTTGAAATTTTGGGTTGGAGATAATGATTTTGAGGTTTTATGGATTTCGGGTGGAGTTGCTCTAACAATGATTTATTATATTTTTTATTGATTTTATTTTTTGAAAATTGAATCATTTTTTATTTGCCTATAAAGAATTTATCATCTCATTTCAACGGAGTTCGAATTCACGACCTTTCCATTACGCGTATTTTCTTTGTTTTTTTCGTTCAATTTTTGTGATCGACTTTATTTGTTTATCATAAATTTTATATTTTAAAACTTTTTACAGGCCCAGCTTAGTTATGAAACAGCAGTAAAGCCCATCCAGACGAACAGTAAGGCCCAATTGGGCCTGATATTGAAATTTGCATACCCTATTTGAGTCTGTCCACATTATTCTGAAACCCTAATTATCACCAAGTCTAATTGGAGTGGCCAATAACTTTTAAGAGAACTTGATAGTTTATAACATGAAGACTATTTTAAAGACCTAAGTGACTGTGAGGATCAAAAGTTGCGTGAAAACCGTAAAAATTAATGTAGGAACGCCATGTGGCAAATGGACAAATTCCATTCCATAACCTAAAGAGAAAAGTGTTACTCATCGGGAGAGTGGTATGACGAGATATTGGAAGAAACAATGTTTGTCTTTTCTGTCTGCCACATCAACATGTGCTGTCAAGTGTCGCGCTTCTGTAGATTCACACTGTTCGCACGAGGCTCCTTATTCACACGTAATCATCACCCAAGATCTGTATATTGAACGTTAAGAATACGGACTGCCCTCAGGGTTCAACTAAAAATAGCATATAAAGGTCAAATTGTATTCATCATGCCTAACCAAAGATTTGACATCAAGACTTTACTCTCAAAAAATTCAAACCACAGATCATATCTTGATCTTATAATGATGATTTTGTTTATAAATATTTAAAAAACGGTGATTTGATTATTCATAAAAGAGATTATACGATATTGTTATTAATACATATTTTATTTTAAAGGATAATTCTAGTTCACTGTATAGAAGTATGATGATTTTGAGTCGTAATTTTGAAATTCATTTTATAGGTACCTCAATTATTTTTAAGCTATATTTAAAGTAACTGTCGTTAAATCTAGCAACAATATTTTTTAAATGTCCAAAATATACTCACTATTTATTTTTTCTTAAACTTCAACCCATATTTCATTTTTTTCATGTATTTTATCACTAAAATAACACATTTGCCCTCACTTAAATAACAAGTCTAATTTTTATTATTAAAGGAAACCAAAAAGAGGGCAGTCTGGATGTGGGTGGCCCAGAGGCAGGCGGCAGCGACATGGAAATCAACCCAATGAGATTATAGATTGGTATCGACCTCCTCCCCGTCGTTGAAACTCAACAGTTAGGAAAAATGTATGACTTCTCCATGGTCGATCTACCCGTATAGTCTCGCGCGTACCTTTTTTTAAGTAAATGAATGCAAATGATCTTCATATCTCACCCACAAATATTACAACAACTTATGTACGAACATTTGAATCTATCTAAATCATGTTCATTATCATTTTTTTCTGGCAAATTTCATGAAGCTATTCAACCTCGTCATGAACGATTATGACCTTCTCTACCCTCTCATTCACAATCATTTATTTTTTAATTATTTCTATAACAATTACATAATACAAAATCACATCATTTTCAATATGTTTGGGTTAATGACATTACTCTACGTATTACGTCGCCATATTCTACGTATGATTTATTTATTTATTTATTGATCATCATTACATATAATATATAATATACATAAATCATGAACAATTCAATACATATCATATAATCGGCCAATGTGGCGTGATTTCTTTCTTCGGTGGATCAAAAATTTATCCTCTTTTATCGTCTTCAACAATATTTGATTACCCGAAGTCTGTAAAACTGAGTTGTACATATCGGGTCAAGCTTCATAACTAAAAACTCAAGCTATTAGTTAAATTTGACCATACTCTTTACATGTACACATTTTATTTCACTTCATTTACACGTGAGATTAACTTTAATTCTCCCTCTCATGCTTTATGTACGCGTCGCATGAGCCTTTTTTATCAGCAAATAAAAAAATTTATAAATAAAAAAAGAATCAAATTCTCAAGGTGGGAAAGAGAGACTCAGTGGGAAGTACAATGAAGTGAATTACACAAGAAAACAAAAATGACCAAAAGAAAGTCATGAAACATTTTGACGAGCCTTGGCATGCTTAGACTGTAGCTTTTCGAAGGTGCGAACGGCCTCTTCATCGACACTGAAGGTAGAGTCACAAACAAATTTGGATCACGGAAGACTTGTTCTTGTCTCGAGATCAATACATGCCACCGAAACCGCGACCGCAACCACGTAACGTTGAAACTATATACACGTGAAGTCATGAACCCAACGTTATTAAGGAAAAGAAAATGATGGTGTACACAAAAGTGATTGGCACGCTCGCCAGCCGTGCTGGCTTGCGTTCGACTCTAGAAAGGACAGCATAGAGCTCGACGTCCTCAGGATGTTCGACGACGTCGACTTCGGCGGCGGCCTCAGAGAGCTGCAACGTGCCTGAGCTCAAAGAAGACATCAACTTCTTGGTCGGCTTCGCCGCCGATCTCGCGGCTATCCTTGGCGCTCTTCCGCCCCGGCCCGCTGCTTTAAGAGGCCTCAAGCAGTTCTTTGATTAACCACCTACAAACACTACCCTTCATGTAATCACTGCAATCTTGGGAAGCCGCAATAAGTTTTTCGATGAGTTCTTTACTCTAAAAGCGTCGATACTGTCCCGGAAAAATTTCATGATTTATTCGAGAAAAAAATGCTAACAACATCGTGTTTATTGATTGTATCAATGAGCTATTAAGGTCATCTTCAACCAGACTCCAAAATCTTATTTTTGGGGCTCGATATTTTTCAATCAGTCCTCGTATCCCTGAAATCTTATCCCAATTTTGGGAGAAATAGTAATTAACTGAACCTATTCATTGATTCAAAAACTTAATTGAAAAAAAGTGAACCCATTCATTATCATTTATCATTAAGGAAGGCATAATAAATTGCATTCATATTTAATTTTTTAAGGAAATAAAATCTAACTTAATCAAATTAATGTGAATAATTTACACCTTAATTATACAAATATAATATCACATTTAAACAATAATCAACATTTATACTATGAGTCAAAAGTCCCTAAAACTATCATTAAATGTCACATCAATACTTTTTATTATTTTAATATTAAAATAATTTCATAAATATTATTTTACTCATTTGGTTAGAATGAAATAAAGATAGAGTCTCAATGATTTTAAGATTTTGGGGCTCTTGGGTTGGAGATGCCGTAATACATGAGAATAATTTTCAAGACTGGGAGTACAACGAGATATGATACACATTCCATCCTCATGGTAAATTATTGACATGTAGTGAATACGATTATTCAAATGAAATATTGGATCAAGATGGTGATCACACAAGACACGTACATAGATGGAAACTTTATTGATGAACACACAAACACTTAGAGAGGGGAACACTCTCACACTTGACTTGGAGATGGCAATGCCAAGCCTCCTTATTTATAGGCTAACATAAACTGCCATTTAATTGACCGCTCTGCAGTTTACCCTTATCTGGTCTTGGGAGCCGGTAAGTGGGCTCATGTTTCTCATTTTCACCATTGCACTGGCAAAGTCCTCCCAGAATTTAGTCAGATTGCGGCTATAAGCTCTGACGTAAGAGTCGGTTGAGCCTCCGCTTAACATCACTTGGTCGGAGTGTAACACACCTTTGTTCCTCAACAAGTTCTTATAATATGCATTATCGAATAGGTTAGGAGTTGTGGAATCCATGGGTGATAGGTTGTTATCCCCTCCCTTGTTCTCGTTCGGACAGTTCCACTTCAACGACGTTGCCAGAGTGATGTCCATGTTGGTCTCCCCGTATAGCTGCCCCTGAAGTTGCTGCACTTTGCTTGTCCTATTGTGTGGCTTCATGACATTTTATCAAAAGCGTCGGAATTGAATTTACAGCGTAAAATTTGTTACGTATATGTGTCAGTAGTTACAGAATCTAAGAGAGCCACCATTTCTTTGTTAGTGAAGCCTTTGCATGAGAAAACAGTGATGAGTTCTATGAGGTTCGAGGTTGGGCCAGGCAGGTTTTTGTTTGCTGCTTCGAAGCTGGCTGTGGTGGAGTCTCTCCTCCCCAGTTCAACTGTCCAACTTGGACCACCCAGCTGGTCTCATAATAGACAGTAGATGGAAAGAAAGTCACAATTATGTGTCATATGTTATTTTCTTAAGAGGTTGTTGCTTACGCTGATAATGGCAAATGCATTTACTATGACAATATTGTCCCGGAAAATATAAACTCCACATGTATACAATACTTTTGTTTGCAAAAAGTCAGAGTATACGACACATTTTTGTTATTTCCGCTTATATTTATTTTACTTACAGCAACGACAGAGTCTCGAGTTGCAACAGTGAGGATATCGGCACACGAAACAACCCCGGGGCAGTCAGTCTCCAGTCGAGATTTGATAGAGTCTATTACTTCAAATCCTCGCAACGAATTGTTATTCGGTGGTGTTGTCTTTTCTCCTTTGAAACTTGGTGTGATGCAATCTAGAAGAACCGATGCATCACATCCCTGTCACAAACAATCAACAATGTCACACATTAATGATCAAATGGTCTGAGAGAGTAACGTAACGGTCAAACAGATTAGGAGTTTGAGGGAATCAGAAACGTGCATTGACAAAGCAGTCGTGGAAATGGAGATGGAGAAAGGAAGCACCCAAGCGAGGCTCCATGGAAACCGCGCTGCTAATGCTTGACTTGATTATGGATATAGCCGTAGGACATGTGCTTTCATAGAAGTTGCTCGATAGCTTGCCACAAGCCATGCATATGACAAGCTGCATGAACATTACCAAAATGCTACACTTCATCACATAACTGCAAGCCATAGCCATGATTGGTATGAGGAAGATATATATAGTTTTTTGCTTAAGACTTCATCAAATCTCCTCTATTTATAGAGAAGAACCATCTCATTGTCTTCAACCTCAGTTGAAAAAATAACAACCCTAGCTACTACATCAAGGACACACACCATGAAGCGGTATCGTGGGCTAGTTTTGAAATTCACAAACGCCCCGTGCCTCTGTGCCGGATGATTTCCAAGTTGATCGACCATTTTTATTTTATTTTTATCGTACTCACTCGGTCTTTTTCCATAATTTTAATCTGAGTCTCGTTAATTATTAATATATCATATATAATTTGAGGTTTATAATATTTAACACGGATTTTGGCTTGTATCTACCGTGGCATGTACCTTCATCTTTCGAGAGAGATAGGATTTCGCCAACTCTTGGCGAGTCTTCCAGCGGCGAAGCGTCTGGGAGCAAAAGCGAGTCGAGCTACGGTCGAAGGCTCGGTGGTACGGCGGTGCAGTCTTGGGCATGTGGGGTTTTGTTTTTTTTTCTTTCATCTGGGTTTCACGCCAGATCTGGCGATGGGCGAGGTTGGGTATGGCGAGACTGGGCAAGGAGCGGCGGCGACAGTTGCTGGCGTAGAGCACAGAGGCGCAGGCGAGAGGGAACGGAGGGAGCCGGAGTTAAGGACGGCTTCGAGGGAAGGGGATTGAGGGTTGGGGGTCTGTGGCAGAGGAGGGGAGGCGGAGGTGCGGAAGAGAAAGAAACGACTCTGGTGGAGGCTGGAGGTTCGTGGAAGAGGCGGGAAGCTATGGATGTGGCGGAGGATCTGGGCATGGACGGGGTGCGAAGGTTTACGGGCGACAGGGAAGTGCAGTGGATCGAAGAAGGAATGTGGCAGGGGAGAGGCGGGGTGGCGGGCAGATGCGGCAGCGGAAGGAAGCAAGGTTAGATAGAGCCTTGACAAATAGCGTTTGGTTTAATGTTTTTGAGAACACCAAGCTAACTAACATCGGATTCTCAACTTTCGACCACAATATGATACTCTTAACTGCAAGCCGTCAGAGTTATCAACGAGGGAACCACTTCCAGTTCAACAATGAATGACAGCTAAAACTAGATTGCGCAGAAGTCACCTAATCAGCTTGGGAGGCTAGTGCGGGGCAACCCTTAATGGACTGGCTTGTACATATCAGGGATAGGATACAGCAGTGGGGGGTGGATGAGAACAAGATGGTGCATTCTGAGCTGAGGGCCCTCCAAGCATCAGTTAAAAATCTACGAAATAGAAGAGATGACTTGGGCATAGAGGAATATGGAAAAGAAGCGGCAAGACTAAAAGATCTTCTGCTGGCAAAAGAAATACATTAGAGGCATAGGTCAAAACAGTTATGGCTGGAAAAAGGGGACCAGAACACATCTTTCTTTCATAAGTGCACAACGGAAAGGAGAAGGTAGAATCAAATTGATTCACTAGTAGTGGCATGAGGATTCAAGGTGGGATGTGGAACGGGCATCGAGAAAGAGATTGCTGAGTTCTACGGAGGCCTTTTCACATGAGGGGAGGGGGGGTGGAATGCAGAGAAGTGGTGGACCTCGTACGATCAACCATCTCAGACGATCAGAATGTGTCCCTGTTAAGACAAGTGGAGGAGGAGGAGGTGAGAGTAGCATTGTTCGGGATGGATTCAAGCAAGTCCCCAGGTCCTGACGGGCTTAACTCGACCTTCTATAAAGCAAACTGGCCGATGATGAAATCAGAACTGGTCGGTGTGGTGCAGGACTTCTCTGCCTCAGGAAATCTACCGATGGGGGTAAACAAAACAAACATCGTGCTTATACCAAAGAAGCAAAATCCAGATTCCCTGGGGGACTACAGACCCATTGCGTTGTGAATGTATTGTACAAATTAATATCAAAGGTTATGGTCAACTGGTTCAAGAAATTCTTGGATGGGATCATCTCACTGTCCCATAGTGGTTTTGTCCCTGACATGCTTAAAACAAATAACATATTGTAGCAGCTGAGGTCCTTCACCACTTGAGTAAGAAGGCACAAGGGAGTATAGGACTGATGGCCTTGAATATTGATATGAGCAAGGCCTACGACAGGATGGAATGGAGTTTCCAGTTTCAAGTGATGCGAGCTCTAGGCTATAGCCAGAGATGGATCGAGCTAATCAGTGCGTGTGTTTCATCAGTCACATACTCAGTCACTACATCAGGGCACACTGTCAGAGTTCAGAATCCATCAAGAGGTTTGCGATAGGGAGACCCTCTCTCCCCTTATCTTTTATTTGTCTGTGCAGAGGGGTTATCTCTACTGTTGCAGGAATTTACAAGGGTAGAGAATCTACAAGGAGTCAAGATAGCAAGAGAAGCGCCAGCAGTCTCTCATCTACTGTTCGTCGATGATAGTTACATATTTTGCATGGCAACAGAAAGGGAGGCAGAACAGATAGTCAGTGCCTCCTTATTTACGAGAGGGCATCTGGCCAACTAATAAATCGAGAAAAATCCTCAGCCTTCTTCTCGCCAAATACTCTGCTAAACCTAAGGGAGGATGTCATCTCATTGTTGGGATTTTGGGAGGAATGTGACCCATTTACATATCTTGGCCTCCCAAATATGGTTGGGAGGTATAAATTGTAGACCCTGGCTTATATTAAGGAACGTGTTGCCAAGAGAATGACTTTATGGAGCAACCGGTTCATGTCCTCGGCAGGAAGAGAGATCATGATCAAATCTATACTACAAACTCTTCCTGCGTATTCAATGCAGGTCTTCATGTTCCCACAAAGGCTCCTAGATGACATTGGGCGGCGGTTGTTCAACAAGTTCTAATGGAAGGGGAATGGGGGAAGGAGGGGAATCATGTGGCGAAACTGGGCTGATTTGTGCAAACATAAAGAGTTGGGCGGGATGGGATTCCTCACTCTAAAGGAGTACAATCTAGCTAGGCCTCGAGAATTCTTACAAAACCAGAGTCATTACCGACCAAAATACTAAAAGGCAAGTATTTTCCTCACTCTTCGTTCTTTGATGCCTCTTTGGGTACCGCCCCGAGTTGCATATGGAGAAATCTTTGCGAGGCTAGATCGATAGTTCGGGAGAAGACACGGCTAAGTATAGGTCCAGGACACAGTCTGATAGTAGGGACCCCATGGCTAGGAGGGGTGAACCCGACAATCGCCGTTGTACCCTCCATTTTGGTGGACATGCGGATCTCTGAGCTGTTTGCTCCAGGGTGCAGATCATGGGATGTAGGGAAGGTCAGATCGCTTTTGGATCAAGACACATGTAATCGATTCTTCTCAATTATACCGAGCTGGTACGAAGACAAGGATCATGGGTGTTAGGACGCGGACAAGACGGGAGAATACTCGGTAAAAAGCGCATACAGGGCCATATGCCAAATTGGGGCTATCTGGTCCCCGCCAGCACAAGAGAGCAGTTGGAGAGAAGTATGGAAGCTGCAAGTCCCACCAAAAGTAAGCTTTTTTATCTGGAGGGCTATATCAAACCTGCTTCCGACAATGACTCGACTGGCGGAGAAGGGGCTTACAATTGTTACCCAATGCTCCCTCCGCGGAGACCCGGAAGAATTCACAGACCACATCTTTTCAAAGTGTCGTGCAGTTGCACCAGTATAGAGGGATAGATTACTTCAACGGGTTCAAGAAAGGATGCGGTCAAACCCAGCTCTATCAAATTGGAGGTCTTGGGTGGTGGGTGAAGGTGAGGCGAGCATGTGGGCTATCACGATTTGGACAATCTGGAGGGCTAGAAATCAAGTTGTTTGGAAAATTGAAGCTTTCCATCCAGGGAAAGTGGTTATGACCGCAAAAGAACTATGACGTGATCAACACAACCCCATGGAGTAGGGGTGTTCATAGGTGGTTCAACCGCCCAAATAAAAGTATATTGACCCAACTATAGAGATGTGGTTAGGACTTGGCTGACCCGTTAACCACCCAAAGTAGAACGGGTCTGATATACTAAAAACCGCACGAGTTTGCGGTTGGATTGGTTGACGACCCGCATCACCTGCCTAAATTTTCACAATAATATAAAACTTCAAAAACGAAAATTTAATTTCATATATTGATTGCAAATGTTTTTGGTAGTTGGAGCATTCAAAGTGAGAAGACGCAAACTTAACAGAACGAAAAACTCTCTGAAAAGGAGAATCGGTAGTCACTAGTCACCAAGCTCAGTTTGTGGATGTGAAGAGTTGTTCAAATGAGCCTCATAAATTAAATAATTAAATAGGCTGCCTTAGTTATTGGGCTAAATTAATTAAATGAATTTAAAGTTGTGTAGTGTGGACGGGCCGGTTAACCATGGTTTTGATGTATTCAACCCGCAACTCGTCCATTCTCGTGCCGGTCAAGCCTTTTTCATCCGCAACCCGCCCTTGAACCCGCAGGTGAAGCCTAACAGGCCGCGGGCCAATTCGGGTGGGTTGCTGGGCCGGTTTTTGGTTGGAAAATATGAAAACTCCTACCAGGGAGGGGCATCAGGATCAGATCCTCTTGTTTCGTCATCTCCTGACGTCTGGGTGTCGCCAAACCCAGGAATATTAAAGATAAATGTGGACGGAGGAATAGATGAGCAGGAGGATATTGGAGTATAGGGCTGGTGTGTAGGGATTCAGGATGCAGAATCGTGACCGCGCTGTGCAGACGTTTTACGGGTTATCTCCATCCCGAAGAGGTGGAGGTCGTAGGCGTCTGGAAGGCTCTCTCCTGGGCAAAGAGCAATAATTGGAGTAGAGTGTAGATCGTGACGGATTGCCTGCGGGTGGTGAACCATGCTCATAATAGGAAACACACGAAAAACATGTTTGGGGGTATCCTCTATGACCGCAACCGTTTACTCTCAGCTCTCGAGATTAATGTCTCATTAAATTATGCTCGTGAATCTTGTAATAAAGTGGCTCACGAATTGGCCGAATTTGCGTTAACTAACAGTAGTTGGGATTATGGTGAGGGGTCTGTCCCACCATCTGTGACTTCAGCTGTCTGACTTGATGTCGAATTAGTTGCTACTTATTAAATAAAATTCGGGTTTATCTTAAAAAAGTACAAATTTTGGCTTTGGCATGGTAACATGCATGGCATCCGATTAACCGGAGGCTGGAACCAACGGCTCTCCTTTCTCTTCACATAGAAGCAGTGAAAGAAGGTGAAGGGAGTGTTTGTTTCGACCTCAATTCCGTTCTAGTCAATTATGTACCTATGTACACAAAAATATAAAAATTTGGTGGCCTACCAAAATTTTAAAATAATAAGTGTTAACAATAATATATAATTAAATTGGGTTAAATGAGTATTAATTTGACTCGAACGGCTACATATTTATTTTTAACTTTCAATGGTCGGTACAAGTAATTAAAAAACTGTAACCAGAAGTGCTAAGCAGATATTTAAGATAAAACAGAGAACTTTTTTTCCTTAATGCTTCTTGAAATGGACTGCATACATAGACGAACCGTCTTCTGGTAATTATGTATTCATTTTCAACGTTGCCATGCCAAAGCCAAAAACTAACAAGCCTATGGCAAAACACCATGAAACTGTGTTGTGGGCTACTTTGAAATTCAAGACCATTGATTATGACATGACAGTAACTAAATTGCCCATATCGATCCCGGCCATGTTATGGATCGTTTTCCAAACACTAGATTAGTTGAATCTTTGTTAAAATATCTTCTAGTTTAAGTTTTATTACACATGTAATTAGTTATGATTTCCTATTATTATTAGTTTCCTCATTTAAATTTGGTCTATCCTTATATATAGAACTACCTTTTCTGTGCAGTTAAACAGATACACAATAGTTCTTGACGAGAACACTGCAACGATTTGAGCTTCATATTATTGATGGAGAGGTTTTAGTTTCGAATTCCGTTATAATCAGGATAAGGAAGGGTTAAATGATAAATTTAGGATATGTGATGTGGGTCCGTTCGGTGCCTAGATCGACACCTCATTACCCAAATTTAGTGTCGAATTTCCCTCGTTATGTGGCTATTTAGAGCCGTTTGTACCACTTTACGCCATCGGGTATATTTGGTGCAATTGTGCAGACTACATGTGAAAATGGAGCAAAATGAACCAGAATCGCAGCATAATTTCTCTCTTAGAGAGCACAACTTTCTCATACTTTAGCCGACTTGATCCAAAATTATATCAAATCGAAGATAATTGGTTGATAAACAAATCTCTTGAAGGAAGTTTTCTCTACTTCTGATGAAAAGAATCTCAAAATGCAATAAAATGCAGGACTAAAACAGATCTCGGGATTGCAGACCAGTAGACTTGTGAGCACCATAACTCTCACATCTAAACTTCAAATCGAGCAAAACATATATCTAAATTGCAGAGAACGGAAAGAGCTAAAATTATTGTGAAGGAAGTCATGCATTGGAGGTCAAAATATACGTCGATCGACACATCCCAAAATCCAAAACTTCCATAAACTTGCGTCGACGGTGTGCCGGTGAGGTGACGATGACGTGTCGATCGACACATATGTCGGAAAGTCATATTTTCGACAATTACAAAAGCCAAGTCGACCTAATTCGAGAGGGATCTACATTTTTGAAGGAAAAACGTTTCAGACCACCTCTAGAGAGAGTTACCAATTTTGGCTGTCCAAGGGAGGGGCTCCATTAACACCATCATGAGACAAAGCAAAGGAGGCATGAAACTTCGAGGGAGATCGAGATTGGAGAGTTTGTGAGCTCTCACATACTTTGTGGGTGTTGGGTTTTTTTATTTTCTTTCCCGTTCTTCAGTATTGTAATATCTTGTTTATGAATACTTGAACACCATGATTTGGGGTTAAGAATCCTAGGTCATGGGGGCTAGACCATATGATGACTTTACATTGTGACGAGTTTTGATTTTCAGTTATTTGATACATGTTGAATTTATTTAGCTTTGCCCTTATTTTATGAACATTAAATTGAATATTTGATGTTTATACTCTGCGTTCAAGACCAGCTCCGAGAGGAGTGGTCATGAACGGATCTAAATAGGGTCGAGAGATCGGTCTCCTGGAGTCGATGCTCGGTTCGAAAATTGTTGGACTTAAGAATGTTGAAAACCGATTATAACAAAAATCTCAAGAGGATCATCGGTATGATATTAGGTGTTACTCAATGTCGAGATACGAGTAACGTATATATAACACATGCCAATTTATGCATGATAGAGTCACTGAATGATTGAACTGGGAATTGTGGACATCTTATAATTGATTGCTATTATTTTTTTATGTATACAATGTTTTTTAAATTTATTTTGTGCTTCATTTTGAATACTAATGTCGCTACTTAGGGTTCAACTTTTTAATTCTCAATCGATGCCGAGAGTTGGGGTTAGGAGTTGACAGAAATAAATTGCGAGAGATCGATCTTCTAGAGTCTTTCTCTTGGTTAGAGAATTGTTGTTTGTAATGCGGCTAGCTTAGGGTCGTGAATTCGTGGGATCATGACACATGTGCATAGATTTATATTGTGTACGTGTGCTAATGCCCGTGGAATCGCATGACCCGGGTTAATTAGACTCTACCCAATGTTGAGAAACGGGTAGAGTAATCAAAACATAAGCTAAACGAATTGCATGCTTAAGACTCAACTATTGATTAATTATCAGAGAGTTGTTGGTTTAGTGCCCTAGGTTGTTTGACTTCTTGTGTGAATCCCTCTGCTTTATTGTTTTGAACTTTTTTAGATACCAGTTGAATCAAAAGAAAACCCAAAAATAATTTGTGTATTTATTTTAGGGTAAATTTCACATGACCCCCATTAACTTTACGCGTGTCTCACATGCCCCCCCTTAACTACAAAATCAATCTGTGAGGTGCCTTAACCATCCAAAAATCCCACTTTCCCTTTTTTGTAGACTTTTTTCAAAATTCTGTTAAGTTTTTTGTGACATGACGAAAATACCCTTATATCTGAAAAATTAAAATAAACAAATAAAAATGATTTTGAACTTTTTTTTCTATTTTCTCGTTGTACAAAATAAAGAATAAAAATAATATTTTAGTATTAATTTTTTATTTAAAAAAAATTATTTATAAAAATTAATAAAAATAAAAAACGATGTTTAAAAGTAAATTTTTATTTTTAAATTTTTTTATAAAGAAAACTTATTAAAAATTATTTTTACTATTAACAAAATTTTATTCTTTATTTTGTACAATGAGAAAATTAGAAAAAAAAGTTCAAAATCATTTTTATTTATTCATTTTAATTTTTCAGATACAAGGGTATTTTCGTCATTTCACAAAAACTTAACAGAATTTTGAAAAAAGTCAACAAAAAAGGTAAAGTAGAATTTTTGGATAGTTAAGCCACCTCACAAATTGATTTTGTAGTTAAGGGAGCATATGAGACACGCGTATAGTTAAGGGGGTTATGTGGAGTTTACCCTTTTATTTTATTGTGTGTTTGTGTCATAAAATGTCTAAGTATGAAACTCATATTTGGTTCATGTTGATTTGATCCAAATTTTAGACTGAATACAAGTGTACTTGATAACGATCGCATCTGATCCGCGAAGCCCTGAGGTGTGCGTAGTGCGTGCGCACTTCTCGGCCCATCAATATGATATAATTAAAAAAAAAAACAAAAGATACACAATATGTCCCCAACGGGACACCCTATCGGTTAAGCATCACATCATTTCCTGTGAGGTCGAGGATTCGATTTTACAGAGAGGGTTGTATGGATAAATAGATTTGATATAATTTATAATATATAAAACCACAACGGACATGCCGTCAATGAGAACTAAGAAGTATCACAAGGTCTTTCTGGGCACAAGCGAGCTTCCAACTTTTTTATGCCGAATCTCTTCATAATTTGACACATTTTATCTTCCGAGTACTCCTTGTAACGTAGAATACAACCGTAAGAACATGCATCGTATTTTACGCCCGACATTTGTCATCCGTATTGCCTTCAAGATGGCGTAGTGTGTGCGTAGGAAAGAGTCGTACTTGTGCGGAGATCAATATGCCACGGAAACCGCTTCCCCGCAGCCACAACCACTTGTTGAAATTATATATGTATAAACGCAGCGTTATTATAATGACACAAATAAAGGAAAATGAAACGATGATGTACACAAAAATAAAAGTAGCTGCGGTTCTTGCGACGTTGGTATGTGTACACGGTACGTCGCCCCCGACGGCTTTGGTGACGGAAACATGCTCCAAGACGGAGAAGCCAGACATATGCGTGTCGGCCTTAGGGTCCGATCCCCGCAGCGCCGAGGCGAAAGACGCTTCGGCACTGGCAAGGATCGGAATCCAAGTGTTGGGGACCAAGTACAACGAAACACTCACACGCGCCCATGACCTTCTACAAGATCGGAATGCAACGTACGAACAATGGATGTATCGTTCGCCGTGCTGGCACGCGTACAAAGCGGGCAAGGACGTCGTGGAGCTCGACGTCCTGAGGATGTTCGACGACAACAACCTCAGCGGCGCGATCCAGACACTGAACCAGGTTAGATCGGCTCCTGAGGAATGCAACGGGCACAAGGTTCCTGAGCTCAAAGAGGCCAACAACTACTTGATCGACCTCGCCCAGGACACGATTGCCATCCTTCGCTCTCTCTCGCCCCAGCCCGCTGCTCTGAGAGGCCTAAAGCAAATTCTTTGATTAACGAAGGAGATTTTTTGTAATTTCTTTCGCTTATGTTTATTGTATCTTTGCATCCAGGAAACTAAGTCCATACGGGACATATATATAGTATAATGTAGATCGGTCTGTGCTCTCGATAGAAAGCATTTTTTAAAAGCTGCCCAGCAAAACTCAGCTCGGTCGACAGAAGTACAAAGTTGCAGAGGATGAAAGGAAGGATCCAGACATTCGAATTTTCAGACGTCCGTATATCCTTTTTTTGTTACACCATCCGGACAATAGCAGTACAGATTGTAATAATGTTTCTCTTACTTGTCTTGTAAGTTGCTTGTATCAAAGAAAATAAAAACGAGTTTCTTTAACTTGTTTAACAAACCAGAGATTGAAAGAGTTTTTTCCCTCTAAACACAATGCTCAAACTAATTTGGAGATTGAAATATGATTTATGCACATCCTCAAAATATGTATGAAAGAACGCAGAACCATGCGAACGTACTACATATAATAAACAACATATAGTACACCTTTGTCGCTGATAAAAAAACAACATAAAGTACATAGTGACATAAAGTTCGCGCGACGCCCAGAAAATACAAGCAAATCTAAAGGTCTCGTGGAAACTAAGGTGCAATATTATTCGACGCAACCTGAGAAGGCGAAGGCGAACATTTTAGTGACGAGTTTACCTGCGATATTGGGGGCTTCCGGGAGGAGGTGCATGCTTGGGGATATGCGGTATGAGAGGAGAGCCATGCTCGATGGGGGCGGGTTTTATTCTAGCCTTAGAACTCGGACTTGGATCGTATGGTCGATAGTCTTGCAAATTCACAACATCGTCTCTGTTGTTATCTTCCCTTCTAGCTCCTTCATCATAGCCTATGTCCTGCAACTTTATAGGGAAATCTCATTGTTTACTTAAACTTGAAGCTTATTATGCGCTAAATAAATATATATAGCAGAGTTATGGAACTCGACAGAACTCAGGATTTTCGACCAAAACTCGGTCATCGCAGGTCAAACGCGGTCAAATTCAAACCTGGTCCAACATGAGTCAATTTGGTTCTGTTTTCCCCAATAAGGATTAAGCAAAAACGAAACCCCCTATTTGCCAGCTCCTCGAGTTTCGAGTTTCGCAACCTTGAGATACAGTGACCTTCAGAGTCACACATATGAATCTCTCATTTTCCCCAAATTTATCCAATGTGGGACTTAAGCTCGCATTGTAAACAGCCAAACACTTACATGTAACTTAGACTCTCAATCTATGAGTTTGACGGTTTTACGTGTAATGAGTTTTAGCATCAACAACCCCATGCAAACAGACCTCACACCTATCAACTCAATTTGCATGTAAATAAAGCATGGGAACTTGTTACCTTGAGCTTTCTTCCTGCAGCTGTTATGGGTCGAGTAGCAGCGTTTTTAGTGAACACCATATCTGTAATAACATGCATTAAGTGCATCAATGAGCAACAAGCTATTTTATGTTTAAAAAAATCAGAAATGAAAACAACTTCTCAAGGCACTTTCTGAAATCTACTCCAAATCTTGCTAAACGAAAACGGAAACGACTAAAGTGTAACAACATAAGAAGTTGTCGAATCGTGAAATGCACAATCAAGGCCTGATAGCGCAAAACATTCGCGTTAGCTCCCGATTCAACTCGATAGGAGTTCGAAGACCAAACATTCACGTAAGTCAGGGAGGTCGAAGACCAAAGTATTACAATGACCCAAAAGCTCAAGGATAGACCTCAGGCACAAGCATGTATCAGTCATCAAGTCGTTAGAGATTTCTTTTCCCAACTTGGGAATCGTCTATCTTTTCTTTAATGTAATCGTTTATATTGCTGATAAAAAAATCAGTCATCAAAACTATGTGTCACAACATCACTGGATATCAACTTGATTTTTCAAATATATCCGTAAGAAGCCCAACCCACCTAAAAGTTCAAACTAATAAGTGGGATGGCTAGACTGTTATTTAAGCCGGCGAAAATATGCACATTTTTTAGATGTGATACTAACTCTTACAAGATCGGTCTTCCGCCACTAACAAAACATTGATGGGTTTTCTGAGTGAGCCAATGTAGCTAAAAGCCTAAAAGGTTAACATTGAGCACTCATTCAGAGATTAATTAACATATGGATCACCTAAACACTTCTTCAAGTTCAAGGCAAGAAAAACCCACATCATCAAAATTGCAATTGCAACCAAAACAATGAATTAAAGTATTTGCAGCATTACACAAGTGAACCATTGACTTAAATCAACAACAGCAACAGCAACAGCAACTACCTTCCCTCAAAAAACACAGCAGCAACTACCTAAGTCAACAAAATTAATATAACAAGACAACAAATGCCAAACCAGACCTAACCCCATAATTAACAAAATCCAGGTTTCTAAATATAGCAAGACAACAGAGGCCAAAGCAAGCCTAAAACCCATAATTAACAAAAGCAAGTTTATAAATATACCCATCACTTAGAAAACAACAATAAACAGTGGCATCAACACAGAAACTCAAAAAAAAGAAGCATTTTTACCATTAAAGAGAAAGACAAAAAAATGGAAACTTGTACCAGGAAGAGAGGAGCCAGGTCTGGTGCTTGAGAGGCTGAGGAACAGCAGAGCAATGGCCATGGAGACCAAAACCCAGAACCAAAAAACCTTCATTTCCCCAAGATGCTTTCTCGAAAGAGAGATCCAGAAAAAAAAATCGACCCTTTTTTGAAGCAACAACTAGAAATCAACTGAAAAGCCTAAAAAGAGAAGCAGGAGTTGAAGATTCACAGAGAGGAGGACCAAAGCCCCACTACAAAACCTGCAGTGATAAGAGATTGGAAGATTTCTCAAGACCCATGTCTCTGAACATGTCATTGATTTATCAGCACTCTTTAAATTAAAAGAAAAAACAAAAACAAAATAAAATTGTGGGTCTGAAATGAAAGTAGCTAGCTAGAGGGAATTGAATGCATAAGAAATAATGTGAGTGTCATTGAATGTGTTTCATTGATGGAGTAGAGGAAGAAGTAATGGCTGCTCTGTTTAGAGTTTTACTTTTTTGGTTATTTTCAATTTCTTCCCTAATTTATAAAAATAAAACCACCGTTTCAATTTTTAAAAAAACCACACGTCTAGGGCTGGGCACGAATCCAAACCGAACCAAACTAGACTTGGCTTCATCACATAAAGGGTTGATTTGGTTCTAGTCCTAGTTATCCGATTTGCCACACGTCTAGGGCTGGGCACGAGTCCAAACCGAACCAAACTAGACTTGGCTTCATCACATAAAGGGTTGATTTGGTTCTAGTCCTAGTTATCCGATTTGGTTATTCAGTTGTATTTGTTGAACAGGTCAATTCTCAATTTTTGTTGGTTACACAATTTATAATTTGAATAAACGAGTTTGATTCCAGTTTTTAGATAAAAACTTAAAGTTGATAATTATTAAAAGTCTTAACAAAAATCAAATGCTGAGACTTGATTATTACAATACGATCGAATCATAAAGTTTGAAAATAAAATACTCACGATAAAAAGCTAAGTAGCATATCATCCTCACCTTGAGCTTACATTATAAAATACTGACAATAAAAAAATAAGTAATGTATCATCTTCACCTCGAGCCTACATTTTCTGGTTCACATGTAGATTAGAGGACCAGTTTGATTCTAAACAGATGACGGAAGTTTTGTTTTTCATAACCGAATTAAAATTATGCAATTTGTTTAATTTTAGAACTAAAATTTGAACTGTTATCTACGATTCTTGGTTCTTTAATACCAGTTTCGGGTCTAAAATGTCCACTACTCGACACAGACACGCCACGCCTCCTTAATCTTTTAAGAATTAAATTGAAAACAAAAATTGAAGACACCAATTTAATGCAAAAATAAGTTGAAATGACATTCTTGGGCGGTGCTCATCAATACAATGTTCAGAATACACAGTGAGTTACTTTCTCCTTCTTTTTGCTGGCAATCAGAAATTGATGCTGCAACCAACAATGGGGTCGACAGGTTGAAACTTAATTAGATTCAGCACTTGCTTTGCATGCACTCGACACACACTAATTAACACCTTCCATTTCCAACTAATTGTAGCTTCCAACCCTTCAATGTCTAAGCCTCAGCTGCAAATTATTTAATTGTTCTCAACGTCCACTCGTCTCCAAATTGAACCGAGTCTCTATCTGTTCAGTTTCGATCTGAACACGTGACTCATTTTAAGACGTGACTCATTTTAAGTCATCGATCCTTATTGATTGGAAATAAAAATATTGGGTCAACAAAAAACAAAAAAAGTGATAAGTCAAAATCGACCTAGAATGATAGAATTCCATCAGAATCAGTCCAAAGAAAATCTAACGTAAGTCAAAACAGGCATAATTTCCATTTCGAATAAATGTTTGTCTTTGAATTGTGCGGATAAACATTATAAGATGCAAGAAAGAAGATACACATCAACAATTTTGCAATTATCAAACACAGCATGGGCAGTGCAGAGATCCCAAAAATATCAGATTTACAATTATACCAGAAACAAACAGAAAAGAGCAAGGCAACAAAAAAAACTTATATTGACATGCTCCAACATAGCAGAAACCAGTTTTCATGCTTACTGGTTCCACATAAAATGCCAATAACTAGTTAATGCACAATGACGACAAACATTATAGAGGAAATAGCTAGTGATTATGTGGATTTATATTTTATATGCAGTAGAGAGATTTTAAGGTGGTGCAAAAAAGGTTCTATCTTTAGTATCATATTTACATTACAGTGAAGGAAAGCGATGCATGACACTTACATCCCCCTGAAGCAGAACATGTAGAAGCGCAGACCTGACTTTCGATTTTCAAGATGGAGAAGAGGTTATCTTCCTATGATTGTACAAGACGACCCTTCTTCCCTCTTTTTATTCCTTAACATTCAATTCAATATTTGCGGCCTGCATTTGGGTTTTTACCGGAGCCAGTGAATTTCCAGTGGGATTTCTTTTTCCCGTCATTGGCTTGAGGAACGTCTGATTCTTTATTTAGTATCTCCCACAGCACCTGCACATCCTTGTAATCACAAGACCTCACATCACTGTGTAGCTTCCCCAGTCCTGTTTAGTTTCAAAAACGAAGAACAGAGTCATTGAGCTGACCTGAGCTGACATGGACAATGGTTTTGGAATGAAATAAACTAACACGTTATGACAGTAGTCTTATCGAATCCACTCCTCATTCTTATCAAATGGATGTCTCGTTTTTGTTTTAGTTACATTATAAATAGCATCCCTTAATAAAACAGTTCATAAATTACCACCAATATTTCTCCACTTCGGTAATGGACCCATGAGAGTATATATATGAGCTAAATGATGAAAAACTATTCAAACTCGAATGTTTAATTCGGGACATGCAATACTTCCATTGATGCAAAAAGAATAGTACTTTTTCAAGTTTTCAAATGTGCAAGTAAAGAAGATAAAAGCTCTAAAATATCAATCCAAGGAGATTGAAATTGAGATAAAAGACTCACTCACAAGCATGGAGGGCACCGGACCTAGCTAAGTTGGTCAAGAAGAATTCAATCTTGTACATGCTCAAGAGTAAGCGTAGAGGTTAATATAAGGGATTTTCTATAATTTCTTGTAGCATTCAACATCACCGCTTACAACAAAATCTTAACACTCAGAAATATACAGGAACAATCCGATCAGTCCCCACAAGACCCTCTTCGACTAACCAGCGCCTAACATTTTTTACAACACTGATTCAAGTGACCCCAGCATACATAGGAATCAATCCCGCAAAGAACAGTTGTTTTATGATCTCAAGCTCACAATGAGGTACAAGCATCACACCTACACCCTTATAATTGTTAGGGACTAAAGCTTGGGCCAACATTTAAATTTAGAGAAAATCACAAAAATTCTCCATATAATTAAAAAAACTTTTTGCAAAAAACTCTTCCTGCCCATGTTTATTTTTGTAAAATCCGTCATTTGAAATATTAACTCAAACGTGCAAGTGCTAGCTGAAACATCCAACACGCGGATTTATACAGACGGTGCAAATTTGAACACGAGTAAGAGAGAGTTTTTACAAAAAAAATACGAGGAATTGAAGATGGAGCACCTGATTTACGCATCCTGTAGCGGCTGGAGAGGGAGTGAAAAGCTCTGCGCATGGAGGAGGTGGACCTGCTCCACCATTTCTTCTCGAAACATGAAACCTCCCCACTCTTGTCGATCGCCAGCTTCCACAACCGTGATCGATCGATCAATCAAGATCTCCAGGCGGTGACAAGAGAAGAGGACACAACACTATATATATATATATATATACATACACATATAATCGCATCAACAAATCAATTCTAGGTCATAAACACAAACACACACATACATGAATCGAATCAGAAACCAGAAATATAAACTGGCCTGATCTGTTTGTGGAGAGCGATCGAGCTCTTCCCAATTCCCGCCTGGAGATCGATCGATCGATGGCTATGCGGTTCGATGATGTTATTAATTAATAATATATCTGCCTTTTTAGGCACTTTTCACGCCGTCTTTTTCTCGCCACGTGGCCGATCCAGCGCTCGTTTGTTTCTCCGGATCGGACGGCGGAGATATGGCTTCTTGTGGTCTGTGGGGCCTACGCGCCGAGTGACACCACCTCGTCCACGTGACAAGGGAGTGCATGTCTCCGTCCACGTGGCATTTTTAAATCAAATCGACCAAACACAAGTTTGATTTTAATTGGAGAAAAACAATTAGTCTTTGCTGGTATTAGAGGTCAATTTTATGTGTTGTCAATTAAAACCACTCTTGGGCATCTAGTAAAATTTAAAAATTATGAGAAATTAACTTAAACTAGTTTTATTTATCATCATAGGTGTAAAGTGTACAGATCTCGCACTATAATCTCAACTATATTGTTAGTTAAAATATATTTAGCTGAGTCGCGAGACATGAAATTAAAAAAACAAACTAGTAGAATAAAACACAACAAAACGACATGCCTCTTGCAACATTGCGGCTTTCACCTCGAATGAGTTGAGACTCTCCGCAAATTCATTACAAGATTCACCCCGAGAACGACGAGCAAGATAAAAGATAGCGCAACGACATGATTTTTCCAACCTCGCGGCCTCCGCCTCTCGGATGCTTTAGTTGTCTAGTATAATCTCGTGTTAGTTTGCTTTATAATTTAGTATTATGTCAACTAGTCCCTCAAAAAAAGATAGTGTAAAGAGAGAGAATCCACTGTCAAAAATAACATGATTATCACGTAGGTCACCTAAATGGGAAAAAAATACCACCGTTAGAAACCCCGTTACATAATTTTGTGAACTAACGATTTTGGCCCTCCTTTGAATAACATACTTATGTTAAAGGGCATGAGCATATTAGTCTCTTAATACAATAAAAGAGAACTGGTTCAAATCAGATTTATTGGTATAACCTGGTCTGACTGATTCAAATTAAAAAATAATTTATTTATTTTAATAAATAATCATTTAGAAAATATTTAAACTTTAAGTATAACTACGTGATAATGTGTTTCTTCATATAAGGTATACCTTCGTGATATTATCAATTCTATTTATCACGTCAATAGAAAAACACATTGAAATTACAAATTCAATAAAAAAAAATGAACATTTCAATCTTCAGTAGAATCAGGGCCAGCTCGTCCATAAAGCAAGTGAGACAATTGATTTAGTCCCACAGAAAAAACATGGTCCAAATATGATAAAAAGAAGCCCCAAATTGAAAAAAATTTAGGCACATTTTAAAAATCAATGCCCCAAATAATACTATCTTAATCATTTTTCTTTGTTGATAAAAAAAATCTTAATCATTTTTACTTTAGGCCTCAAGAACCAGTGAGCCGACCCTGAGTAGAATCCATGAATACAAAAACTCAGAATAATTTACAACAACGACAACAAAAGATACATCATATATCAACAACAAAACAAAAGATACCAAATGATTACATTGCAAAATACATATTCACGACGACCTTGATACAAGACATTTGAGGGCGGCCACTTGCACCGCCGCCATTGTATGATCTCAATTCTCAAGTGCTCCCTCATACACTATCCAGCTTTCTCGAATCTTCAAAGTCACTCATCATTCATAAACACCAAGTACCCAATTTACACACCTCCCTTTCATTATCAGTGATCCAACACCACAATCCAATAACATCAATTACACTTCATACCCTCATAAACTAATAACAATCTCAGCACAACCTACCCTTTCTCATCACAATCCAACCCAATTCACCATTCATCGATCCTACTCAAACCAACCTATGTGCCACAAAAAAACACATAACATGATCAAAACAAAACAAAGCGACATTGGGGCTGACCTGAGAGGTCAGATCAGAGGCGGCGAAGATGAGTGAGCTGCTGACAGCTTTAGTGAGGATCGGGCGGGGCTACTCAGCATTCATCATGATTGTCTTTAGATAACCAATTGTACACTCTTTTTTTGGGTCTTAGACATGAGTGTAAAGTTCAATAAGTGGCTCGCAGATCCAATACTTGCTGATTTCTGGAAAATTCTTGTTCATATAAACATTATCATTACTGTAGTGTCAGGTACTAAAATAGATCCGAACTCCTTACCACTTGGCTCAACACAGCCCAACTTGTGTTGGTACATGTTTATCTCCTTTGATAACATAAAAAGGGCTTTAGGGTTAGTCAACAATGACAGTACAACACACTGAATAATGAATACCAAGCACAAACAACCCAACAATCAATAATCAAGACAAATATTGAAGTATGGTATAAACAAGCATATTCCACACAATTCTTAGGTAGTTAACATCCACAAGAAAAAGTTTTAGAACTTAATAGAGCAACAAACGAGTAGAGTAGTAATATCTTCTTCACTTCTTGAGATGGGGGAAGCATGCATACACGTCGGACTTGGGGTGCTTCGCATCAGCATGTTCCCTGCACTTCACCTCTGATGTGGTGCAGATGAATGTCTGCATGCACACTTTGCACTGCAATCAATCAAAACAATCATCAGAAACAAACTAAACCCTCTGGAATTTTTAAAACAAGCTTCTCCTTCATAAGAGATGCAGGAAAATGGTAATGACTGAATTGGGCAAGACAGACAGCAGATACAAAATTCATATTTATGTCACTGAGAATATGTCATTGTAAATGTTCAATAATAATATGCAAGATGGTAAAGTTTCATAACTAAAAGATTATGATAAAGTTTTCAGATGTGCACAGGAACTAAAAAGGCAAGATATCCATTGTACTCAGGAACTAAAAAGGCAAGATATCCATTGTACTCAGGAAATAAAGAAGAGTATGAGGCATTCGGAATGTGCTACATGGAAATTCTGATTTCCAGAGCAATTAGATGAAGACGGAGCGGCCCATTTTGTACTTTTTAGCATTATTTGCAGACACCTTGTGGTATAAATATTCAAGTACCCAAACTAATTCAAGGCTAGTTTCTTAGCCCTAGATAAACAAGCCGAATCAAGACTCGGTTTGCCATGGCTTGGCTAGACTAGTGAAAAAACTGTTTGGCTCGACAAGTTTATGCAACAAAGCTCGAGTTTGCCTAGAAAGAAAATAGTAAGTTCAAGCTTAGCTAGGCTTCTTCGAGCTTAAGTAGGTTTGTTTAATTTTCACTTCAAATATTAATTAAAGTTACATAATTTATTCAAAAAAATACATATTTAATCAAATAATAAACAAGCCGGCTCGCAAGCCTATCAAGCCTTGAAAGGTTAGGCTCGAGCTCGAGCTCGTTTATTAAAAAGAAGCCCAACCTTGAACTTGATTATAACAAACCGAACCTGATATTTAATGAATCCAACTTGAGCCTAAACTTTCAAGGTATGTGCACATATAAAGTTTACATGAATCATAGTAGTATAAAGTTTCTCAAGGAAAAAATAGCTCCTTTTCTAATTTAAACATCAAAATTCCTCTCTGAAACATGTTTGCCTCAAAGTGTCAATAGCAATCCTCCACTCTTCTACTTAGAGTTACTAACACATCTATGCCGTGCACATACAGGCAAGAGAGTCAAAAATTCAAACACATCCTGCTATTTACATTACAATGTATATTATATAAGCAAATTTTAAGTGAAAATAGCTTATATTAAACCACCAACCTAGTAGAATAGCAGGCAAAATAGTCATATACCACAAAATCCCCTAGTAATTACAAAATTAGCTCAAAAGAAAACAATCCCAAGTAATAACCGTGCCATCAAAATACAACATTGAAAACATAATCATGCCAGGACGAGTATCAAAACCGAGCACACGCCAATCTGTAAGGCTCAACAATTAGAACACTACGGGCCTAAAATAGCGAGAAAACTAATTGGCTCATCATATACTTACAGTAAAAATTCCAAATATCGTCCATTGTTTTTAAAAATTCAATGTATCTCAAAATCTCTATACAAAAATCAACCGATCAAATTAATCAATTCGAGGAACTAAATCACAAATCTCAGTAAATTGAAGTACCTGGATGGACATGGCCTTCTTGTTCGCATCGAGCTGGCTCCCTGAACACAGAGATCGAAACTATAGTCAATCAATCCATAGATCTAAGCAAAACTAGAATCACAAACCCTAAAATCCCTTCTATTTCCTCAAAAATCACAGCAAAACAAACAAATCACGCCATCAAAACTCAAAATCTATCTCCGATCACGAAACCGATCCGCGAAAACCTCGATCCAGCAAAGCTACAAGAAAATCGATCACGGAAAGGTAAAATAAAAAAAAACCTTTGGAAGCCTTGTTCTTCTCCAAGTTCCTCTCCCTCGCCGTCTTCGATTTCTGAGCGTTGCCTCCACCCATTGTTGTCGCTGACGCTTAGCTTCTTCTCTCTGCTACGCAAACGCAACACAAACCTCCCTAAGTCCTAAAGACGCGTCTTTGGCTTTATTACGCCACAATTTCCTGTGGAGAAGATGAGACTTTATAGCGAGGCGTGAATTAAATTATTAAATCATAATAATAATATTTTAGTATATTCTGTGTGCTTATTAAACGACGTCGTTTATTGCATGGTGGGAGTCTGAGGTGTCGGCTTCTTGTGAGCTCGTTCGGTGCGGTGAGAGATAGTTGGGAGTTGGAGGGGATCACGCGGAAATTACTGACCTGTTCACACGTATCATGGCGGTTAGATACGGTTCGGGTGTAAACGAGTCGAATCGAATTTATCTTTATAAAGTAGATTCGGCCTGTAAAAAGAGGTATTATGTTCAAGTCCATCTCGGGCTTAAACAAACTTATGAAACTAAATTTGAGTTGAGTCCAAAAGAAAAAAGACAAGCTCGACCTCAGCTCAGTTTCATTCGCTTCATTTTGTAATACAAGTATATGTTAAAAATTATATAAGTATATGATTTTATTAAGTATTGAGCAAGTCAATTTGATGTCGACTTGATTCATCTAATATTATCATAAATATTTATTAAAAGTTTACAAGTATATAATAGGGGTAATTACACATAGGTCACCAAAAAAGTGTATTATCACAAATGTCACTACTTTTTTAATTAAATTTGTGAGGTCATCAAAACATGTTTTTGTCTCGTTTCATTAGAAAAATGTGTGAAATGACCAAAATACTCTCGCAATCAACAATTGAATCAACGGTTTGGCTAGCTTGAGAATTAAATTTATACCAAACCGGTATGGTTCGTCTGATTTAAAGGTTTGTCTTTAATCTTCAGCTCCGACTAGGTACAAGAGAGGTGAACGGAGTGTCTTGGACTCGTTAAAGGCTTATGATGATGTTCCGGTGATGCTCGAACTGGAGAGACGTCGGAGATGAAGCCAACACAGAACGAGGAGGTCAAACTTCAAATCAGAGAAACCGAATTGATTTGGCAAAAATTAGATTCTCAAACCGACTAGACCATAAATAGATAAATCCCAAGTTCAGTTATTAATTTTCTTTACGAGCACATGGATTGTTGGTTTTGTTTAAATCGTTGTGTTGCATGAATATGGTTTAATTAAATTTAAATAAATAGTAAAATTGGCACTAAAAACACATCACAATATAAAATAGTGAGTGGGCTGTGTAGAGATAAGCATATACAGATAGAGCTTATTGAGGCGTTGAATTGAAGCACAAAAGTGGCGGACCCAACACAACAATGGGACGGTGAAGGCGACATATTCACGAGTCACATTCTAAGATGCTACTGTTGGTCTGTTGTTTGGAGATTACGCTATTCAATTGCCCACACTCGTTGTCTTCACAACTACACCACTGACCTCCCGATTCATTGAGACGAGGCCCAATACAGGCAAATGGTTGAGAGTGAAACAAAAAAGCCCAAAATATTGTGCACTCATTTACTCTAAAGAGTACAATATTACATACTTAGTATTGGAAATGAAGTGAATAATCAGGATTGTAAATCCGAGACACTAAGGGGTTGTATTCAATCATGATTTTAATGGATTTAAGAAGTCTTTTAAAGTCTTGTGATATTCAATCATGATTTTAGAAATACTTTTAAAATCTTGTGGTATTCAATCATGACTTTAAAAATACTTTTAAAGTCTTGTGGTATTCAATCATGACTTTAAAAATACTTTTAAAATCTAAGTGTATTGTAAATGTCAATGACTTTAAATTATTCTAAGAAATGGATGACTTTGAATGATTTTGAAAGTCTTTGTAGGCATAAAAGACTCTTTAGAAATATCATCTCAAATCATGAGATTTGCAAAGTCATTCCATTAAAATCATCAAGACTCCTTATAGATTTGAAAAAGTCTTGTAAACTTTAAGAATCCATGAACTTTTAAAATTATTCAAAATCCTAATTGAATACACTCCTCTAAGGCTGTCCACAACAAGAGAGTGGGCAAGGAGTGAGGACTCTCAATACTGCCATATGGCAGCCACAATGGAGAGTCTCTTCAAAAGTGAGTGATGTGGAGGGAGGGATGGAAAGAGAAGAAGTGGGTGGAGAGGGTAGAAGAGAGAAATGAGGGACTCCCTAATTTAATATATAATAATGTATTAAATAGGTAATATGCAATTTTTTTAAATTATAAATATATATTACCAAATATATAATATGTCTATTAATATATAATAAAATATATTCATAAAATATAATTAATATTTATTTTTTTGAAGAAAAATATATATTTTATAATTAATTATATTTACTGTATAAATTTATAACTAAATATATAATTAATTAAAATATAATAAATATTTATTATATCTATATATATTTCCATTTTTAATAAATATACAATATGTTTATTAATAAAATTTTTATAAAAATAATAAAAAAATATTCATGGAGTATATTTAATATTTACTGTCTCTATATATACCTCTCATGTTCTCATATTTGCACACGAAATGAGAACTGAAATACGAAGAGTTCGTGTTGTGGGAGCCCGGGAAATTTTCAACCGAACCGAAAGAATATTTTCATATTCGTGTTATAATAAAGTAGTTTGTTTTTTATAATTATAAATGAATAATAATGTTGAAATATTTAATTATATAAAAATAGTATTAATTGAATTAAATAATATAAACATGAGGCACTCTGTTGTGGCCTCCAAATAATGAGTGCTTGCAGAGAGTGGGTGTGCTGATGTGGCAGCTCAAAAGCTGACATGGAGACTCTTATAGAGGCACTCTGTTGTGGACAGCCTAAGAATAGTTTTGTCGCATAACTATCATAGAGAAAAGAGCCTCCAAGATGTGCCGCTAAGATAGACCTGAGGAAAAGCATATGTTACTAGGAGATGGGAAGCAATAAAACCCGCCAATAGAAGATAGACAAAGACGGGATTGAGTTAGAACAAAACCCGTCGGCGGATAAGATCACATCTTTGTAACAAAAGGTGTACATGTTAGGGCTCACTCAAGGCAATGGGCCAAATCTAATGATTTTAATGAAATAACTATTTCGTTATGTTGTCAAAAGTATGAGAAAGTGTCTGATTCTTTCAATAAAGCGATAGTGACAGGGGCTTCACTTCAATCGCTTGCACTAGGACGGAGCTGGTATCGAGTGACAATTGGTCGAAATGAGTGACATCATTCAGCAAGATACAAATAAGTCAGTGAAATAGGAGTAGGCAAGGTATAACGAAACACACATTTTACGCAAGTAAATATGAATAATGTGGTTATAATTATACATACTGTTTATTCATGTATAATTTCAACAACCTAAAGGTTGTTTAAGTTATGACACCTGACAACTTTAACTTCAAATTTTAAGATTGTCCGAAAAAGTTATTGAGCTTAATCTTCGTACAACTAAAAGCTTACAATTGTTAAAATTTCCATAACCTCGAGTTCTTGAGCTCAACGTTTATGTAAATCAAAAGTTTATAATACACAGAACCCCGAGTTTTGATAATATATTACGCTGTGTGACGTTAAAAATAAAACCTGAAGGTTCACTGATTTCTAAACAAAAATTTACATTCGGTAAATCAAGTCTTACCGTTTTAAAATGTTTTGTTCTGATCGTGACGGATATATCGAGTTATCTGACTTCAAATTTTCTTGCCATCCATAATTGCAATAGCTCTGAATTCAATCAAAAATATTAAATATTAATCTGACTCCATGGAATCAAGAAAATAATATCCTATTACCATTGACCAATAATGCACAAATGGAATATATTTGTAGGGTTGGTACAGTACAAGAGCTGTCCAAACATGAACCCTTCACCAACCAAAGTAAACAAAATTCAGATTTGATCAAAAAACAGACAATCTTGTCTTGACGGTCTCATCCTATTTATTGGTCACACTACAACAACATTACATTAGCTTGACGTGGATGCGATAAGCACGCAAATCTATCCTCTTATTTTGTCCCGCGTGTCTCCTCCTACTCATATCCATAACTATACTTCTATAGCCCTGTTTTTATAATATTAGATTAAATATGACAATTCAACTATATACCAAATTCAATTATATTCTATTTCGTTACCATATCGACAATTTAGTAACTCATGAACAATAGAATAGTAAAAAAAATTATTGAAAGTGAACATAAATAAATAATATATCAATAGTGGCATCTTTTCTTCTGTGCGGAAGCGTCGGCTTGTACCCTACTTTTAGGGTTTGTTTTTTATAATTGGGCGAAGTCTCGCGTCGCCGATCTCCTACGAGTATCGATGTCTGCGTGGTACTGACGGCGACGTCAGCGTGGTGCGGCGGTAGGAGCAGAGATCCTGTGAAGGTAGATCTGTGGTCTGATGGAGGCATGGTCGGATGGTAGATCGGGTTTTGATGGAGGCGAAGTTAGGTGGTTTGTGGATGAGCTAAGACGGATGAGGATGGAGTTGCAGATGAGCCGCGCCTGAGTTGCGACGATGGAGCTTGGAGGGCTGGGGGGGTTTTGCTTTTGGTTGGTTGGTAGGCCGATACTGGGAGGGAACCGGAGTTATCTGGCGTCGGTGGGCAGACTCATGCAAGCATACCGAACTAGGGAGTCTCGGCTTGCTCAAAATTCAATACGCATCTTATTGGGATTGGTACTAGAAGAAAGCATAAGGGTCCTTGGTGTCGATGAGTTGATCCGGTTAAACTCAATGAACTGGGAGGATTTAAATTTCGTGATGCCCATATTGTTCGCAGGGGTTGATCGAGAAAACTGGTTTAATTCGATTTGCAGCAAGATCACGGGTTATCTCCATCCGTATGAGTTGGAGGCCGTGGCTCTGCATGATGCTAATCAGTTTGAGTCAATTGGTCTTCGGGGTTATCAGAGATGTCTAGATAAATCATTCCACAACAAGATCACGAGGTTTCTCCATCCGTATGAGTTAGAGGCCGTGGCTCTATATGATGCTAAACGGGTCGAGCTGAACAACTTTGGAGAAACCATTAACGAACGGGGTTGCGTACTATCCATTATCATAATTTTTGTTCTTTGTTTTCCTCTTAATCAAATCATGTTTGTTCTAACTAACAGTAGCTGGGATTATGGTGAGGGGTCTGTCCCACCATCTGTAACCTCAGTTGTCCGGCTTGATGCCGGGTTAGTTGCTATTTAATTAATAAAATTCGTTTTTCCTTCAAAAAAAAAATATATCAATAGAGGCATGATTTGATATGAATAAGGAGAGGCCGTGACTCTGCATGATGCTAATCGGTTTGACTCTATTGGTTTTCGGGGTTATCAGAGATGCCTGGATAAAGCATTCAACAACAAGATCACGGGGTTTCTCAATCCGTATGAGTTGGAGGCCGTGACTCTACATGATGCTAATCAGTTTGAGTCAATTGGTCTTCGGGGTTATCAGAGATGTCTAGATAAATCATTCCACAACAAGATCACGAGGTTTCTCCATCCGTATGAGTTAGAGGCCGTGGCTCTATATGATGCTAAACGGGTCGAGCTGAACAACTTTGGAGAAACCATTAACGAACGGGGTTGCGTACTATCCATTATCATAATTTTTGTTCTTTGTTTTCCTCTTAATCAAATCATGTTTGTTCTAACTAACAGTAGCTGGGATTATGGTGAGGGGTCTGTCCCACCATCTGTAACCTCAGTTGTCCGGCTTGATGCCGGGTTAGTTGCTATTTAATTAATAAAATTCGTTTTTCCTTCAAAAAAAAAATATATCAATAGAGGCATGATTTGATATGAATAAGGAGAGGCCGTGACTCTGCATGATGCTAATCGGTTTGACTCTATTGGTTTTCGGGGTTATCAGAGATGCCTGGATAAAGCATTCAACAACAAGATCACGGGGTTTCTCAATCCGTATGAGTTGGAGGCCGTGACTCTACATGATGCTAAACGGGTCGAGCTGAACAACTTTAGAGAAACTATTAGTGAACGGGGTTACGTACTATCTATTATCATAACTTTTGTTTTTTGTTTTACTCGTAATCAAATGGCTCATGAATTGGCCATGTTTGTTTTAACTAAAAGTAGCTGAGATTATGGTGAGGGGTCTGTCCTACTATATGTGACCTCAGTTGTCCGGCTTGATGGCGGGTTAGTTGATATTTAATTAATAAAATTCGTTTTCCCTTCAAAAAGAATATATATATATATATATATATATATATATATATATATATATATATATATATATATATATATATATATATGCTTGAGGGCGTGCGAATAGTTCGAATTAATAGGAGCGTGACACCATATTGACGTGGCAGGCGCAATAAATTTTTTTTTCTTTCAATCTCTCATTACACCACTCTCTTGACAGAGTTTCACTTTCTCCTCTAATTTTTGAAATGGAACATGTCCTCCGTGCTATATGGCGCCCTCACGTTAGTTCTCACAATTCTCACATTTTTTGGTTCGCACTGTAATGCATGCCTATATTAGTATAGGTATTTATTTTGAACAAAAAATTGACACCCAACTAAGAACTAAACCAAACCAAAACTAAAAAAAAATAAAAAAACTACGAATTACGTTAGATTATGGTTTTATGATGGAAATAGTGTAGATAATATTATTGATATAATTGATAGTTGTGTGTTGTGTAAAATACAATAGGGGAGAACCCTTTATATAGGCTAGGAATTAAGGTAATTAGGAAATACTAATGACAATAGAAAAACCTAGATATTAGGTAATAAACTAATATATAATAGGAATAGAAAATAATTAATATTATATTTTAACAGCCCTCCTCAAACTCAAATAGGTTGTTGTTGAATTGAGTTTGGAAAGACTTGATTATCCTTAACTATCTTGAGCATCTTGAAGATCTTGAGTAGAGCTTGATTGATACGCGCCATGAGACACTTGAGGATACATGTCGTAAGGCACTTTAAGATACGTGTCGTGAGGCACTTTAAGATACGCGTCGTGAGGCACTTGTAGATAGGCGTCGTGAGACACTTGTAGATAGGCGTTGTGAGGCACTTGATGATAAGCGTCGTGAGACACTTGTAGATAGGCGCCGTGAGGCACTTGTATATAGACGTCAGATGGTAGATGACGCTAGTATACGGAAGCTATTGATTGGATTGCCTTGCCCACTCATCAGGATCATAAATTATTGATGAGTGGGCAAAACGAAACTTTATTAGAGATTTAACCAAGGATCGGTTATTGCTCTGATACCATGATGGAAATAGTGTAGATAATATTATTGATATAATTGATAGTTGTGTGTTGTGTAAAATACAATAGGGGAGAGCCATTTATATAGGCTAGGAATTAAGGTAATTAGGAAATACTAATGACAATAGGAAAACCTAAATATTAGATAATAAACTAATATATAATAGGAATAGAAAATAATTAATATTATATTTTAACATTTTATATTTAAGTAAACCAGTCAAATTTTGATTGGAGAATGTTCATATAATATAAAAAAACGTTGGTTAACCGGGTAAATCAAATTCTAATTTTCACTTATCACATGTCCACTCAAAATCATCCACATGTTATGAATGTACTCTTTTTTATTCACAAACGACATCGTTTAGATCTACACAAAAACTCCTATATATCTTTCAATTTCATTCACACACTGATTGTCGTAACAACCTTTAACTTATCAGCTTCTTCTATTTTCACGTTTACTTTCTTATTTCTAAATCTTACCCTAATACAAATCAGAATCGTACCGATTTACAACTTAATTAAGATAAAAAATCTGTGTTTCATTTCTATCCGTCTTTCAGGAATCGTCTTTGCACCGTCATATTTTCACTATATATAAATTTTCAAAATCTATTCAATCGTTGTCATGTTTAACTTACCAAATAATTTCATCCATAACTTATAAAAAATGATTTAATAGTTATAAAAGTAAACTATTTATTTCGAGAACTGCACCGAAAAATTCTAATGCGTACAAAATTGAAGAGAAATAAGTTTTAGTTGATGTAGAGCGAGTGGATTGAGAAATGTACCATAATGGCGCGTGTAACTCCACTCGAACCAAACCAACCAATCACCATCAGACACCTAACCTACCTGTCAGACACGCGCCGCCAGAGCTAGTAGAGACACGCATCACGTTATTTAAGACGGTTAGGTTTCGCGTGGATAACGTAAACCGTAGCGAGCGTCGCCTAGTCCATATCTTCCCGACCGCTACCTTTCCTCTAATAATTAAGAAACAAAACTAAAAAAAGTTGTCATGAATTATTTTATTCTTGTAAAATGAGATTGACAACTTAGTATTTTTTTTTGCAAAATATAATTTGTCAAGAAAGAGAGAAAATATTCTTTAATTTTTTAAAATAAAAAAATTAACTTTTCAACTCGATCTTATGGAAGATTACAATAGAGTGTGATCCGGTGCGATCGAGGAAGTCGGTATGCAGAAGGTAGAACACCCGAAGTTATCGCAAAAGTATCAGATTTGGACAAAAGACTAGTGTCTTATAAGCAGAAACGACGTTCTGAGTCAACGGATTTCCGCCATCGGAGATCATCTGGAGGGTCAAAATCGCGTTTGATAAGCTTCGGGCAGTTTTTTTTATAATTTTTAATAGTTGTTTTCTTTGTTTTTCTTTTTTTCTTTCTATCGAATTAGGGTTTTCCTTTTTTGCAATTTGTGTTTCATTATTTAAGCACTCTCATACGATCTCTGTTATTCAATTAGTTTTTGAAGTTTAATAAAAAAAATCAAAATTTCCCTCAAATTTATCATCTTCGGTGTTTTTACAAATCAACAAATCTTAATAAAGAGTTCTTCTTAGCCACGTAAAAAGATCGCTAAAATGATTAGTTAATAGCCATATTTTTGTAAAAGCGCAAGTTTACGGTATGAACGACAATTGGCTGGGTTTGGCCAAAGTTTCGCAAAACTCGCACTCGCCCATATTGAATAGGAGCCTGACACAGGTACATGAATTTTTCAAAACCCAGCCCAAAATTAGTGATTATAGTATTTAGATGATAAGAAATAAGAATATAATTATAATATTTAAATTAATATATATATATATTTTAAATATTTTCACCTCCCCTGCAACTAGGACTGTTCACGGTTGGATAACCGAACCGAACCGTTCATAATTGAACCAAACCGACCGGTTCGGTTATTGAAGGTTCATAACCGATAACCGAACCGAAAGGTTGTCGGTTCGGTTCGGTTTTGACCGGTTCGGTTCTTCGGTTACGGCCGTCCTGGCCGTAACAGCGACGCCGGAGAGAAACCCACCTCTGCCACCACCCTTCCAATCAATAGAGCCAAACCCAGAATTGGAGAGAAACGAATGAGGTTTGGGGTCCAATTTGACCTCCTCCCAGACGGAAGGGCTGTTGGGCACGAACCCAGTAACGAGATCTGGGGGAGGGTTGGGGTTGGGGTTGGAGATGGTGGTCTTGCGGAGAGAGAAGTCGCCGAGGTTGGAGAGGGTGGTCTTGAAGTGGAGGGAGAAGAAGGGGACGGGGTTGGGGTTGGAGGGCGAGAGGGAGAGGTTGGCGGAGAAGATGAGAGGGGAGCGGCGGGGAGAGCCGAAGAGGCCGAGCCCAGATTTGAGGGAGACGGAGGAGGGTGCGGAGGAGGAGGCGGTGGGGAAGGGTCGGAGGGGAAGTTGGTGGAGAAGGAGAAGGAGAGATCGGTGGCGGCGGAGGAGGCGACGGTGGTGGTGGTGGTGATGGTGGAGATGAGGGGCTGGTTGAGGTGATGGTGGTGGTTGGGGGTGTTCTTCAGAAACACATGAAAAAGAACATGAACAGGGGTTGTGGATGGAGAGAGCCTCGAGCCCTACGCCATGGCAGAGTTGCACAAACTGATTAGGGGTTGTGGGTTCTAGGTTGGTCATGTCTGGTCTGGGTGTCAATGCCTCGGTTATCGGTTCGGTTCGGTTACGGGCGGTTTTCAGAATCCCGTAACCGAGAACCGAACCGATGTGGAGTCGGTTATTGGTCATAACCGAACCGGCCCAACCGAGCCGATCGGTTCGGCTACCGATTCACTCAGTTTCGGCTCGGTTCGATTCGGTTTCCTCGGTTATCGGTTTTTTGAGCACCCCTACCTGCAACTGACAAAAATTTTTTTAATTTGCCTCCTTAAAATAAATAAAACAAAACAACATAAAAAATAAAATCAAATAAACATATTGTTCCTATTGTAGGTCCGTGTCCGTGACATGAACGTTTAAATGGGGCCCACAGCGCCCCCATAAGCTTATCGAAAGCGAGTTTTGATAAAAGCAAAAGCCCCCTCCGAATATGCTTTTCTCTTCTCTTCAAAAATCCTTTTCCTCTCCCTCTCCCTCTGAATCATCATCACCATCTTCATCATCTTCTTCTTCGTCGCTGAGCGGCTCTTCCTGAACCAAAACGCACCGTTTCGGAGCAGTCCTCTCCTTGTCCCGACTCTGTGGTTGGTGAACCGGTTCCGATTCTTTCTCAGTACGCGACCGATCATGGAGCTGGCCACGGAGCTTCTGGTCTCGGCCTTCGTCGCGATCGCTCTCTCCTTCCTCATCGCCAAGCTCGTGTCCGCGATTCTGGCTCCCGACGGCGAGGCCGAGAAGAGGATTGTGATGGAGGAGCTGAGGTTGAGGTCGGGCCAGGGTTGCGGGAGCGGGAGTAGAGTCGAGGAGGCTGTTCGGGGTGAGGTGAAGGAGGTGGATAGGTTCGAAGGTCAAGTTCTGGAGACTGATTCTGTGGAGGTTGGTGGTGGTTTTCGCAGTGAATCAGAGGCTGTGGATTTGTCGGTGGAGGTTTTGAGTTCTGCTGTATTGGAGAGGGAGGTAATAGCTACTGAATTGGTCAAGGAACTGAACGTATCTTCTGGTTTGGTTGGTGAAGAAGAAGGGGTTGAGAAAAGAGGTGATGAGTGTGATGATCAGGAAACTGAGGTTCAATCTGTGGCTCGCGAGTTTGGTGCTGCCGAAAGAGGCGAAATCGGGTCTTCGAGTCAGGTGGAGGAGGATCAGAAGAGTGTAGGAGGTGGAAATGAGGAGATTGGGGTTGTTGTGGGTGTTGAAGAGGAGAATCAGCAAAATGGAGGAAATGATGAAATAGGGGTTGCTGTGGGGCGTGAAGAGGAGGAACAGAAGAGCGGAGGGAGTGAAGAAATTGGGGTCGTGAGATGTGAAGAGGAGGATCGAAAGAGTGGAGGGAGTGAAGAAATTGGGGTTGTGAGACGTGAAGATGAGAACGAGAAGAGCGGAGAGGGTGAAGAAATTGGGGTTGTGAGATGTGAAGAGGAGGATCAGAAGAGTGGGGGAAGTGAAGACATTGGGGATGTGAGGTGTGAAGAGAGTCTTGATGAAGGAAGGCATGGAGTTGAGGAGGAGGTGAGGGTGGACGGAGATGATGATGATTGGGAGGGGATTGAGAGGAGTGAATTGGAGAAGGTTTTCGCAGCTGCAGCAAATTATGTTGCCTCTGGTGATCACGGTGATCAGTTAGGAGGTGTTGGGAGTGATGTGGAGATGGAGTTGTATGGGCTTCACAAGGTTGCTACGGAAGGGCCTTGTCGCGAGTCTCAGCCTATGGCTCTCAGGGTCTCCGCTCGAGCTTACTGGTATCAAACGTTCTTGTACATTAATTTTGACCTGTTATGCTTGTTGAATTGTGTGAAACTATACATTTTACATAATGCGTTAGATAATGCTAAGATCGAGTTTTAGGAGTAGTTTTTGGAGGGTTAGTCTAATAGGAAGATAAGCAAGAACGCGGCAATATGAATTTAATAACCCTATAGAAATCATCAATTTAGGACATGATCTTGAATGCCAAATGGAAGGGATATATCTTTTGTACCTTGGTGCTTTGTAACTTCATGCTGATTGAGGTTCTGATCCCAAAGACTCCACAATGCCAGTATCTCTTCATAAACCATGCAGCTGAACAGACTAAAAAGAAAACTTTTCTTTGCAGTAGATCATTTGGAATTCACATATGGTGCCCAAATCTAGATTGTAGTGCAACAAGATCTTGATTTTATAAGCATTTTTAGCTGAAGAGATGGTTAGGCGTAGGTAGACCGAACGTGCAGGAGCCTCGTAGGGCCTTCCCTATACCAAACTGCACGATGTAGTTTGATTGCTAGTTATAATAACAGGGTAGAGGGATGCTATGTATGAGTGATGGACGGCACTGCTTACGTTGTGCAAGGAATGCTTGGCAAAAGCTGGGGAACATGAACCCGGATGTGGCAATGGAGCGATACGTGGCACTGCTTTCGGAGAAAATTCCTGGGTGGACGAAAGATAATTATGCTGTAAGTGTCATGCTGTCGAACGGGATTTTCTGTCTGTAACTGCACGAATGCGCTACTAACCTCGCTATTCTTTTTTGTAGGGAGATAGTAAAAGAGACGTGTTTCAAGAAGGAACAACCAGTACACAAGATCCCAAATTGAGGACATTTCCTCGCCATGAACCTAACTTAACAGATGAAAGGTACCTTACAGGATAGCTATCACAATTCCAGCTCTTCATTTTGTCTAACTTGAAATCATGTGCAGGAAACCAGAAACCAATTCTGCTGTTGAGGGTGACCATCTGACTGAGACCTCACATGTGGTGGAAAAGGTATGATAACTGCAATGCACTTGCTATGTCTCCTCTGTATTAGTCTATTAAATATGTCGCCTCTCTTTTGTTTTTCTCTTATTCCCGTGTGCCAAACAAAGATCCCACTTTCTATGCTTACCATATTAGCTTTGCTAAGATGAAACATGTATATATTAATACAATTTGAGAAGCTAAGATAAAACTGTACACTTGAGATTTCTGAAAGAAGTCAAGTCATTGTTCTGCGGAATCTCTTACATTAATGGATATTGCAATCTTTAAGTCAGGAAGCTGTGATGTTTATCCCGATTGTTTTTATGAGTTTGGTTAATTTTAGTTCTCATGTTTCATTCCTAGCACTGAACCAATTTTTTCACAGTAACCCAAATTCTATATGTTCATTATGCTTACAAAATATATCAATTCGCCAACTGATTTTGACGTTCCAGGTGAAAGAATGACGACCACTGCCATACGGGGCTCTCTTCCAGCCGGCCAGGCTGGGCTAATTGTTATTACCAAGCCAAGGAATGAGCATCGAGTATTGGAAGCTCCACAGTGTTCTTCTCACTATCATTTATTTGTCTTTACAACGTATTGATATCGCTTGTTCATATAAGTAACTTGTCGATTGTGTGGTGTATAAAATGTGTGCATAGATTCAAGTGTCCATGCCCTTGAACCAGACTCTTGAAATATAAGTTATCATGTTTGCTACTACAAAACGGTTTTTATTCTTCTTTCCCTTTTCGGGTTGATCTTCTCCAAGAAGTTTTCATCTTCTGGCTCTATACATTTTACAACTGGAGTTAGGCCAAAGGTACGTCTTGTTTGAAATTACGCATCTCATATATATATATATATAGTTATGTATTTCAAGTGTTCCACACGTTTTAATTGTGGAAATAGTCATCAGAGAAGCTAGTTTCTTGAATCTATTGCGTTTGGAGAACGAAACTGCTATTTTGTGTGTAGACTTTGAGTTTGATTCTACAATAGATTGCTTTAAATTCTGGGAAAGCTATATATGCAAATTGGAACAAGTAAATGATATAGATTACTACTTTTTATTACAATGTGGAAACTAGGCCCAATGACCAAAAAAGCATAGCTTTCTTTTGGTTTAGTTCGTTAATTATTAATCTAATCCATTTATTTAGATATACGTGTATATAATTTGAGACGCATGTCATAGGTGGTTAATATTTCTGTAAATCACGAAAAATATTGTATTATTACTGACCAATACTTTACAATTTCAACCTTCAACATATATACATAAATTATCAACTCTAGCGCTGTCATAAAATTTATCAGCGATTAGAATGATTATATTAAAGTCACATGAAGTAAATGTGACTCGTACAATTTTTTAATATAATTCATTCTAAATTTTTTCTCCAACTTGTATATATATATATAACTAAGGTCATGATCTAGAGCGAACCGTATTTACGTTATTGTATTTACGTTATTATGTTATGTATTTTCATTATTAATTCATATATTTTCATTATTATGTTATGTATTTTTATAACCGTGTTTTTATTATTATGACAGACCAAAAAAAAATTGCTTCTAATCCCTCGTAACGCCATCTTCTCGACGAGTAACACTTTCCTATATAGGTTATAGAAAAATACACGTCACTCTCGTTACATTTGGGGTGGTTCTCACGGGTACTCACGCAACTCTTGATTTTCACCTGAATGCATCCATGTATAACTAATATCCTCGTCCCAAAGCGTTTCTTGATATATCTTTTTGATCTTTACCACCAAATTCCAATGTGACCCTCGACGACCGATACTGGCTCCCGACGCCACTGCCGAAGCCCCACTCCAACCCCGCACCCTCCTCCTTTCAATCAAAAACGATATCAATGTCACATAGTTCACAAGAGAAACGCGAATTCTAAAAACCAATTTGCACTGGTTGATTATGAATCTTCCATCACAACATATTTAAATCGACTCCAAATTGACTATGTCACAACATATCTGTTTTTGTCAATGAATGAGTCTCAAAAGGCTCTCACCAAAACTGTCGATCGCCCCCAAACACACAACTTTGGTTAAACATTTTGATATGGGAGCATCTGGTTCAATGATTAAATCTTATTCCTCACATTAATGTTGAATTCGACCTTAACTATTGTATATTTGCTTCTTCCTTATGCCTTTGGGTAGTGTTTTTGCTTGTAAGTTGCATGTACATGACTACCATTGGCCCGAGAGGTTGAGTCTCGACTCAAGGTTAGGCCATTTCTAATGCCGGGAGGCGGATTTTGTATTTTAAAGCACATGTCGATCTTATGATGCATTATTAGTTGAAGATTCTCGTAAATTAGGTTGTTAATCATTAGTCTAGCAACCCTTGATAATTTCCCGACCTCTCATTTACTTATTTGTTTGCAATTTTATTGTTTATACGATTACATTTTTTGAATGTCCAAATCATGAGCTCAAAATATGTATATATTGTGATGATCAAACAATTATCGGTAGGACACATAGCTTGATGTATAATGGTAAAAATCAACACCTGCGTTGTTCGTCGACAAAACAATGTTAGACAACTGATCTCTGCATTAACTATCTATATTGATATTGTGAGATCAAATGATAATGATGCAGCGTACGTGGTTAGAAAGAACTTTTTATCAAAATTCGTTGATTCGCAAGAATACCGAAGATGATAAATGTTGAGGGAAATCTCGAATTTTATTAAACTTCAATAATCAAAATAACAAAAACGTATGTAAGTGCTTAAATACCCAAAACCGAAATTGCAGAATAGGAAACTCTAACTTATTGGAACGGAAACAACTATTAAAAATTGCAAAAAGTGCCCAAACTTATAAAAGTGTGATTTTGACCCTCCAGATGACCTCAAAACACCGTTTTGCATGGAAAACACTAGTCTTTTTGTCGAAATCTGATACTTTCTCGATTCGCACTACATCAGATAACATTGTGTATCCGCTAGTCAGAGGGTTAAACATAGATCAAGTTGATGTATCATCGAAAGGAACAATGCTCAAGCATATATGATTAATGTATCATGTGAAAAAATGTAATCTAGTTGACTAGAGATCTCAAGATCTAGGTTCAATAGAACAACTAATTGTAAAAAACTTGTGAGGTTACCATGAGGGTCAACTCCGAGAGCATTCTTATGATGTCAAACAGTGACATAAAACGAATCAAGTTAAGCATATCTTTTAATGATTCTTTGTAATGAAGTTGAGAAAAAGAAATAACATAGTGAGAGCGAAGTGAGGTCGCTTTAAGACAGACTAACGGGACTTAATGCTCTCAAGCTCTTGCAGAACCAGGAGAACCAAAAATATGTTTGTTGGTATCTATGTGCGTGGTATATGATCACTTACATAAAAGGACAAAGTAGTTCTAGAATATCGCATCTACTAGACAATCAGTATGGTAAATGTACTTTCACAATAAAAGGTTTAAGGGCGTTGCCTACCTATCCTATGTAGATGTCAACTATAGAGAGTAATCACCACATCGAAATTTTTACACATTCAATTTTATTCATTTGAGGGATTGTTGGACAAATTGTATAATAAATTACAAAATGGTTAAGTTAATAAGTGTATTAACTTTTGATTGCGTCAATGTGAGCTTCGATTACAATTGGGCCCATAAATTGGGCCCATAACTATGATGCAAAAAATGAATTTATTTGTAAATTCAAAATGTAAACGTGAACAATGTATTAATTAAAGAGTCGTACTTTCTCAAGAGAATAAATTGGTAAAGTTTTCATTCATTTTCCTCCGAGTTTTGGATCCTCTTTCAAAATATATCCTCTTTTTTAAAAGTGACTTCTTTTCCTATAAGTTGAATAAATAATCGCCAAAGTCGAATTAGCCAAAATTCATAGCCGTCGAATTTCTATCAAATCTGTCTCTCATATTACTCGCTACACGTGTTAGAGCTTACCTATGTCTGTTGTTGTATTTTGGGGGACATGTTTTCCATACGAGACAATAAACGTCTGAAGGTAAGATAACTATCGTGTCTCGATAGAAAACTGTCTCGATCAATCCTTCTTGTACAAATTCTAAGTTCACTAGTATTTAATTATGATTGTTCATATCGTATGATTATCATCAATAAAGTAAAAGTATTGTTTTGAATTTGTTTGTACATATAACCGACTTATTTCTATCATGTATGTATCATATAACCGACTTATTTCTATCATGTATGTATGTTCGTTTGATTCACGATTTACCACTAATCCCGCATTCCACAATTTACATTTCTTCCTACATAGAAATAGAAAATTGATAGCATCCAATAACCTTTCAACACATTCAGATACTCTCTCTTCCAACACTGATTATAAGATTACATGAAAACTCATATACTAACTCTCTCATCTCACACTGGCTCAGATAGGTTGGTTCATGCCCAACTTAGAGAGACTTGTGGCTTGCCTTCTCTTGCACTTCCTTGTGGCCTAACAACATGTCCAATCATTGACCACTACACACACTCACCCACCTAATGTTCACAAGCCACTGAACAAACATCCTTAAAAAGGAAAAGTGCACAAAATACACATAAACAATCCTAATCCTTCTCATTTCTCACTCCATTGAGCATAAATATGCATTCTTCAATAACCAATACCATAACACTATAAGAAAACCATACAACAAAGAACCCACAAATGTCTAAAACCAAATCATGCCTTGAAATCTTATTCTGTAAAAACAAAACAACAGCCCAACAAAGAACAGTTCCAACAATACAAGAACAAAGCCTCCCACAAAAACCATCCAACAATCAAATCAAATCAAAACAAGAACAAGTATATGCAAATGCAAATGCAATGTTTTCAATTTCAAGGCACAATCTTGAAGCTCTTCACCTTATCGATCCACGAAACCAACGAGTTCCTGGAGTTCCTGAACCCGACGAACCCGTGCTCCTTGCTCTTGTTCATGCTGCTGAGCAAGCCCTCCGCGCTCAGCATCATGTCCGCGAACCACCAATGCCCGACCTCCTCGAGCCTGGAGGGCACCAGCTGGTTCTCCCTCACAATCTCCTCCCACACGCCTTCTTTGCCCCTCATCGCCTCAGACAGCTTGACGTTCCTCCCCTCCTCGAACCCGTGCTCCTCCACGCCAAACTGCTCCGCCACCACCCCCCACATCTGCTTCCACCTGAACACATCCCCATTGTTGCAATTGAAGGCCTCGTCGCGGGCGTAAGGGTCCACCGCCGCCCATATCTGCTGCTCGGCCACCAGGTCCGCGTCCGAGGCCACCTGGTACCCCTCCCACGCCGCCCTGCTCCCCGGGAACCACATCGGCCGCCCCTCGCGCTTACAGATCGCCGCGTAGACCGCCAGCGTCCCCACCAGGTTCATCAGGCTGTATGGGGAGAACCCGAATATGACGTCGGGGCGGTGCACCGACCACGTCAGGGACTCCCTCTTCCTCGCCTCCTCGACCAGGACGTCCTCCTGGTCGTAGTAGAAATTGGGGGTCCCCAGCCTCGGCAGCTCCTCCGTGAACGGCGGGTCGTGGCGCGGCGACCCGGTCGCCGCCATCGACTCGAACGAGCCGATGTAGTGCTTGGCGCCGGTCTGGAGGCACACGTGGCGGAGGTTGGGGGCGCTCGGGATCACGGCGGCGAGGACGTTCCGGAGCATGGCGGCGTTGACCCTGCAGTTCTCGCCCTCGGTGGGTCGGTTCGACCAGGCCACGAAGAAGAGGTGGGTCACGTCGGTGAGGGCCGAGAGCTTCGACGCCGCGTCGCGCTCGTCGGACACGTCGCACTGGATGTACTCGATCGGGTGGTCGGCGCTCCACGCCGGCCGCGGCCGGCGAGCCACGCCGTAGACCTTCCAGGGACCGCCGGGGGTGTCGGAGAGGGGGAGGATCTCGGCGAGGCTGTTGCCGACGATCCCGGTCACGCCCACCACCAGGGCCGTGCTCTGGAACGTCCGGGGCATCTGAGATTCATCGTCATCGAGCTTCTTCTGCAAAAATCAACCATCAAAATCGTCAATTCAGAGAAAACCCATGTAGAAAAACGAACCAATTTCAGGATCGGAGGAGGAGGGATCGATGATTCGGTACCTTAGCAGCGCCGATCGCACCAGCCCACCACCAGCTCATTTTGGGGGTGAAATAAAAATTGGTTTTTTGGAGGAGATGGAGAATAAAATGGGGATATTTATTGGAGATTAACAGTGAGAAACGAGAGAAATGCCAGTAGGTGGTGGCTAACGGTCAAATTTACAGGAACACAGAGAGTGAAAAATAAAATTAGAGGAAAGAGGCACAGAACAGATCAGGCCAGTGACAGAGATGTGGAGATGACGATGTATGTACGTGGAAAATATGTGATTGGGGGCATAATTGTCTTTTTCTCAATAAACAATTATATTTTTGTTTTGTATTTTTGTGAACCAAATGAAAGAAGAAACTTGTGTTTTTTCCGTAAGAAGAGAAAATTAATCCTGATTTATTTGCAAAGTTTCAAAACTCGTAATTAAGAAAAATATACTAAAGAAAATTAAATATTAATATTTAATTGCCACAACTCAATCGACATGTGAACTTTGCGAAATGAACTACACGTGGTATGATTAACTGGTTCGGTTCTACTAACAGTTTTATACTGTAGGGATCAATTCTAAACCAAAATTAAACAGTTCTTTAAATGAAGAACCAAATTTGATCCATTGTTCACAATTCTCGATTTTTTCAGTTCTGGTTCAACTCGAATCACGTTTCAAGATCGATCGTGACTGTAAAGTGTCGATCCCTAATAGGGGTGTGATGAAAAAAGTGGGTGCTTAATATTTTCTTACAAAAACATTAATTAATATTATGAAAGGTAATGATAAAAATGAGTTATTGTATTATTTGTATACTAGATAACATTAAAATATATATATATATATATATATATATATATATATATATATATATATATATCATACTAGCCTAAGGCAACATCTTTGCATCGCCTTCTACATCGTTTACATAGCACCTGAATTCATAATCCACCACAAGCTTGATGATTACTTATTAACATGTAGGAGGAGGCTATTAAATTTACTCTTTAACACGCCTCGTTATTTGGGATAACTGCAGAAAGACACGCCTGTCGAGACGACTTTTACAATCAGGAACGCCTAATTTTTTTTCGCCTACATCTGTAACTGGATGCAAAAAAAAGAATTTCAGATAATCCGTCAAGCTATAAAAGGGTTAGGTGTAACCGGGATGTAAAAATGGTTTCAACAGGCGTACCTGACTGCAATTATCTCTTAGTATTTTATAGACCGATTGGGTCGGGTCAGTTTCAGCTGAACCGATAGGGTTAGGCGGGTGGGGTTCCATTGTCTTTATTAGATAACCGATTGTAGTCACTCGGGTCGATTTTTGAACCGTGAACACCCCTGATAAAAAAAATTAGAGATAATTGCAGTTGCATACGCCCAACCAAACGCGTCCTGCAGGCCGCATATAAATACACTTGACATTTTTTATATCTTGCCCGCTCACCAAAAAAATATATTTTTTGACATTACTATATATATACCGACACAGTAGTCTCCCGAATTCTTAAAAATCCACTTTCTTCCTCGTTCGTAAAAGCTGGTTAGAGACGAAACAGACAACTTGTTTATAAACAACGCAAAATTACATGAATTTTATGTCACCATGCATCTGAGGCCGGTCGTGCTTGGCGGCGAGGGCTTGGAGCGTGCGGTGGATTGGCTCCTTGAAGAGGTGGAGGTGGCCTATGATGGGCAGTGAGGGAGGGCTTGGTGGCTGGTAGACTCAATATTGTCACTTGATTTCTACCGTGAGAGAGGCCCAATAAAAGTTGAAAACAAATGCGAGATACTGCAGCGTGACTCAAACTCAATATCCTCAAACCCAAGTTCAAGTGATTAACCAATTGGTCAAACAAGTGTTGGTTACTACATAGACTTAATTAGGATATTAAGTGTAGACATAATAGGCACCCCTTGCACTAAGATCATATTAAAGCGGATGTCCAAATCAGGGCCGACTTATCCATAAAGTAACTAAAATAATCAAGGTTTTAATATAAACAAACTCCGCCAGTGACATAATATATATATATTCATGCAATAACAAACTCCGCTATCAAAGCAATAAACTTAAATAAAAGTGAACATCCACGTTCGAAGTTTTGTCATCAGCACTAACGACAATTACGAGGATCAGAACCAGCGACCTTATTCAATCAAGAAGAATTATATTTATCGTAAAAACAATATTCTTTGGATTCGATAACACGAGATGGATATTTGTTTACCTTCTCATTCACAACCAATCCAATTCCCGCCATGTCCAAAATCTCCAAGCTCATACCTTTATGCAGTATCATATCCCGGCTATTGTAGTTGAGGTCGCAAAACCTTAGTCCTAAGTACTTCAACCTCGGCAAACTCACAATCCTCGAAGCTACATCGTCGTGGATTACACAATCATAGCATCTGAACCCGACTAAGTTGTTGCAGTGAGTCCTGATTTGATCCAAGACATCGGCAACAAAACTACATCCTTCGATCCATAGCACCTCCAAACATTTACACTTGGCTATTAACTCCATTACTTGTTCGCGGTGATCATTGAGTAGATCGGATTGAAAGCGAACAACCTTCAGATTCGGACAACTATATACATGCGACAAACAAACAAACTGTTAAAATGTATTAGGGTTTTTTTAATTTTAGTTTAAGCTTACTGCCAATTATCAGATATCGTCCAATTCTTAGTTAAAGTTTTCGCGAATTTGAGTTCTGCCCACTTGTCATTGATGAGTGGGTAAACAATGCAAATAGTTATTTTCTCTCACGTGTGAAAAAAATTCAAGATTAAAGAAGATTCAAGGCTTATGTTTCAATTTTGAAGTTAAAGATTCCAAATGCCAAAGGTTTATTGATTTTCCTAAATCAATTTATATCAGAAGCCCAACCCATGTAAAAGCTCAAGCAAATAGATAAATGTTCAAATTATTATATACCTGGTGAATAAATTCACATCTTTTAGATGTAGAACTCTAACACAATCTTTTCGCTCAATATACAGTTAGTTAACAGTCAAAAGTTCAAGAGTTTTACTAAAAAAAAAATATTACCATCCATTAGTTCTGCCCTAAACGCCCCACTCAGTTTATTAAATGTTATCATTCACTCGTCAGGTCAACGCGCCCTCACTCCACTCAAAAGTCATCAAAGGCGTTCAAAGTTCGTCAGCAATCGAAGGTAACCAGAGGTTAAGGATCAAGTTCAGAATCAAATATTTTCTCCCGACTATTAGAATAAATTAGGGTTTCCTAATCTGGGTTTAGGCTCACTACCAATCATCTAAGTTTTCATATTATCATTACTTTTCCTGTTTCCTAATCTATCCTAACACAAACGATCAAAACTCAAAGTCGTGACATCAACATATATTGAAGAACAAAAAGGTGTAAAATGGCACAAACTTGTCTACAATGCAATTGAGAGATTTCTTGACGCTGCAGTGGAATGGCAGCACGAGACGGGCTGCTGATCTCTGGCTCCGGTCGACGGCGAACCTGATGATCTCGGACGGGACGTAACGGTACCGCAGGCGGCGTAGCTTCTCTCTCGAGAAATCAAGATCGAGCCACGCGTTGTGGTGCTTAGAAGCACTGTACCAAGATTTGGATACGTAAGGAGCGTCGAGGAGCAACGATTCGATGCCGAGCCTTGCAAAAATGTTGGCCAAGCAGTCACTTGGCAGGTCGTCCCATTTTTGTGTGTCCATCGAGCTTGACGTAGGAAGTTGCATGAGAAACGGACCATATAAATAGGGTGTGATTGATTATAATGTGAATTGATTTTCATGTTTTGGTTTGATTATGTTTCTTGTTTATCTTTTCCCGAGTAATTTTAACAATAATAAATGTTTCTTATTTTGAATAGGAATCAAATACACATATTTTGTTAGATTTAACGTCTGTTATCTCAATATAGTTGAACGGTATATCTTTATCCCGAAAATTACCATTCGGGCATAAATAATATTTAACTCTAACCTAAGTTGCTCAGTAACTTAACATTCTTCTCCCGAAGAGATAATTAGGATTCAAATATTGGATCAAATAAAAGTTTATAAACCCTCCAAACATCGAACATGGCCCTTGAGGAATATGTGAATCATTGTACTTATATATACAAATTTGGAGACATTGACCAAATGTCAAAACTTTCTGCAAACTAAACCTCCTATCTTGACAATTTACCTTCTAATTCATCAGTGACACTAGCAACTAGTTACTAGTTAGAGACTTACCTTCTTCACTACACATCACTCCTCCATACAAAATTATTAGCATTGCTCCCTTGAGGCTGAGACTTTCCTTGTGAAGCAGAAACTTCGGGTCGATACGCTGGCGCTGGCGCCGCCACAACTTTCTTCACTCTCGGACCTTGCGGGACCTCACAGGTCTCGCCGACAGAGTCGAATCTCAGTTCAGCTGGAGGGATGAAACAGTCCATGGACAGTCCCGGCACGTTGAAAGCCACTTCCTCTATCACCCACGCTTCCTCCATCCTCGTCTTTGTGTGGCTCATCGCCGTTTCCCCGAACCTGAAGAGGGTCACCACGGATCGCCCCGAGTGAGCGATCATGATTCCCTCCACAGGTTTGTAATCGTCGAGGAATGAGTTTATCGTGGTTTCCCAGTACACGGCATCGCCGCCGTTGTTTTGGATGCGCGTCAGGTGGGAGTCTTCTAAATGCACGAGAAGTCCTGTTTTCTGGCTGAAGTAGCCGAACAAGACGTGCCTGATGATTTCGGCCGGCCCTTCGCTTCTGGCCTTCAGAGTCACGGGATCTGCACACAGCTTGAGGATGAAACAATCTTCTCCGTTGACTTGCTTCTCCCCAGTGCATCTCGCATTTGTGAACATGCTTGCCGTGCTTCTAGGGTCGAGTCCCTGTAAATGAAACGAGTTTTAAATATTCGAGCAGACAAAGCAACACGGGATGGTATGCTGAAAACAGAAGAGCAGCATTATACCTAATGTTCTAAAAATTGCTAGGTGCTAGTCAGACGGAAAGGGCCTTTTTGGAATTAATCGGGGACTAATCGGAGATCAATCAGGGATTAATCGGACAAGTCGGGAATATTTAGAACACTTATTATACCTGGAGAGCGCGTCGTAAGGGTCGAACAGGCCCTTTTGCAGCATGTGCGCCGAGCCATGGCGTGTGCCTCCATACCAGCTTCCCGTTGCAACCTGCGTGAACTTTGTTGCCGCCAAGTGCAAGCTCCACATACCACATATCTGGGTTCATCTGCCACAGGACAAACCCGCCCGATTCTGCAGCTTTGGAGGAATTCTTGCTCTTGACGACCTTGTTGGCTGTTTCAAATTCAGAAGCTAGCATCGTAACTTTACCCATGGCATAGGCATTATGGATGGAGTTCTGAAGCTTTTGCCCTCCAGATGCTGCTGTGTACTGCTGCAATATATACTGAGCTGACGAGCTTTCCTGCAAGAGCACCACATAAGATAAAGCATAACTAATAATTTTGTATTATTGGTTAGATTCAACAATAATGAACTTTGTTGCCCGACCGTTGCACTTAGATTCAACAATGATGAATATTGTCATCATAAGTTCCCATATATAAGCTTTGCAAGTAAAAGGAAGCGATCTTTTCTCATGGGTATTGCAAAGGGAACACATTAGATGAAACCTTACTATGCTACGATCGTGTACATAGGAGAGTACTTGTGCATCACTCAACTAGTCGAACGAGGTGAAATACCTGATCATGACATGCTCCGTAGAAAACCAATCTCCCATTGCTACCAATTACAACATTAGTGTTGCGCCTCTTGACATTACATTTCTTGTTGGTGGTTTTCCACTACCACTATGTGTTCCTATGGATTCGGTTGTTGGTTGAGTACTTTGCTTTTCTCAGACAGAAGTAGCACTCCTCATCTTCTGACCGTACCGATTTTGTTGTAAAAAAATGATCGTTTCTTCAAAGGGTTAAAAATGTTCAATTGCAGTGCAACTCGCAGAGCTTGAGATCGATAATGTTGGGCTCAACAATATGACAGATTTTGAAATTGTTATCAAGCATATTGTGATAGAGGAAGTGATGGACCAACTCATAATCTTTAGGTTGGAGTCTTACCTAGACATTGAATTCTCTTATTCCTTGATCTAAGAATGAAATTTACGAAGGAAGAACAAGTCTTCTCTTAACCCAACCTCCTCCAAGCAAATATTTTGTTACTCTTTTCCTTCTTCCTTTCAACTAAGGTAGTAAGGATTAGTACACTTCAATCCTAGGCCATAGAAGATAAGAAATCAAAAGTCAAGTTTAGATTCCAGCCCAAAGATTAAGAGACGGTCGATTACTCTCTCATACACAAGATGCTTGGCAACGATTCCAAAGTCTGCCAAATAGGAGAGCCCAACATCAACGATTTCGACCCTTGGGAGTTGCACGGTAACTGGCCGTATTTTATCCCTTGCGTAGAAGAAAAATCTTTGTCATTTCACCCGTCAGCATATTCTGGGTTAACATCAAAATTGGTGGTACATCAGAAGATATCTCTTTCCGAGGAAACCCAAGTCCTAAACGGTGGCCGGATTGAGAGGAACACAAGGAAATGGCAATGTAAAACCACCGGCAAGAAAGAGGCATGTCACCAACGTTGTTACTGGCAGCAAGAGAGGATCTTGGTTTTCTACGAGGCCAGGTCCGAATCAGTTATGCACAAATACTCAATATCATCCCCTAATAAGGTTTCATCTATGTGTTCCCTTTGCAATCCTCATGAGAAAAAGTCATTTCCTTTTACTGGAAACTGAACTCTATATACATAATAAAATCATCAAAATCTACTCAGTTGAGCTATCACTACCAGTAGCACCACCAACATAAACCCAGATGCAATTTGCAAACAAGAAACTACTGTAACATCAATATCAATCAAAATGATACAAGAAGATACAAGAAAAAAAAAAAGAGAACTCACAATGGGAGTGTCCTTGATGCTGAGGTGAGGAAAAGGGTCGGAGGAGCTAACGTGCACCGGCGCGAGCGGCGCACCCAAGACCCCGAGCAGCAGCCTCAGATCCGACCTCTTTCCCGCCGCCGGCGACGAAACCGACGGCGCTCGGCACAGCTGCCCCCTCATCCAGTGGCCCCACCTCCCCTCCGCCCTCGAATCCCCGCCGTCCGTCCCCTCCGGATCCGGCCCCTCCATCAACGGCGACAGAGCCTCCGGCGGCTTCAGGCTCCCCGATCTCGACACCAGGACCTCCGGTTGGGACACGCGGTGGCCCCTCCTCCGCCGGAGCAGGCCGGAGATCGGAGACGCGCTCCTCGCCGGACTCTTCTCCCTCGACCTCGCCGGAGACAGACCCCTCACCGCCGAGAAGAACCCTTGCTGCTTCCTCTCCATTTCCGAAGAAAACCCAGAAGAGCTTTCCGCAAAATCAACAGCAAATCGAAGCAAAATACACAACTTGGAGAAGACCCAGATGAGGAAAACAGCTGGAAGCTCCGTTCTGGGTAGGTGAGAGGCAAAATCGGAGATAAATAGCGAGAATTTGCACAATCAAGAGAAGACCCAGTAGAGTGAAGAGGTGCGAGAGAGAGATAAAGACATGAATTTGGGAAAGAGAAAGCGAGAAAAGTAGAAGAAAAGAAAAGAGGGACAGTGAGAACAAAGGGTCACTGAGAAAATGATAAAGGAAGTGAAGAAGGCAGAGACAGAGTGTGCGAGAGAACAACGTTTAGGAGAAGGAAATGAAGGTATGATGAACAAAAATGGTGGACATGTTTTCCACGAGAACTACGGTGGGGTGCTCCGCGGCTGATTGTTGCCTCCTCGGTCGGTCGAGTCGGTTTTTACTCAGATATAGCTGGTAAAAGAATCCGAACTCGACGGGTATCTGATGTCCCGACTCGATCAAAATGGTTATAACCATAAACATGTGGGTAACGGGTATTTTTTAGGGTGCGAGTAAAGCTATATCAATCTCGATTGGTACTCGATATTTTTCATTATTAAAAATAGAATATTGAAAAAAAGGAAAACGACACTTTTGTGCACTTGAATATTCACTTTTGACGCTTTTATACCCTTCTTTTTTTCTTTTTTTCAGTACCCTGAATTTTATTTTGGGACAACTTGCCTTTGGAATTTCAAAATACCGAAATTACCCCTGAATTGGACCAAAAGTGAATCTGGTCTAATGAAGAGAACCGGTCCAATTATAAAATAATGTAAAAAGACGAAATTACCCTCAACTATTCATCCAATTTTCAATTGAATGCCACCCATTTAATTCCAATCCACCCGCCGGCTCTCCTCTTCCGGCGCCACTATGTTCTCAACCGGTCGCCTCCCGCCGGCTTCCCGGTCCGAGACAGCTCCGGTGCCAGGTACCCGAGCGTCCCCACCACACGCGAAGAGAACCACCGAGAGAGTGAGACCAGATCTGGTATGAAGCGCGAGGACGAGCTCCACCGACGCTCCCTGGGTAAGTCCTCGACGCCCACCTTCGATCATTCTGTTAGGGGGCTTCCACCTAAGAGAAGGAAGTTACGACGGAATGGCCATGTCTCGTTCGTTTCCTCCGTCGAAATGACCATGTCTCGTTCGATTCGTGGATGGTGGTCGTCGATTCGTATCCTCCGATGTCGATTCGTGGCCGACGACGTCGATTGGTGGCCGATTCGTGGCCACCGACGCCAATTCATGGCCACCGACGTCGGTTCGTGACCTAAGACGGATTCGTGGCAGTCGACATCTGGATTCGTGGCCGCTGACGCCCATTTGTGGCCTTCGACGCTGATTCGTGGCCACCGTCGTCTGGACGTCGGAGGGCTGCCAGAGGGGACGCGGGAGAGGAGATTATGAACAGAGAGGAGAGAGGGAAGAGCAGAATTGTAATTTAATAATTTATTTTTAGTTTTAATTTTTTGTTTGTTATTTGAAAAGACCGATATACGCTTAAATTGTAAGATAAATTTGTTATTCAATCGAGGGTAAAAAAAATGTATTAAACGTTGAAAATTGGGACGGTAAGTGAAAGGAACAAGACACAAGAAAACTAAGGAAACCGACAAAGCTGTTCGAATCGTGACGGAAAGTGGGCTTTGTCGCGACCCCACTTCCCACTATGGAGGTTAGGTTTCGCGCCTTTATTAACGGTCAAGTGGTGTTTTATGTACGGTCAATTTGAGTAAAATAAACTAGGGATGATTATAAAATAAAATTGGAATTTGATGACCCATAGGCCATACTTGACATCTTCTTGAAATGGAAAAAAAAAATCGAACCCGATAGATATTTGATGCATCCGTTTCGATCGGGAGGGGTGAAACTTAAAAAAATTCAGGTGCAGGCTTTTCACCGAATATTTTGGGCGGGTGTGAGAGGACCTGTGTCTGATCTGAAGCCGACATGCACCCAAAAAAATTTAAATATTGTAATTATATTCTTATTTTTTAATATCCAGATGTTCTTATTTAAATATTATGATAATTAATTTTGGGTCAGGTTTCTGCGAGTTTTCAACGGTTTCGAATTTTTTTTGTTATGGTTCTATTTACGTCGCGTCAACATATACTCATAATATTTATTTGGAAAAAATAGAATGTTTATTGAAATTGATGATTAGTCTAAAGTTTATTTTAAGAAATAAATTTAATTTTCAGTTGAATATCTAACATTAAAAATTATCGTACACATCAGATAAATAAGTAATTGAATGAGTTGGATATATGGGTAAATTGAGCTGACCGAATATGTGTAGTACAAAATCCACCTCAAATTCGACCCGTTGTTGTTCTTTGAACACGTAATCAGATCAAACTAATTTTCATATATTTTTCATGGGAGATGAGAAGATAATAGTATGTGATTTTTATTGATAATGATTGATGAATTGGTGTGTATGTGTTGAATAATCACCATGCTGAGCATGCGGCCTTGGAACTAATAATGTCACTTTGAACCAACATATATATTTTTTATAAGATACTCATGCATGATGTGTGATTATTATAAAATAATTTTGTTATTTGAAGGTGTGAATTTGAAATTTATTATTGTTTCTCGAATGATTTATTAGTATTATCATGACTTTTCTATAATGAAATGCATTGCATGATCTAGTCCTCAAAAATATTTTAATTTTACCCGCATTTTTTATTAAAAATATTCAGCTAATTTAATAATAGTATTATTGTTTTATTGATAAGATGGAGTATAATAATTAGGGATAATTCCAGATATAACCCCTTAAAATATACCAAATCTCACCCAACACCCCTTAAAACCATTAATCTCACTAGCACCCCCTTAAAATAGGCAAAAATCTCAGTTATCAAAAATTTATTGAAAAAGACAAAAATACCTCTCTCCCTCACCAATCCCTCACCTCTCCCTCCACCGTCGCCAGCAAGTCTCCCTCCTGCCAATCTCCTCAACCACCGCCACTCTTGGCGCCACCTCGAACACCTCCGTCGCCACCGTCAGCCTCCCCTCCTCCGCCCCCTCCTTCCTCACCTTGAACTACTTCTCCCTCTAAACACTCAACATCGCCTCCCTCCCCATCAACTCAATTTTCGCCATTATTGCCAGTACGGTGGACACGTGGCGGGAGGGGATTGGTCGTAGGGAGGCTCGCCGGAGACGGTGGAGAGAGGGAGAAGAGATAGAGGGTATGGTGAGGGAGAGGGGTATTTTTGTCTTTTTTCAATAAATTTTTGACAACTGAGATTTTTGCCCATTTTAAGAGGGTGCTAGCGAGATTAATGATTTTAAGGGGTGTTGTGTGAGATTTGGTATATTTTAGGGGGTTGTATATGAAATTATTCTTAATAATTATATGCTTATCTATATTATCTTTTTTAGGTAGATGACATTATGAGGTGATGCTATGAGAACATTTAGTCCTCTTTAATTTGCTCACATGCAAATTTATTAGTTGGAGAGTTCGAAGGAACTACTCTACTTTATTTCTGCATCTTTGTATAAATATGATGCTTATTTATAAATAAAGTTACCAAATTCACTACACATTCATCTATGATATCGAAAGTGTAGTGAATTTAATGAAGGTATAAATTTATTCATATGCAAGTTGTGTATTTATACACAAATGACCTAAAAGAAGCGTAGAGTAATTACGAGGGATCAGTTTCTTCCTTGTTTCCAGCCTTTCCAGCTTGGGCTGGAGGCAACCTTTCCTTTGGAGATTCGTACACGAAACAATTTATTATCTGACTTATTAGACGCACTACGTCTTGCCTCTCTTGGTTCTACAAGACTTTTTCGAGGCAATTTGGGAATCGGTGAAAATTTTCAACTTCACTTTAGACTTTGTATCCTTTAGTTCTTCGATTGAATACATGTGAAAAAACTAAAATATGTTAAGCATTTTTATCAATATTCCCCTCAAGTCGATTGGCCACCGAGTGAGATTGAACTTGAACAAAGAGTCACAAATCGAGAATATAATAGTGGTATGTTCTTAACCTCGAAGAACTGATCACTAGTAGAGATATATAAGACACGAAATGTACCTATTTTAACATGTGCATGAATAAAATGATAAGAAATTGCTAAATGTCTCATTCCGATGTGATCATTAGTAAAGCGAATGTTATGGAGAGGCCCGGCCTTTAACTAGGAGTAGTACCTAAAAAAGTCTATAAACACATTAGAGCACATCTTTGACCTAAAAGACAAGCCTATTGAGTTTAAGATTCTATATGTATATAAACTCTTCTTATATCTAATACTCTTAATATGTGAAACTTGAAATTCACATGTGGACTAATGTGTATATAAACCTTAATTTTATCTAGTAATATTCCGATGTGAGACTTTGAATTCACATGTGGATCTAACAGTCTCCCACTCCACATTGAGTCCAATCATATCGGGCTGGCTCTCCATAAGCACATACTTTACTTGGCATACTCAATCTCACAATATCCATATTCATTCTATTTGGACCTCACCATGAAAGGAGCCAGTCATGTTCTTACATGCAATAGGAGTATCCGACCTATTTTATCAGGAGAGTATCACGAACCAAGTCTTTAATAACACTGTTGAGAAGATCCAAGCCTTAGCTAGGAGGAGCACCCAATGTTTCGCCACTTACACATTAGAGTCTACCTCTGACCCAAAAGACTAGCATATTGGGTTTATCGTCTAATGTGTATATAAACTCTCCTTATACTAGCATTCTTTCGATATAAGATTTTGAAGTCACATGTGTAACATTCCCAACTTCTAATGGGCTCGTCTCAAGTTTTTATTTCGAAAAACCCCCCAAAGTCTTAAAGGGCTCGTCTCCAACTTCTAATTGGTTTCTCAAATCTCCGCTTCTAAAATAAAATATAGTCCACTTCCAAACCTAAACGGGTTTATCCGTGAAAACACATATCAAAATATAAAATTATAATTGATTTTTCGATCACAATCGGAGTAACAGTCAACTTAAGCTGATAGTTGACGACTAATTACAATGAAAAATCTCAAACTACGACTATAACTTTTTAATCAGTTAAAATTAATTATAATAATAGTATTATTATTATTTTAAATCACATAAATATCAAAATATATTCTCTCATATAGTATATATTATACATATCATTCATTTCACATATATTTTAATATGTCATCCTCGTCGTCCACTAATGAATGACAATCGATTGCCATCACCCAACAAAATATTAATTACTTTTACAACATAAGTTATTGGCACATCAATGTGTCAATTTTCAGACTACTAATATGTAAAAATCTAATTAAGAATTGAATG